>VZQC01003574.1:65608-217735 GCA_009823505.1 Rhizomys pruinosus
AATAAGACTGGCTAGGGTCCAGAAAACAAATGATACCAAGTGCTGGAGAGGTTGTGGGGAAAGGGGTACACTCATCCACTGCTGGTGGAAATGTAAACTCAAACAGCCACTGTTTGAAAGCAGTGTGGAGAACCCTTGGAAGACTTGGAATGAACTTGCTACCTGACCCAGCCATACCTCTCCTGGGTATGTACCCACAAGACTCATCTTACTGCAGAGATACATGCACAGCCATGTTGATTTCAGCTCTCTTCACAGTAGCAAGGAGATGGAACCAACCCAGTGCCCCTCAACTGATGAGTGGATAGAGAAAATGTGGGTACATCTACACAATGGAATTCTATGCAGCGGTATAGAAAGATGACATTGGGCTGGAGAGCTGGCCTGGCAGTTAAGAGCTCCGACCGATCTTGCAGAGGACCCGGGTTCGATCCCCAGCACCCACATGGAGGCTGAGAACCATTTTTAACTCCAGTTCCAGGGGATTCCAATGCCCTCTTCTGATCTCCGAGGCATTGCACGACACAGTATACAAACCTACATGCAGACAGTACATTCATACTCATACAAGAATAAATAAAAATACAAAAAAAGAAAGATGACATCATGAGCTTTGCAGGTAAATGGCTGTAGCTAGAAGATATCAAACTGTGAAGTAACACAGTCCCAGAAAAACAAATAATGAATGGTATCCCTCATCTGTGGATGCTAACACCAATTACATAATTGTATGGCAAACTGAGCGATGTCAATGTGATCTGAAAGAAAAAAAGAAAACCACACACACACACACACACACACACACACATCTCTATTATGACATCCTTTTATCTATCACTTTCTTTGTGATGTTGGCTAAGTGAACAAAGGACCTGGCTTTTCTTTTATATTTTATAGGCTTTCTGGCTCATCTGCACAGTGCCAGCACTCTCCAGCAAGCTCTGCTACATGGTGGTTTTGGAGGGAGTCGGGCTTTCAAGACTTCCTCTTTGTCAACAAGTTTTTCTCATGAGTGAAGTTTGCAGCCTTTCAGATAAGGCCTTCTGGACCTCACTTTCCACCCCACTTTCCTGACTCATCTGCAGCCCCTATAACCAGTTGTTATTATTTATTTGCTTATTTCTTGTATAAAAATGTGACAATATATTGTAAAATGAAAAAAAAGATGATTTAAGTTCTCTAATAATGTTGCATTATAAGGCAAAGAATATTTTTAGCATTATTTGAGCTATCTGATAACCTTTTTTTCCTTAACTACATTAATTCAACAACACACTCTGTCTCATGAATGCCCACCTAAACATGTTCAATGAAGTACTGTTTTTATGAACACTGTGGTTAAATGGATGCAGAGTGGAGGGGAGCATGGTACTTCAGAACTACAGCTCTTCAAAAGACTCTTAAGAGCTTCTGGCATCATCAGTATGTTCTGAAGGGGTTCACAGTCATGAACCAACCCAAATGCCCCTAAATAGATGAGTGGATGACAAGAATGTGGTACAACTACACAATAGAGTTCTATTCAGCAGTAAAGAAAGATGACATCATGAACTTTGCAGGTAAATGGATGGAACTCGAAGGCATTATGCAATCCCAGAAAAACAATCAGGGAATGGTTTCCCTCATTTGTGGATGTTAACATCCAACACCCAGTTGAAAGGCAAGGTGAACATTATTGTTATATTTCTTTGTATCTGAAAGCCACTGTACTGTTATAATATGAATCTCTTAACGGGCTCTAGAATTGACCTGCCACTTATTTTCTGACTTTGTAATTACTGTATTTGGGTGGAAGGTATGTATTCATAGTTTAGGGTAATATAAAATTAAAGGGGGAAATGTGAATTCCTAAACATATTTTGGAATTAACACACAGTTTATTCTCTGAAGGCATAATTTTGATACATATGTGATGGTTATATATGCATATATTGGAGCAATACAAAGGGGAGGGGACAGCAACAGCATAAAGACCGGGTCAAAGAACTGACTGATACAGTTAAATTCTGCCCAAAACAACAAGCCTTTGCAGTGAAAAACTGTGGAAAGACTGAGAGAAAGATGCAAGACATGTATGGCAGAAGGCAGGAACTGGGGTTGGGGTTGCGGGCAAGGAGAGGGGAATGTGTCTAAAATTGGACTGAAAGATAATGTATGAAATAAACAAATCATCAATAAAAGTATTTAAAAAAAGACTGCACACAATTAGACACTGTAATCATGAATTTATTTGATAGAGTGACAATTTAAGAAGTGAGGCCAGTGCTCTGATGCAGAAATGTAATCAAGTAGTGTCTGTATGACCAGCAAACTACTGGATAGATGGAGGACCTCCCAATAGAGAGCTGCAGAGGAGGTCTGCATAGCCATGTGGCCCAATAGTGCTGAGACAGTGCTGGGAGGAAATGGCTTGGAAATTTACCCTTCTAGGTCTGGAGCCGGGAAGGATGACCTTTCTGACTTCATTTTACAATTTTCTTTGAATCAACACAGTCCTTTGATAAGATTTTGTTAATGAAATTTTAGTTAATTTTTCTGAGTTCCTCATATATATATACTTTATACATGAGTATATACAAAGTTTTGTAGAGATGTGTAATATGCACCTATTTTTCATTTGGATTTGCTTGTCTTCTCTCTTGACTCCTTGTTATATAATCCCTAACACTTTGTATACCTGCTTAAGTATTTATCTATCTACCTTAACTTTTGAATGTGTTTTTTCTTTCAGTTATTTTAGAAAACGAGATATTCTTCTTAATTTAATTTTCACTTTTATTACTCAGTAATTCTTATGGAAATTTTCCAAGTTAACCTGTTTTGTAGGCATTGGAACACATATCAATAATAACACAGATTTCATTCTTCAATGTTTATAGCCATCGTTTTGCTTTTAAAAATATTTTATTTATTACTTTAATTTAATTTAATTATATGCATATGAGTGTATTGCCTGCATGTATATAAGTGCACCCATGTTGTGAAATGCCAATGGAGGTCAGAAGAAGGTGTCAGATCCCCTGGAACTGGAGTTATGGACAGTTGTTAGCCACCATGTGGGTGCTGAGAATCGAACCCAGGTTCTTTGCAAGAGCAGTCAGTGCTGTTAACTGCTGAGCCATGTCTCTAGCCCAGTTTTATTTACTGAATCTCATCAAATTTTCAAGAACATTCATGACAATATTAAGGAATGATTTTATATATAATTCTTGATTGATCTCTGTATCTGATTAAAAAATTCTCTATGATATTAAGGATACCAAATGCTTATTGACCACTTGCTAATATGTTGTAAAAATTTTGACGTATTTTTGGATTTTATTTGGTAAAATTTATTTTAGTTTTGGCATCTACATTCATCAGGAGAAGTCAGAAGATGCTTCCTGAGCTCCTGTTTTAGGGCTTGGGGGCTAAGGATATTATTATTATTATTATTATTATTATTATTATTATTTTAGTCTTTTCTAGTCAGGATCCCCCTATAGCCCCAGTTGTCTTAGAACTAGCTAAGTATACCAGGCTGACCTTGAACTCACAGAGATCCACCTGCCTCTGCCTCCTGAGTGCTGGGATTAAAGGCGTGTATCACCACGCCCAGCTAATCTTCGTGTTTTTATTTGAATGGAGTTTAGGCATAAGGGACGTTTTCCCTTTGTTCCCTCTTGAACATTTCCTATTTGACTTTCTTTCTGGATGTTAAGGGTGGAGTATTAAATTCACCAGCTATTACCGCACTTTTTGTTAGCTATTTAGTTAAAAACATTTTTATTGATTCTGTAAGAATGTCATACAACATGTTTGGGTCATATTCAGTCATATTCAGATTAAGATTATCTCTTAGTATTTTCTCTCATGTTTAGATTTTTATGTGTCGTGAATAAATAATTGTTATATCTTTTTAATGAATCGATGCCTTTATCATTACATAATTACATTCTTGTTGTGTATTGGGATTATCTTTGATGTAAAATCTATTTTGTCTGATATAACATAGCCATCCTGTTCTTGTAAGGTTTCCATTAGCACTGAATAGTTTTTTTTTTTTTTAATCTTTTTTACTTTCACTTCTTGTGAATCCTTAAAGCTACAGTGATTTTTTTTCTTAGACAATTTATTGAATTAAAAAACATCGAGTCACGTTATATTCTTTAATTGTGGAGTTTAACTAATTTATGCTTAAAGTGATTATTGATATGCACAGAATTAACATTTTTCAATTTGGTACTTGTCTTCTAGCTATTTAATGGTTACCTTGTTATGCCCACCCCTTATCTTCCTTTTCGATTTAATGATGTTGTGCTGCCAGGCTTCTATTCTTTTCTCTTAATATTTCGTATATCAGCTACAGTGTTTTCCTTTGTTGGGACCGTAGTGCTTACATAGCATATTTTATAGCTATAACCTTCTATTTAAAACATCCTCAATCTTTTACTAAGTTCTATATTCTTATTTTTCTCCTCCTATTTTTTTTAGGTTATTGACATTGCAGTTTGTACCATTTTTATATTTAATTTAGGTAACAAACCATTGAAGTCACTTTTTATATATTTATATTTTTAAACTTTCATGCCAAATTTGATAGTGATTTATACAACATCACACATATATGAGGTGATGGACTTGTTCATTATTTTGATTTAATCATTTTTCATTGTAAACTTGAAGAATGGCATCATACCCTATAACTATATAAAATTATTATCTGTCAGTTAAAAATAAAATTTCATGGGTAAAAATTAAAATAATAGGCAATTGTGATTTGGAAACTTTTACTTTTATTGGTGAATTTTATACATTCGTATCCTTTTATGCTGCTAATGGCAGATTCTCATTTCAACTGGAAAACCCGTTAGCATTTCCCAGGCCAAGTATTAATGAACTTCCCTCTGGTCATGTGAGAAAGCCAGCTGCATTCCCAGCTGGGCTCTGGTTGGATTCATAACAAAATTGTGTTGTGTGACATCTGTAATCACTTCTGGTCAGGCAGAGTGCCAGTTTGGCCTACAGCTGGATAGTGCTTCTGGAGAGACTCCATATTTGGATGTGACCATAAGCTATCTCCTAATTGGATGGAACTTCACCTGTCCTCCATAGATATAGCTGGATTCCATCATCAATCAGGCCTCAACTGTGGCCCGTACATGTGCAGGGCTCTGTGATTCTTGTTGGGGAAGAACTACTGGCCATACTCTGTAATGGTCAGTGTTGCCTCTCGGCATGAAGGTTGGGAAGGGCTACAGGCCGCTATCCACAGTTGTCTGGTTCTGACATTAGAATCATTACTATAGCTTCCTGGCCAGTTAGGTATACTATTGTATATTAGTCAGTGTTCTGTAAAGGAACAGAATTGATAGAACGAACACACACACACACACACACACACACACACAGAGGATTTATATTGGTTTTTGTTATATGTAATGGGCAGTTCAATAATGACTGTCTTACACTGGAGAGGATGAGAATCTGATTGTTGCTCAGTCCATGAGGCTGGATGTCTCAGCAGTCTCATTCTGGTGCTGAAGGGCTGGAGGATTTCTGGAGAGCTGCTGGTCTTCAGTCTATGTTGGAAGCCCAAAGAAGCTGGTTCTCATATTGGTAAGGGAATGATAGGAACAGTATTGATTAACTCCTCAGTGGTCAGTTCAGAGTGAAGGCAAGTAGGCAAAACAAGGTTTTTTTCTTCCATGTCCTTTTTTATTTTTAAGTTAATTTTTATTGAGCGCATTTCATACAACATTTCTTAATCAAATTTAGACTCATTCCCCCATCCATGCCCACCCCCCCATGGCCAGAGCTCATGGAGTCTGTCATACATGTTAAGTCCTGTCTTGCATCTTTTTTTGCAGTCTTTTATAACCTTTTGATGTACAAGTTTACTGTTTTGGTCAGTTCCTTGAATAGGTTTTTCTCTGTCTTTTTTGTTCCCTTTAATTTTATATTATTCCAAAATATGCATATATACACTCCACACATAAATCAAAATTTCAATATCTGAAAATAAACTATAGGTTAATTCCAAAACACATTTAGAGATTCATATTTTAACAGGTAAGTTGCATGCAGGTGAAAAGAAGTTTAACTTTACTTTTTTTTTAAGAATATGAATACACACCTGACTCAGCCATACCATTCCTGGGTGTATACCCACAAGACATCCTACCACAAAGACACATGCATATCCATGTTTATTGCAGCTCTCTTCACAATAGCGAAGAGCTGGAGCCAACCCAAATGCCCCTCAACTGACGAGTGGATGTCTACACAATGGAGTACTACTCAGTGGTAAAGAAAGATGACATGGGTCCCAATTGGAAAATGATGTATAAAATACACAAAGCATCAATAAAAAATGAAAATTAAAAAAATTGAGACAGAAAAAATAGATTATGCCACAGAGAACAAATGTGTTTGAGAAATAAAGCAATAAAGAATCCTAGATTAAAAAAAAAAGATGACATGCTGAACAGCATTATTGTTGTACTTCTGATATCTGAAATCAACTATGTTGTTATAATGTAAATCTCTTAATGGGCTGTAGAATTAACCCACCACTTACTTTCAGACTCTGTAATTACTGTATATGAGTGGAAAGTATGTATGCATATTTTAGATTAATATAAAATTGAAGGAGGAAAATGTGAATTCCTAAACATAAAAAAAAAGACCAAGAGAAAGATGCACAATAGTTATGGCAGAATGCATGATCTGGGGTGGGGTGGGGGGAAAAGAAAGGGGAATATGTCTAAACTGAACTGAGAAATGATGTCTGAAATACACAAAACATCAATAAAAGCATTATAAAAAAGAATATGAATGCATATCTTCCACCCAATGTGCGAATACAAGTGGTAGGTCAATTCTAGAGCCCATTAAGAGATTCACATTATAATAGCACAGTTGCTTTCAGATACATTGATGTATGGCTATTGGCTAATTTAGGAGGGACCTTCAGTTGGGCTTGTAAACCTGGCTGGACTGCAGGCTACCAAAGCTGGGAAGAACTGCAAACCATGCTTTCAAGTCACTGGCACTGGCTAGTTTCTCTGATCAGATGTCATAGCTGGCAAAAATGCAGTTCAAACTAAAGACTTGTGCTGGATTCTGGGAGTGCCACCTCTTTCCTTATTTCTGCCACACGCCAGACAGTCTACCCTGTCAATAATGTCCTGTCTCTATGAGGTGAGATAGATGTGAGCCTCCTGGGACGTGAGTGTCCACAAACCTCAGGGACGTTGGTGTCCAGCTGGTGTTCTTTTTTTCCAGCTGGAGAAACTATGAGCCATGTGAAATCTTCTTGGTATAGCTTGTGCTTAATCCCAGAGATTCTGAATAAATAATTTCCTCATTGCTTTCTGGATGAGTCCGATTTCCCTTTTATTGTGATCTTTTGATCTAAGACTTGAAAGAAATATGTTTATAAATTTCTCAGCATTATGTCTCGTTGCCTTGACATTACCAAGTTTAAGCTTCACTGGTATTTAGTAAAAAAGATAATAACATAAAAATCTCCACTTTTCCATATCTGTAATAGTTTTTGATTAAAGTGCATGATTAATTTTTCAACCTGTTCCATGGATAAATACATACACACAAACTATGTCCTCTCTTTGAAAGACTACAAATTTTTATGCACAGTGCTGATACATGTTTAATTATCAGCTTTCTGAGTATGATGGTTTGTAATATTTGTAGCACTTGCCGATTTCAACGGTGTATGTACCCTCACTATGGCTTATTTCAAGCCATCATTGTGACAGCACCAACTACGTAGATGGGGAGAGTTACACATATTGAGTCCTAAAAAGCTGGTACAAACCCACTTTGAAACACCACTGCATAGATCTATTAAGTCAAATTTATTTATTGACCGTATTGTTAAGTAATTATTTTCAAAAAGGTTTTATTTTTTTAAATTATGTGTACATGTATATATATGTCTGTGTGTGTATGTGTATCTATGTGTGGGTATTTGCACATGAGCACAGGTACCCGTGGAGGCCAGGAGAGATCGTTGAATGCCCAAGAGTTGGAATTTCATGTAGTTGTGAGCCACCAGTTGTGGGTTCTGGGAACCAAACTAGAGTTCTCTGTAAGAGTGATACATGTAGTTAACTGCTGAGCCATCTTCTATACCCTTCTGTACTTTTGAGAACTAGATCCTAAGAGATCTGTATTGAAAATTTTCTATCACCGTACCATGAAAACATTTGTTTATTTATTTTGTATGTATGTGTATCTGAGTGTATGGTGCCATGGTGCAAGTGGGTCAGTGTACAACTTGAGTGAGTTGGTTGGTTTTCTTTTTCTACCATATGAATCCTGGGGATCGAACTTAGGATATGAGGCTTGGCGTTAGCCGCTCTACCTGCTGAGCCATCTTTTTTGACCCACAGTAGGATTTTTTTCTAGTTTTCCTTGAAAATTGAAGTTTTGTTCCATATATTGAGCTGCTGTGCTTGTAGTATTATATGGTTTATAATGATTTAACTAAATCCATAAATTGTTCTTTTTATCACCACATAATGATTCGTTCAATCCTATATGGTGTTTAAATCATTATTTGTATCCTATCTGATATGAATACTGTCATTTTAATGTTCTCAGTTTGCATCAGTGTGATAACTCATTATTGACTCTCTTATTTTCTATCTTCATCACTTTGTCTTAAGTGTGTGTTTTACAAATAGCAAATATATACCTGATATAATCTGACAGCCCCTGTTATAATAGGAGAGTTCTGTTTGTTCACATTCAATATAATGACTTAATTATTTAGACAGTGTTTGGATTTAATTACTGATTTTCTTGTTTCCTCTCCATTTGTTTTCTTTTTTTTTTTTTTAAAGCTGGTTGGCTTGATTGATATACATCCTATTTCTTTTTCCCTTGAAAATTTGGGAGGTCTGCTATAATTTCTTTTATGTTAATACTTTTTCTAGGTCACTGCTTCAAACTCAGAAGAGAAAACTCAACAATTTCTCATACTCCTGGTGTACTCATCAATCGTTGGACAATCTATTCTCTCTCTTCCCCACATTCCAGAGTAAGATTCCTTTCATGTCATCACTTTTCTCTTTACTTTCTTTTTTTTTTTTTTTTTTTTTTTATGGCTTTTGAGACAGGGTCACCCTGTAGCCCCAGCTGTCCTGGAACTCACTCTGTAGACCAGGCTGGCCTTGAACTCACAAAGATCTGCCTGCCTCTGCCTCCCGAGTGCTAGGATTAAAGGTGTGCGCCACCATGCTCTCTACTTTCTACTATTAAGTGATAACCTCCCACAATTTCTGAGTTTTTTTCTATCATGACTTTTGTATCTACTAATATATTCCATACAGTTTGTTCTTTCTAGTTTGAGTCCTTTTAAACCCTTAATATTAATCAATCAGGTAATTTATCATAATTGCTTTCTCTGTATATGTCTTTAACTCTTATTTACATCCATGTATATAAGTTAATCAGAGTTAATTTGTCAGAGTTCTCCTCTTTTCCATGTTGAAATTTCATTTGGTTTCATTTATCACTTGAGTAACATTTTCAGTTCTTTTTCTTTGAGTATATTTACTCTCTGTTTATTTTCATATCAGCCATGAAATGGCTGTGTTTTCATAGGTTATAGAATTAAGGGTCAGTGTGGTGGTTTGAATGAGTGTCCCCCATAGGCTCTAGGTATTCAGACATTTGTCTCCAGTTGGTGGCGCTGTTTTTGGAGGTCTTGGAGGGTGTGGCCGTGCTAGAGGAAGTGTGTCACTGGGGGCAGGCTTAGTGAGTTTTAACAAGCCTCGTGGTCTACAGTTGCTCTCTCTTTGCTTCCTGTGCTCTTTGCGACCCTCTGCTTGCTGCTCTAGCCGCCATGCCTCTCCAGCCGCCATGCCTCCCACCACAATGGACTCAATTCCCTGGAACTGTCAATTGTAAGCTCAAATAAACTCTTCCTTTTATAAATTCCTTTGGTCATGGTATTTTATCACAGCAACAGAAAAGTGACTAATACAGTCAGTCTTTAATAAACTATAGATTTGATTCTACAATTTTTCAACTTCTTCCATTTCAAATGCTAGCCTTTGTGTGTGTGTGTGTGTGTGTGTGTGTGTGTGTGTGTGTGTGTGTAACTGTGGAGGCTTGTAAGATTTTTCTTTTTGTATTTAAGAGATCGTAATTTTTATTAAGGCATGTTGAAGAAGGCTTTTTATTTTGTCTTGAAATAAAAGAGTCTTTCAATTTGCAGCCTGGAGGTTTTCATTAACTCAGGAACATGTTCTTTTATTTGTCTAATTACTTTGGCCTTTCATCTATCCCACTGTCTTCTAAAACACTTGTTATTCATGTTAGGTCTCCTGGATAAAGGCTCTCAGTTGCTAAATTCTTTTTTTCCACCTTTCTTTCAAGTACCCGAGATATATTTTCAGGCTATTTTTTAGGTATAAATTCATATTTCAATAATGATCTTATGAAAGTGAAATGATGCTTTTTTAAAAAAAAGTTAAGACAAATTCTCAGAGGTATGGGAGGCTAGCTTTGGTCTCTGTCTTTACTATTTCATGGTTTTGGAGAAAGCATTACTCTCTTAGAGCTTAGTTTCATCATCATAAGGAGACCTGTTTAACTGAAATAATAACAATGATTGCACGATACAGCATAGATATTTCTTGCATAATACTTGATTGTTAAAGAACGTTCTATAAATATTTAGTGCGCTAATTGTTTAAACATTTGCATTAACTGTGATGCTTAATTTTAGACATCAGTTTGACTTAATTGAAGGATAGCTGGTGAGGAATTATTTCTGGGTATATCTGTGGGAGAGTTTCTGGAGGTGATTGGTACTTGAATCAGACAAATGAATAAGAAAGATCTGTTCCTGCCGGTGTGGGTGGGCCCTGGCCACTCAGTTGAGGGCCCTGTTTGAACAAAAGGTCACAAGAAAGGTGTCTTTGTTTCCTTCACTTTCCTGTCCTGGATCTGGACCTGTTTCTCCTGCCCTGAAACATCTGTGACTCCAAGTTCTCTGATCTTTGTACTCTGGGACTTGTATCACTACCCTACAAAGGATTCTCAAGCCTTGGGGTTTAGTCTGGGAGTGATGCCAGTGGATTCTCTGTATCTGATGTCTTTCGTCTTGAACTGAGCCATGCCACTAGCTTCCTTGGATCTGGCACTTCTTGTCAGCCACTTCAACTAATGAATGTCCTCTCATGGTTGGTATATTTCAGGTCAAGCACTGATCCAAATGAGCTCAGGCCCATCTATGGGTTGTCGTCATTTACTGGCTACATCTTTACCAGGTACCACAGTGGGAGGCTGGTAAAATCCATGACAACCTCAGAGCCAATGGGAAACCAATTGGCTTCAATAAATGGATGCAGTGTTTGGTCTTGACGGCAGCAGTAGCAGCACTGACATCTTTGGAAATCATACTACCAGGGTAAAGCAGGCAGAAAATTCTGTATTTACCATGGTGAGTCTGGCATATCCCTATCTGGCTGGCTTACCCAAAGCAAGCACTGATGGCTTATGCTGCAGTAAACTGTTCACAGGGAGCTTCCTCGACAAGGGCACATGTCTCAGCAGGAAGGGGATTCAGGAATAGGGCACCAGGTTGGTCTGAAATTCTGTCAGATACACTATTGAGGTCTTTATGGAATCTGAGAGAGGACATGGTAGTATACATAATCTAGCTAAAAGGCACAATCAAAGAATTATTCCACTGTGGTGTGAGTGGTGAACATGAAATCAGAGAACTTAACTACATCAGTAGAATCCTGTGCAGATGGACAAATAGCAGATCCAAGCTTTAACTTTTTGCCATAATTAATAGAGGCATGTTCCACCAGAGTCCACAAAGGGATGGCTTCTCCATCAAAGCTATGAAAAATTAAGAAATCCCAAAAACTTGTATACTGGATAGCTAGTACCCTACATAAGAGCAATGATCTCTTTTCTCATAGTTATGGGAATAATTATTGGTAGCTTCTTTTTTGCTTGAAATAAACTGTTCAGGGCGGAAAAGTGTGCAGTAGGTAATAGAATGAACTAGATGACTCATTATCTCAGACCAGTGTTGCCAGAGCTTAGAAAGTATTTGGAGGGAGACTCTAGAGGTAAGTGGGACTAGATCATACACTCTTACAGACATTCAATGATTCGATATTTATCTTTATTTTTGGGTCTTTTTGAGACAGAGTCTCTCATTAGTCCCAGCTGACCTGGAGCTTGCTCTGTAGACCAGGCTGGCCTTGAACTCATAGAGATCCACCTGCCTCTGCCTCTTGAGTGCTGGGATTAAAGATGTGTGCCACCATGCCTGGCTTGATATTTCTCTTAAAGTAAACGGAAGCCACATAGAAAGTTTAAAAGTGCTGTGTGTGTGTGTGTGTGTGTGTGTGTGTGTGTGCGTGTCTGTCTGTCTGTCTGTCTGTCTGTGTAAATTTAGCAAGGATTTCTCTAGTTGAGGTAAAAAAGCATGGATTAAAAGGCCAGAGTAGATAGAGATTAGTCACGTAAGTGACTGTTGTAGAAATTCAGATAAGAGACAGTAATGGTAGCTTGAATTAAGATGGTCCAGAGCTGGAGATACTGAGGTCAGAGTAATAGGACTTGCTTGATTACATAGAGAGATTAGGAGAGAGTTCTTTCAAGGAAGAAATCTACATTTCTAGCTTAAATAGCTCAGTGGATAATGAAGTTGCCTATTGATCTATGAAACAGAGAAAGCCAGATTTAGATGAATTAAGATTCTGAATTTAGAATTTAGTAGCACATACTCAAGTCGCAATTCATTTCAGATATCATAATGGATATGTGAAGTCATAGTTAGCTAAATATTTAGGAGTAGTCTGGTCTCCAGATAAAACAGGCTGAGTTATGTATCTAAAGATGGGTATTGACACTATGGATAGGTCTAGCTGGAATGGTGAGCTACCTAGCCTCTCTCATTCTTTCTAAGGCATTCCTTTTTCATATTAAATTCTTAGTTACTTTTATTACTTATAGTGTCCATACTTTATCATAATTACTGTTAGTGCCTTTTGACTTGACACAAGATAATTAGATAAATTTATAGTGTACAATGTGATATTTGTATACATATGTATGACCTGTAATGATCAATTCAAGGTAACTGGCATTATTTAATCACATCAGACAGAAATCACTACTTTGTGTTACGGATATTCAAAAAATATTTTCCATTTGCTATTTTGAAATATTCTATTAATTGTTGTCAAGCACAGTTCTTCTTGTGTACTTTAGAACTTTAGAAATTATTCCTTCTACTCAACTGCACCCTAGTAGCTCTACATGTAAATGAGAACATAAAGTACTTGGCTTTCTGTGTCTGACTTACTTCACTTAACATAATATCTGCCTGTTCTATCTCTGTCGCCATAAATGGTGAATTTTTATAATTTTATGGCTAAATAGTATTACACACACATGTATGTACATATATATCACATTTTCTTTATCCATTCATACACTGGTGAATATGTGGGCTGATTACATTTCTTGCTTATTATAAATAGTGCTGCAGGGGCTGGAGAGATGGCCTAGCGGTTAAGAGTGCCGACCGCTCTTGCAGAGGACCCGGGTTCGATCCCCAGCACCCACATGGTGGCTGAGAACTGTCTGTAACTCCAATTCCAGGAGAACTCCAGTTCCAGGGGAATCTGACACCCTCTTCTGACCTCCGCGGCATTGCACGACACGGGTGCACAGACCTACACGCAAACAGTACATTCATACACATAAATAAATAAAATTAAAAAAAAAATAAATAGTGCTGCAGTGAACAGGAGAGTGCAAAGGTCTTTCTAACATACTGATTTACTTTTCTTGGGACATATATACTATAGTGAGATTGGTGGATTATACAGCAGTTCTATCACTAGATTTTCTTTTAGAAACCTCCATACTGTTCTCCATAGTGGCCTTACCAATTTATGTTCCCATAAATAGTGCATGAAAGTTCTCCTGTCAACAGGATCTAATTTTAGTCTTTTGATGATATCCATTCTGGCTAGAATGCAATGGTAGCTCACTTTGGTTTTTGACTTGCAATTCTCTAGTGATTATTAATACTAAGTATTGTTTCATATATGTGTTGTCTTATTCTAATCCTCTTTTGAAAATATTTTTTTTCTGGTCATTCACCGAAGACATTTCTTTCTTTCTTTCTTTTTTTTTTTTTTTTTGGTCTTTTTGGACAGGGTCTCCCTATAGTCCCAGCTGTCCTGGAACTCAACTCACTTTGTAGACCAGGCTGACCTTGAACGCAGAAAGATCTGCCTGCCTCTGCCTCCCAAGTGCCAGGATTAAAGGCGTGCGCCACTACACCCGGCTATTTCTTGAACTCTATGATAACTTTATTTAGAAGTTTTAGGAGTATGGACTAACAGCATTTCAAACACTAAGATTAGCTAAATCTCTGCAGATAGCAGTAGGCAGTGCCAAACAGCCTGTTTCTATCAGTTACATTTAACATTGTCCAACTGTGAAGTAAGGAAAGCAGGTGGACCAGCTGGCCCAGCCCTACTGTCAAGGAGAGAATGTATAATAAACTTCCCCTCTGATCAGATACTATTCTGTGATGAAGGAAGAAATGCGAAGAATTTTGGAAACAGGGAAAAGGAGAACAACTGCTCTGAAAGGGACATGGAAGTCTGAGTTTATGAATTGTTACACCGAAGGAGGCTTTTCTTTTTTTTTTTCTTTTTATTGTTATTAAACTTTTTCCATAAGTCATACAACATTTCTCAACAGAATCCAGATTGCTTCCCCTTCCATGTCCCCCACTCTACCCAAGTCCCTGCACTCTGTCCTACATGTCATGCATTTTTTCTTTCAGTTCTTTTGTTGCTCTCTCCAACTTGTATTGCTACAGTATACACACACACACACACACACACACACACACACACACATATATATATATATACACATATCACTTGAATTGGAGGACTTCTTTTTTTTCCTAATGTCATGTTTTCCTTAAGGAGGTGCTCGAAGTTTCCTCCTTGGCAATCTCAAACAACCATCAATCCTGCTCTTTTGCTCCACGTTGGGGTCTTTCCCTCCCATGGTCCCCCAAATGAAGTCCAGTAAGCACACACCCTATCTTGATACCCCTGTAATGGCCTCCATGATACAGCCCAGGTAGTCCAACAATGGCAGTCTATATTCTCACAAGGCTGAAATTCCCTTAGCTGTTTAGTCCACAGGCTGAGTATCTTAATAGTCCCCATTTGGCATTGAAGGTTTGGAGGATTCTTGGAGAGACATGAGTCTTCAGTCCATACTGGAAGGTTAAAAAGCTGTGTCTCATGTCTTTGAGGAGTGCCAAAAGTGATGGCAGCTTCAGTGTAGATGCACTTGCCAGTAAGAATTGAAGACAGGCCAAACCACAGTACTCTCTCTTTTTTTCTTTTTGTCTTTTTACCAAGATCTCGTTTTATGTCTGAAGTACAGTTTCTCTGATCTTACTGATTATTTCTGGTTGTACTTTCCTTTTGGATGCTTAAGGCCACATAGTTAGCCCAGATTAACCAGGGTTTTTGTTTTCTCAAGGTCAGTTGAGGATCTGGTCCTTAGGGGTCTCTCAGGATTTTTTGGGCGGGGGGGAGAAGAGTGGAGGCGCCTTGCTCCCTTCAGCTTTTCATTTACCAGTTCCATCCACTCAAGGACAAAATCAGGTCTTGCTCGACCAGGCTTCCTTTTCTGAAGCATGAGCAAACTTTCCTCTTTATAGAGTGGACACTGGCTGAAGTCCCAATAGTGGCTCTCCAAGGCCTCCCTGAACAGGAAGACTGATGACCCACATTTGTAGGATGCTTCAAGAGATGCCCCCATGCATAATCCCCTAAGACTTGGTTGACCTCTGAGGGCAAGGAACAAAGTTATTTGGTCTCTTGACCAAATTGGTATGGACGTTAAGTATGATTGTTAAGCACCCAGAAAGGCTAAATTGCACCAGCCTGTTACATTGCACCTATATTAAAATTGTATCTGTTGGAAAAAAACTGTATGTTATTTCCATATCATATTTCTTGATTCACATCTTTCCATTTTAATCCCATATTACTTTAAAAGATGCACACATACCCTCCATCATATACCAAAAACCCAAGGTTTGAAAATAAACATTAGGTCAGCTCTAGAACCTGTTTAGGGATTCACAATGCACAGTTGTCTTTAGATTATGAGGAATATAACATTAACGTTGCTCAGTTTGTCTTACAACTAGGTACTTGGTAATAGATGAGGGATGCCATTCATCTTTTGTTTTTCTGTGATTGTGTTACTTCACTTAGCATAAAATCTTCTAGTTCCATCCATTTACCTGCAAATGTCATGATGTCATCTTTCTTTACCGCTGCATAGTACTCCATTGTGTAGATGTACCACATTTTCTCTATCCACTCATCCATTGAGGGGCCCCTATGTTTATTCCAGCTCTCCTCACAACAGTGAATGTATTTCTGTGGTAGGAAGAGTCTGATGGATATATTCCCAGAAGTGCTATGGCTGGGTCAGGTGGTAGGCTCATTTTGAGTCTTTTAAGAGTTCTCCGTACTGCGTTCCATAGTGGTTGTACAAGTTTGCATTTCCACCAGCAGTGGATGAGTGTTCCCCTTTCCCCACACCCTCTCCAGCATTTGGTATCATTTGGTTTTTTCATCCTTGCCAGTCTTATCGGGGTAAGATGATATCTTAAAGTGGTTTAAATTTGCATTTCCTTAATTATTAATGATGTTGAACACGTTTTAAGATGTTTCTCAGCCATGTCTATTTCCTTGCTGCGAAGTCTCTGCTCAGCTCTTTACTCCAACTTTTGAGTGAGTCATTTGTTTTCTTACTTCTTTGTTTAAGTAGTTTATATATTCTGGAAGTTATGCTCTGTCAGATGTACCACTGGTGAAGGTTTCCTCCCATTCTGTGGGTTTTCTCTTCACTTCTCTGAGTGTTTCTTTTGCTGTACAGAAACTTTTGAGTTTAATAAGGTCCCACTTGTCAATTGTTGACCTTATTTCATATGCAGCTGCTGTCTGATTTAGCAAGTCTTTTTCTACACCTATGTCTTGTAAGTTGATGCCAACTTTTTCTTCTATCACCTTCAGAGTTTTGGGTTTAACATTGAGGTCCTTGATGCATTTGGAGTGGATTTTTGTACAGGGTGAGAGGTAGAGTTTTAATTTTATTCTTCTACAAGTGGTGATCCAGTTTTGCCAACACCATTTGGTGAAGATGCTGTCTTTCCTACATTGAGTCTGTTTGGGTCCCTTGTCAAATATGAGGTGGCTGAAATTGTATGTGCTCAAGTTTGGATCTTCAGTTTTGTTCCATTGGTCTACAGGTCTGTTTTTGTGCTGTTCTTTTGTGCCAGTACCAGGCTGTTTTTATGACTATAGCCCTGTAGTATAGTTTGATGACTGGTATAGAAATCCCCCCTGTATTGTTCTTTTCACTCAGGGTTGCTTTGGCTATTTGGGGTCTTTTGTTGTTCCACATGAAGTTAAGATTTTTTCCAAGCCTGTGAAGAATGTCCTTGGGATTTTAATTGGAATCGTATTGAATTGGTACATTAATTTTGGTAGAATGGACATTTTCACTATATTAATTTTTCCAATCTATGAGCATGGGAGGTCTTTCCATCTTCTGATGTCTTCTTCAATTTCCTTCTTCAGGAGTTTATAATTTTTGTTGTAGAGATCTTTGGTGGTTTTGGTTAGGTTTGTTCCTACGTATTTTATTGTTTTTGAGGCTATTGTGATTGGGAAGGTCTCCTTGTATTTCTTCTTCAGTTGCTTGTTGGTGGTGTAGAGAAAGGCTGCCGATTTTTCTAGGTTAATTTTGTATCCCACCACTTTACTGAAAATCTTAATTGTTTCTAGGAATTTTCTGGTGGAGTTTTTGGCATTCTTTAGGCAAACTATCATATCTTCTGCAAAGAGGGATAGCTTTACTTCCTCTTTTCTAATTAGTATTCCTTTAATTTCCTTTTCTTGCCTCATTGCCCTAGCCAGTGTTTCAAGCACTATATTGAAGATGAGTGGTGATAAAGGGCAGCCTTGTTGGATTCCTTCCTTTATGGGGAATCCTTCTAATTTTTCTCCATTTAGGTTGATGCTGGCTGTGGGTTTCTTAAATATGGCTTTGATTATGTTGAGGAATGGTCCTTCCAGACCAACTCCCTCTGGTACTTTAATCATGAAGGGATTCTGGATTTTGTTAGAGGCTTTTTCTGCATCTATTGAGATAATTGTGTGGTCTTTGTCCTTCAGTCCATTTATGTGTTTTGTGATATTTATTGATTTTTGTATGTTGAACCATCCCTGCATTTCTGGTATGAATCCACCTTGATCATGGTGAATGATCTTCTTGATGTGGGTCTGTATACAGTTTGCAAGTATTTTGTTGAGAATTTTTGCATTTGAGTTCATTAATGAGATGGTCTGTAGTTCTCCTTTTTGGTTGCATCCTTGCCTTCTTTTAGTATTAGAGTGATGCTGGCTTCATAGAAGGAATTTGGGAGATTTCCCTCTGTTTGTATCCTGAACAGTTTGAGTAATAATGGTTGTAAGTCCTCTTTAAATGTTTTATAGAATCCTGCTGTGACACCATCTGGACCTGGGCTTTTCTTAGTTGGGAGGTCTCTTAGTACATTTTCAATTTCTTCATATTTTATGGGTCTGTTTAAGCTCTCAATCTCTTCTTGGTTTAGGTTTGGCGATTCCCCAGATGGCAGATATTCATCAATTTCTCTTAGGTTTTCAAATTTTGCAGAATATAGGTTTTTGATGTATTCCTGTATGATTTTCTGGATCTTTTCATTGTTGTGATATTTCCCTTTTCATCATGAATTCTATTGATTTGGAGTTGCTCTTTCTTTCTTTTGGTTAACTGGCTAGGAGTCTGTCTTTCTTGTTTATTTTCTCATAGAACCAACTTTTGGATTCATTGATTTTTTTGTATTGTTTTCTTTGTTTCTATTTCATTAATTTCTGCTCTGATTTTTGTTACTTCTCCATGTTTGTTGCATTTAGGGTTTATTTGTTGTTGTCTTTCAAGTGTTTTAGATGCAGTGTTAGCTCATTTATCTGTCTTCTTTCTGTTTTTTTTTTTTTTTGGTAAGTAAATATTAAAAGTCCAGTTTATTGTGTAGTAATGATTGGTTTAATGATTTCTGTAGGCAAAATTAAAATATCTTTCCCACCACCAGGCATAACTAATACATAAAAGATGAATGTTGATATGTAATTCATGAATATATAATAACTTATAGGTAGTATTCTACCTATAAGAAATGTACTGCAAACACTTAGGTCTTGTCTTCCCCTGTTTACTAACATGAAGCAGCTTCTATGCTGTTTACTTCATGCTCAACAAGACATTCTCCAAAGGCTTTCAACATGATATATATACACATTCATTAGAACTAAAACAGTGTCATTCTTTTTTTATTTGTTTATTTTTACTTTTTTTTTTTTTTTTTTTTTTTTTTTTTTGCAGATAACATTGATGTTACTCAGTTTGTCACACAACTAGGTAATGGTGCATTTTGCAATTATCTATTCCAATTTTGAACAACCCAAGTTCCCATAGTCCGTGGAAAACTTGTATCACAGGCATGTTGATCAATTAGGAGTCCAGACTATATTCCTGTAGTATCATAATTCACCCTATCTCTCCGCAGCCTTACATTTTACCACGCCTCCTCTTTGCAGTTTGTTCCCTGCGGCTTTGGAGAAAGGGACACAAGTGGGTGAGAAGAAAACAATTCTTACTTTGTTTGGAGTTGTCATTTGGACTCCAGTCTGTTCAGTTTGTTTCTTCAGGGTTGACAGCGTTTTCCAGTGATACCATTTTAGTCATACTAACAAAGCACAAGCAATTGGATGTACAGGCATTTAAGCAGTACTAATTATCATTTCAAGCTAAGCTGTGAGCAGTTCAGAACACAGATGCTTGGGATGGATGCTAATCCGCAAACTGTGGTTTCTCTATAAGGGTGACAAGTTCTTATTGTGGCTTATAACTCTCCTAACCACTAGAGTGATATAAGCTCGTGGCATCCACTGTGAGTTATTCCTCCAGGAGAGAGCTAATCGCAATTAGATTTGGGATAATATATATATATATATATATATATATATATATATATACACTTGGCTGCACTGTTGCACAGTATCTCCAGGCTGTTGAGGTGTAGCTGATATTGACGGCGGAGTCTTGCTTGTCTCAGGGAGAACCAATATTTTGCTGTATTGCTTTAGTGGCCTTTAGTAACACGACTCTGGTTTCAGAGGCCAGTTGTACACTAGCAAGTGACGTTTCTCAACATTTTTCATGCTCACACCAGGTCTTCGACAACAGGGACTTACTGCCTTTCTCCTTGCATATATCCCACTTATAGGCAAAAGGCATTTATAATTTGGGGGGGGGTTGAATCCCCTAGCCAACATCTCCTAGGCAGAATAATTCTATTGCTGATGTCACGAGCTTTCCTGTAGTAATATATTTTGCTTATACACAGTTTTAAACACTTTACTATTGAATTTGGCTCTAGATAGAGGAATTATCCTTTCACAGTTCCTATGCTATCAGTCAATTAAAAAAGGTAGTTATACTGTTTTATAGGAAATTACCACTGTACAATTGGCTCTAATTTACAGTTAGGAGTGTTTTATTACCATCATGTTTTTTCTTTTTCATAAAGGGGAGAGGTAGGAAGGTTTCTCAGTATCTGGAAGGTAAACTTCATTAGGCCCATTATAAACAGTTACCCCAATAGTATTCAGAGAGATGCTCAGTGTCTGGACTCAGGCAGCTGAGGTCCTCCTTTTAATGTTCAGATGGGTCAGACTTCTTGCTGGCACTTCCCAGACCATCCTGCATAGCCATAAGTGTATGTTTCCGGCATTGATTGGGGGGATTACCTGTGGGGGACATAAAATCTCCCCCATGTGAGTGCAAGATCTCAAAATGAGGAAATATCACTCAGGATGGGAACACAGAGGCCCTGTGACCCAGAAAAGGTATACACCCCACCCCCACTTCCCCCCCCTTTTAGGGTTGAGGTGACTCCAGAGTGCAAGTGTAATACACTCACCCAAACAGAGCCAAGGCAGAAGCTTCATTAAATTATACACCAAAATCTGTCAGACTGTGAGCACTTATTGAAGTAAGTGAAGCCGTAAGGCGGGAAATAGTACAAGGAAAAAAGTGTTATATGTGGATGCAACAGCAGAAAATAGAGAGGCCATGTGCACCTAACCCAAACAATATATAAAAACAATTAATATTTTATATTCCCAATTAGTTTAATTTTATTACCATTTTCACCAAAACCGACACCAAATTTAAACTAATCAAACAATTCCTAAGCCTAAAATCTCTATACTTTGTGGATAAAGCTTGGGCAGAGTTGAGTACCTGCTAAATAAATTTTACTCAATAAACACTTTGCTTTAAAGCTATATGACTGGACTATGACTTCTACTTATTTGGGAAGTAAATTTAGCTTGTTCCTTTTAAATTGTCCTACAAGTAAAAGAAAGTGTTACACTGTGATGTTGTATATTTCAGAAAAATATAGAGACCAACCCCCCAATACAACTATAAAGAAAACAACTAGCATTTTATAATCCCAGTTAGTTCAAATGTCAGTACCTCAGTACCTAGCTCCTTTTTTTTTTAGCACAAGCACCTTCATTAAAATCAATTGCAAGCAGTTGTGCCACAGCCCACACAGCCCAGGGCTCTCACCATCCAGCTGGAGGTGCTTGAATGTTCAATCAAGTTGATCATATAAGGTCCAGACTATATTGTGTTAGTTTTACCATTCACCCCAATTGCAGCCCTACATTCTACCACTCCCCCTCTTCCACAGATTGTTCCTTAGGCTTAGAGCGGGCACAGGTGGACAAGAAGCACAACAGTCTACTTTGTCTGGAGATGTCGTTTTGACTCTGATCAGTTCTGGCTGTTTCCTTTCATGGCTGACCATTTGCCCAGGGATAAGCTTTCAATCCTACTATGAAGCACAAGCGATTAGATATATAGGTATTTAAACATTGCTAGTTACTATGGTTAGGTTACTTTGGTATAGACAAATATGGTTTGGATTGTGTGTTATCCCTGGATTCTGTTTTTTCCCTGAGAAAGAAACAAGGCCTTACTGTGGCATATAAATCTCCTACTCACTAGAGGGTATAAGCTTGTGGCAACATCCACGAGTATTCCTCCAAGGAGAGAGCTAATAATCAAATTATATTTGGGATATACAGACATATGGCTGCCCCTTGCTGCACTAGTATCTCCAAGCAGGTGAGGTGTAGCTGATGTTGTGGAGGAGTCTTGCTTTATCAAGGAGACCAACGTTTGCTTTATTGGTTCAGTGACCTTTGATAACACTCTCTGGTATTCCAGCCAACTGTATACTTGTAAGTGTGTATCTCGATCAATCCTCCCATGTTACATCAGGTCATTGACAGCAGGTGGGCCTTACTGCCATCTTCTTGCAGGTATCCAGTTTATCAGGCTAAGGCCTTTACCTTTTTTTGGGGGGGGGCTTGGGTCCCCTGACTACATCTCCTTGGCAGAATAATCCATTGCTGTATAGTGCTTTTCCTTATTATATATTTTGCTTATATGCCACCATTAAAGAACTTTAGTATATATTTTGTTCTGATAGAGGGTAATCCTTTTCACAGTTCTATGTATATTCAGTCAATTAAAGAAAGCAGTTTTAACCAGTTTTATAAGAGATTACTTCTATAACAGTCAGCTCTAATTACAGTTAGAGATGACTTCATTACCACCATGTTTTTCTTTGTTCTATGAAAAAGAGGTAAGGAGGTCTCTCATATTGAAACTGTGCTGCACCTAGAAGGTAAAGTTCATTAGGACTCACTGTAAACAGATGTTACACCTATGGTCCTCAGAGATGTTTGATGCCTGTAGCAGTCTGAGGCTTTTCTTCCTTTTAGTGTTAAGATGGGTCAACTTCTCTGCTGGTATTTCTTGGTACAACCTACAAAATGGAAGGCTGTATCCTTTCTTTCTCAGCCTTTGAGTTGGTAACGTTTTGACCTGTGGGAACATACAAATCTTTTCCCATGGTTAGTGTTAAGATTAAATTGAAAGTTTTTGACAAAAAGGTTTAACATGTAACTGTATCCCCCTTTTTTATTTTTTTATTTTTATTTTTTTGACCCATGAGTCTCAAAAAGGCAGTTGTAGTGCACATACCTATAGGCAGGGATCAAGGCGTAAATTTCATCAAATTTGCCCATGCTTTTTTGCGTGACTGTATGTTGTTAATTTGGGAAGCAAGCTTAATTTCTTAAGTTAAATTATCCTACAGGTAAAAGAGGATGTTACAAGATGATACTGCATAACACAAAAATTATAGAGAACATTTGTATATGTTAATGTAGGCACCCAGGGCTATGAACTTCCCTCTTAGGACTGCTTTTAAAGTGTCGCATAGGTTTTGTTGTATTGTACTGTCATTGTCATTTAGTTCTAGGAATGCTTTTATTTCTTTCTTTATTTCCTCCTTGACCCATTCATTATTCAGGAGTGTGTTGTTTAGTTTCCATGTGTTCATGTAGGTAGCTAGGCTTATCCTGGTGTTGATATTGAGCTTTATTGCACTATGGTCTGATAGAATGCACAAAACTATTTCATTTTTTTTATATTTGTTGAGATTTTTTTCTGTGTCCACGTATGTGGTCAATTTTGGAGAATGTTCCATGGGGTGCTGAGTAGAAAATATATTCTCCAGTGACTCAATGGAATTTTCAGAAGATGTCTGTGAAGTCCATTTCTTGTATTGTTGTTAAGTTCAGATGTCTCTCTGTTTATTCTTTGTCTGGTTGATCTGTCCAAAGGACGCAGTGGGATATTGAGGTCCCCTAGTATAAGTGTGCTGGGGTTAATCTGTGCCTCGATGTCCTGTAGTGTTGTATCTATAAAAATCAGCGCACCAGAGTTTGGTGCATATATATTCATGATTGTGAGGTCTTCATGGTTAATTTTCCCTTTGATAAGGATATAATGGCCCTCTTTGTCTCTTCTAATTGCTTCTGCTTTGAAGTCTATTTTGTCTGGTATTAAAATAGCAACTCCGGCTTTCTTTTTGGTACTATTTGCTTGAAATATTTTTTCCATCCTTTCACTTTAAGTTGGTGCCTATCCTTGAGGGTGAAATGGGTTTCTTGTAGACAGCATATCAATGGATTCTGTTTTCTAATCCATTCTCCCAGTCTATGCCTTTTGATTGGGGAGTTTAGTCCATTAATACTTAAGGTTATAATTGAGAGGTGTGTGTTTTTTCCTTTCACCTTATTATCCATTTACATTTTTCATCTAGGTTTCTACTTCTGCATTTCTGCTTTTATTAATTTATCTTTCAAGATACCTATGGGTAGGTGCTCTTCTCTTCTGTCCTTTGAATTGCTTCAAGTATTCTCTGAAGGGTTAGTTTTCCAGACATGTATTCTTTCATCTTGTTTATGTCATGGAAGATTTTTCTCTTTCCTTCAACTAGAATTGACATTTTTGCTGGGTATAGTAACCTGGGTTGGCATTTATAGTCATTTAGCACAGGGAATGCTTTGCTCCATGTTCTTCTTGCTTTCATAGTTTGCACTGAAAAGTAAGCTGTAATTCTGATAGGTTTCCCCTTATATGTAACTTGTTTTTCTCTTGTGGCTTTCAGAATTTTTTTCTTTGTTTTGGGCATCTAGTGTTTTAACTATGATATGGTGGGGGGTGTTTCTTTTCTGGTCTAGTCTATTTGGTGTTCTATGTACTTCTATTTGTATGGGTTTGTCTTTTCTTAATTTGGGGAAAATTTCATCTATTATTCTGTTGACAATCTGATCAATTCCATTCTCTTGGGATTCTTCTCCTTCCTCTATCCCTATGATGCAGAGGTTTGATCTTTTCATAGTGTCCCACATTTCCTGGTTTTTCCACTCTTGTGTATTTTTAAATTTTTCATAGTCTTTACTTGTGCTTTTTAGTTGTTCTGTGTTATCTTTATGTCTGATATTCTTTTTTCTGCTTCTTCTATTCTGCTTCTGAGGGTTTTTTTTCCCATTCTTTCCTTTTGAATGGATGACTGTTCTATTTCCTTTTTCATTTCTTCCTGTCTTTTCTTTACTATTTCCACATCTTTTTGGAGCTTTTCAATCTTTTCTTGTAGCTCTTTGTTTCACTCATTGGTTTCCTTTTTCATTTCAGCATGGGACCTTTTCAGTGTTTCCATTTCCTTCTGGAGTTTGTCATTTTTTTTTCCTCTAGCTCTTTCTGGAGTCTGTCATTTTCTCCTTTTAGTTCATTCCAGAGTTTGTTCTTATCTCCCTTGAGGTCCTTTCTGAGTTTTTCATTCTCTCCCCTTAGTTCTATAATTTCTTTGAATATATCTGTGATTGTTATTCTATGATCTGTGTCCTGGTTTACCTCTAGGGAGATCCCATTGTAGGAGTCCTCCACAGGCTCCATAGAGTTTGGTGTGGTGTTGTTCTGTGCTTTTCCCATATTGTTCTTTAGTTGTGCTCTCAGCATGTGGTTTGCCTTTTTCCTGTTTTCTGACCCGAATCTTGAATGCCCCCTCACCTTGTTGAAGGATTGCTTTCCTTGATTCCTTCAGGTGCCTTCATTGTATGGAGTGTTGGCTTGTCTAGGTTTCAGGCTTTTAATTTTATTTATATATTGGAAGGTATAGTTCACTCTTCCCTTTCTGTTCCATAAGAACTGGGTAGGTAACAACCCAGATGACAACTTCTGAGTGCTGTATTCCCTCTGCTGCCAGCCACTCTCCTGAGTTTCAGTTGGCTTGGGGGGGGTTGTTAGCTGAGTTGGGAGTTGCTTGTTTCGCCTGCTCACCAGTATCCTCCCCACAGTGCTCGGGCACAAAATGCTTTCAGCCTCTGAGTTCAAACCTCAGCTCCTGGCTCCCCTGAAGGAGGCTTTTCTAACCTGAGGGTAAATTATCTTAAATTGTCAACTGTTCATATGCTTTCCCCACTATTTGTAGGAATTTGTGCCTTGAATGATCAGAGCAGATGGAGAAAAAGGGGACTTTTGTTTTTTGTACTTCTGACTTGTATTGTTATCTTGTGCAAATCAATGTCCTTAAACCATAATTTAAGTCTAGATCTCTCTGATCCTTAGGCTTACTATAAATGTGCCTCTTAGAGTTCTCAGCACTAGTTATGGCAGAGTGGAGGCTGATCAAATTCATATTCCTTTTTTCTTTCAAGAAGTAGGATAAAATAAAATTTGAACTCTTGGATTTGTTCACTTGGCTATTTTTTGATCCATATCATGTTTTAATGGAGGCATGTGATTTTTCAGTGTTGATTTGATATTAATTTTTGTGTGTGTGTGTGTGTGTGTGTGTGTGTGTGTTAAGGGGCTAGAGAATTAGCTCAGCTGTTAAGAGCACTCACTGCTCTTTCAGAGGACCTGAGTTCGATTCCCAACACCTAAAATGCAGCTTACAACTGTCTGTAACTACTGTTTCAGGGGATAAAATGCCTTCTTCTGACCTCCACGGAAATTGTATGACATGGGTACACTTATATGCAGGCAATACACTCATACACATAAAATAAATAATATTGAAAAAATTGTGTTAAACAGCTAATCATATACATAATACAGAAATTAAATATATAATATTAAGTTAATGCTATACAGTTTCTGTAGTTTGTTTTTCAAAGTTCCATGTGTCAGAAATTTGGTCTGAGATATGATGGGCCCTTTAAAATGTTGGAGCTAATTGGAAACAATTAGGTCATGAGTGCTCCATAATTTGCAGATTGATGCCTATTTTGTGGGATTGGATTAGGTCTCTCAGGACTGGATTAATTGCTGAAAGAGTAAATTGTTACAAATCAAGGGCACATCATTACTTGGCCTCTTCTGCTTGTCATACTAATCAATCTTGCATGTTTGTCCTTGTATGTAATGGCAGCTGCAATATTGTGATGGAGCCAGAATTCCCTTAATAGAAGCTGAACAGATGGAGTTGCAAAATCTTAGACTTTCTGTCTCTAAAACTGTGGAGTTAGTTAAATCTCTTTTTCTTACAATGTATATAATCTCAGGTATTTTGCTATAGAAACACAAACTAGGATAAAACAATAATGTATTGTTTAAATATTTTCCTTGCAGTGCTGGGAGTCAAACCCAAGACTGGGTGCATGCTAAGCAAATAAACTATGACAGATATGTTCCCAGCTGTTATCACTTGGGGATTGGTTCTTGTGAAACCAAAAGTGGTAGCTGGGCTATTTAGTTATAGCAGTTTCTCTCAGAGAAGAATAATATAATCTTTGTTGTTTCCCAATAGCAATGATTACAAACACAATAGCAAACAACTTGCAATAGAACATATTGCACTCCTTTGGAGCACAGCCTGCACAATGGAACTGGCCAGGAATGAACAGCTTCAAGAGTAATGGACTCACAACCATAAATTCTCAAATCAAATGCAATCATTATTCAAGTCCACATTAGGCTTTCCCAGTCAGTGTGCACTTGGGAGTGTCATGAACTTTTAGTTTGGCCCTCAGGTTGGTTCAAAGAACAAACAAGCCAACTCAGTCAAGGGTCTGCATTTGCTTGATTCTCCTATCAGTGATAAGTTCTAATCGTTCCTGGAATCTTGGAGAAATGAAAGCTCAGAGTGTAGATGACTGTCATTCCAATCAGGGACTTAAGATGTGTCAATTACTAAGGAATGTAACCCTGGTACATCCCCTGTGGAAGACAGTGTGGAATTTCCTGAAAACATTAAAAATAGAACTGACTTATGTTCTAACTGTATCACTCCTGCTTATGTACCTGAAGAATTTTAAGTTAGCATACCTGATATTTGTGTGCTTTTTGTTATGCTATTTACATAGTCAGACATAGACCCATCCTAGATGTCCACCAACAGATGAATGGATAGAATATGGTACATATACACGAGGGAATATTGTTCATCTGTACAAAAATGTGGAATCATGGCATTTCCATGCAACTGGAAACCATTATTTTCTGTGAAACAAGGCAGACTCAGAAAGAAAACTACTCATATTTTCCTCTAAATTTATATATGTGTAATATATATGTATATGCATGTATGTACTCATGCATGTGTTTAAGTAGAAAAGGAAACTTGAGCAGGGAAGAAGAGATCTTAGGAAAGAGAAGAGAGAAGACAATGGAATATCCATGATATGAAAACAGCAAGGAATACATTTAGGGGGAGAAGTGGATAAACGAGAGGGCAGAGGATATGGGGAGGAGAATGGAGGGGGATAATGGCATGCACACAGAATATACCATGATGAAACACATAATAATGTAACTACAAAGCTAATACAAATCATAATTGGAAATGAAATATCTCAAATGATTAAACTCTTAGACTATAAAGGAAAAACAACATGAGGTTGGATTTGGCAATGGTTTCTTAGATAACTAAAGCAACATTAGACAAATTGGATTCAGGTAAGTTTACAAATTTTTGGCCTCAAAGAACTCTATTGGCCCAGTGAAAAGGCATCCCACAGAATAGGAGAAAATAGTTATAAACATTCATATGTCCGAGAGGAGCTAGCTACATCGAGAGTATCAGAAATAAAAGTTAATGACAAAAAGCAGATGATCCAGTGAGAAAACAGGCAAAGGACCTGAACCTGTCTGCAAAGATTTACAAATTGTAAATTAAAACTGCTTTAGATCCCATCTCACTCCTAACAGAGTAAGAAAAAAACAAAACAAAACTACAATGAAAAAACTCTCCACGAATCCCATTAATCCCTAAGAAAATTTAAATAAAATTATAGTAAGTTATCACCTCATACTTATTAGAATGGTACTATCAACATATGTACACTCAAAACTAGCCAATCCAAAATAAAAAAAAATTTGGAAAGTTTATGAAGTTGGAGTTCTTATAAATTGTTGATAAGAAAGTTTATTTTTATTGTATTTTTAATGTGTTTCATACATAATTTTTCAGTCAGTCTTAGTCGCCATTCTACTCCCCCTGCCCTCGGAGCTCACACTCTGCCATTCCTGCTGGAGTCCATTGCACCAGATCACTCTCCCCACCCACTCCTCAGTGCCAGCTCCTCTCCTGTGCTCTAGTCAGCCTATCTGGAGTCTCTTTTCTAAAGAAGGCCAGGCCTTCCTCACCCAACCACTACCTTCTGCCAATATTTCCTCAGCCAACATTGGGCTGTGCTACCCATTCTGCAGTTCTATGTTGGGTTTTTGTCCATCTGAGCTTGCATGGGTCTTGTGCATGATGATACCAATGCTGTAGGTTCATATGAACTGGGTCCCAGGAGCTCGTCAGGCTCATTTCCATTTCATCTTGCATCACTTCCCTGGCTCTTACAATCTTTTCACCCCTTCTTCCAATGTTTCCTGAGCCCTGGGTGGGTGAAGCTGAATATAGGCAGCCTGTCCATGGAACCACACTCTGTAGACTAATCTTCATGGTTTGGACATTCAGACCATTTTGGGTTCCTGGTTTCCTGTTTCATGGAGGAATTTCTTTAATGAGAGTTAAGAG
Source organism: Rhizomys pruinosus (assembly GCA_009823505.1). NCBI lineage: Eukaryota > Metazoa > Chordata > Mammalia > Rodentia > Spalacidae > Rhizomys > Rhizomys pruinosus. The sequence continues at coordinate 95,193 of VZQC01003574.1, forward strand.
GTAGTTAGTGCCTTCTTGGGTGCTTGTTCTATGATGCTTGGGTCTTATGTGTAGAGGTTGCATCATAGATGTGTCGCCCAGGCATGAGCTATCATGATATGAAAGTTCTTAAAAAATAAAACTAGAATCACAATAGGATCCAGTAATTCCACTTCATAATAGACCTCGAAAGACTTAAAGCAAACTTTCAAAGAGATATTTATATGTCCACATTAAAGGGTAAATTATTCACAATAGTTAAAATCTGGAACTAATCCAGCTGCTCAATGAATGCACAGAAAAGTAAAATGTTACCAGGTGTGGTGGTGCACACCTTTAATCCCAGAGGCAGGCAAATCTCTGTGAGTTCAAGGCCAGCCTGGTCTACATAGTGAGCTCCAGACCAGCTGGAACTAAAAGGAGACCCTGTCTCAAAAAGACAAAAAAAGTAAAATGTCATATACATACAATATAATATCATTCAACCTTAAAAATAGAAGGGAATTTCACATATACTAGAAAAATCGTATGCTAACTAAAATAAAGTAGTCACAAAAGGCAAGATTAATCCACTTGTATGAAGTACCAAAATCTTACAACAGAGTAGTCACAGCCATAGATGAGGAAAGTAAAATGGTGGTTTCTAGGGGTTTAGAGGAGAGAACAGTGAGTTGTTTTTCTAGTTGGTGTAGACTACAGTTTCACAGCACAATAAAACCTCTGGGGCAGTTTAAAAGCTTTTAAAAAAAGAGGGAAGTTTATAGCTCTTGGTGCTTACATTAAAAAACCAGAAGGAGCACACAGCTCAAGACTCTGGAAAGGCAAGAACAAAGGAAACTCCAACCTGGCACATGAGAAGAAATAACAAAAATCAGAGTAGAAATTAATGAAACATAAACAAAGAAAACAATATCAAGAATCAATGAATCTAAGAGCTGATTCTTTGAAAAGATAAATGAGATAGAGAGACCCTTAGCCAAACTTACCAAAAGAAAGAAAGAGCAAATCCAAATCAACAAAGTCAGAAATGAAAGGGGAAAACATGGCAACAGACACCAAGAAGATCCAGAACATAAGAAGGGAATACATCAGTTCTGAAGATGAAACGTTCTGGAGACAGATGATGGTGCTGAATACCCAGAAAATAGACTTAGTGCCACCAAATCACACACCTATAAATGATAAAGATAGTCTATTTCAGTAGCCGGTGGGGTGATGGACTGTGTCTAAAACAGAGCCCAGTCCCCAGGGCATCTCCCTCCATTCTAGCTGAGTGTAAAAGTGCATTTCTACCCATCCCTCTAGACCAATATCTTCTGTTTCCCTACCCTCCGTCACCTGGTAATGATTCACATGGACTGCATGTAGGCTGAGGCTGTCAGGAATTGTTATCAACAGTGAGCCTTTAAGACTGGGCCACTCTGATATTTCTTCTATGTATTATTGCAAAGGATGCCTTCTGACTAACAAAGTTAAATTCTTTTTCTCTAGTCATAAATATTTCTCCATACAGAGGCAATTATCCAGCAATGGATTGAGCTCAGTGGTATTAGAAAATAAGTTGTTGGTAGGCCTGACATTATCAGTAGTCTCCAGCTGTCATTCCAGCGGCAGAATCATGACAGATATTTTAATTTAAAGAGAGTGATGTGGCAGTTGGCAGTGCTTCTTGATGCTCTGATCTTCCACATTTCCTTTTGAAAAATGTCATTGAAGGCCTCTGCTCTCCTCTGCTAGGGAAGGTGCAGTTCTTAGTTCAGTGACTGGGTCCTTTCGGATCTGCATCCTCACTTCCAGTCTTCTGTTTTGCCTCTTCTTCTTCCAACACTTAATTACCTCATGATATAACTTCATAGCTCCAGACACTTTTGCTTTCTAACACTTAAATTATTTGCAGTCAGCCATGGCTTGAAAATATTAAACAGAGAATGCCAGCAATATTTTACAAATTCTAATCACATGCTATTCTGAGCAGCATGGTGAAATCTCATGCTCTCCAGCTTTGCTCTGAGAATGAATCATCCCTTTACCCAGAATATTAAGGCTGTATGCACCGTACCTGCCCCTGAGTCAATCAGTGGCTACCTTGGTTATCAGGTTGATTGCTGAAGTATCACAGTGCACGTGTTCACAGAACCAGGATTTTAATTAATAATGGTCCCTAAGTACAAGAGTAATGATGTGTGCGTTTTGTCTATGTCAAAAGAAAGCCATCAAGTGCTTCCTTTAAGTGAAAAGGTAAAAGATCTCAGAATAAGGAAAGAAAAAAAATCATTCTTTTTTGCAGAGATCAGCTGTTATGAACCAAAAATAGTGTGTATGGCATATCTAGGGTTCAGTAGTATGAGGCATTGGGCATCCATAGGCATTTTGGATAGTATCCCCTGGAGCTAAGGGTGAATTAATGTACTTTCCAAGACTTTATCTGGGCATTTCTGGTGGTTAGGAGCCCAGCTTTCTGAATCTCCTAATTCATTTCTGAAAATTGCAGCTCGCACAATGCCTCCCTCTTAAATCCATGATTGACCACTTCTGGCAACTGTGTCCTCCCTCTGCATGCCAGGCAGGCTCTGCACATTCTGCATCCCATTATCATGTATAGCACACTGTTTCTGTGTATAATTTAATTATTTATTTATCTGCCCTATGAAGTATTCTTGTGAGCCAAATTTGTATTTTTTTTCTAAAATAAACTTTGCTTTTAGAGCTATTTTAGATGTACATAAAAAAAATACATGAAGACCCTGTATTCTGATGCACACATATGCAATATCTTCCACTATCTTATATCTTTATATGGTATAAAGAATCAATATTCATATATTTATTAACTAAAATTCATACTTTATTCAGATTGCTTTAATTTTTAACTGACTGTTTTTTTTCAAGTTTTGTCTACCATATTACATCTAATTATCCTTTCTTCTTAGACTTCTTTTGATTGTGACAGTTTCTCAGATGTGTGTGTGTGTGCGTGTGTGTGTGTGTGTGTGTGTGTGTGTGTGTGTGGTGTATGCATGTATGTGTACTTCCTCATTCGTGCATTTGGTGGCCAGAAGTCCATGTTGGGTACCTTCCTCTGTGGCTCTCCATCCTATTTTCTTGCTAGACTGGTTGGTGAGGTCTTGGGCTCCACCTGTTTCTGCCCATAGTGCTGGAGTTACAGTTAGGAGCCACCCTGCCTGGCTTATCTATTATCATCTGAAAATTTCATGCACACATATGTATTTTGATTAATTCTACCCCAATTTCATTACATCCAATTCCTTCACTGTCACCTTACCACTTTCCCCTCTCAATGAAAATGTGTTCTTTTTTTTTTTTTAAAAAACTCACTGAGCCCACTTAGGATGGGGGTGGGGACATATACTGGAACATAGGCCATCTCTTAGTGGCTGAGTCCTTGAAAAAGAAACTGATTCTTCCTCTTCCAGCAAGAGGTCCTCAGTTGGACTCCCTTTCCCATCATGCTGGTGTTTTGTCTGGCTTGGTCTTTTGTAGGTCTTGCATATATAGTCATAGTCACTGTGAGTTCACTTGTGCAACAGGCCTGTCATGGCCAGAAAGCACTTCTTTGTTGTTTACCTCCTCTGCTTCTGGATCTTGCAATCTTTCTGACACCTCTTATGTGATGATCCCTGAGACTTGGAAGGAGGCTGTAAGACACAGATGTCCCATGTAGGGCTGAACACTCCATAGTCTATTATTCTCTGCACATGACCAGTTTTGGGTCTCTGTGTTAATCACTATCAACTGCAAAAGAAGCTTCTCTTTAAACTCAAAAGCTTCTGTACAGAGAAAGAAACAACCAATGAAGTGAAGAGAAAACTCACAGAGTAGGAGGAAACCTTCACCGCTGATACATTTGACAGAGCATTAACTTCCAAAATAAATAAACTTCTCAAAAAAAAGAAGACAAATGTCTCACTCAAAAGATGGAGTAAAGAGCTGAACAGAGACTTCACAAGTGAGGAAATAAAGATGGCTGGGAAACATCTTAAAAAGTGTTCAATATTGTTATAATAATTAAAGAAATGCAAGTTAAAACCACTCTAAGATATCATCTCACTCTGATAAGACTGGTTAAGATCAAGAAAACAAAAGACAACAAATGCTGGAGAGGTTGTGGGGAAAGGGGAACACTCATCCACTGCTGGTGGGAATGTAAACTTGTACAACCACTATGGAAAGCAGTGTGGAGAACCTTAAAAGGCCCAAAATGAGCCTACCATTTGACCCAGCCATACTACTCCAGGGTGTATGCCCATAAGACTTATCCACCGCAAAGATACATGCACATCTATGTTTGTTGCAGCTCTCTTCAGAATAGCTGGAACCAGCCCAAATACCCCTCAACTGATGACTGGAATAACGAAAATGTGGTACATCTACACAATGGAGTTGTATGCAGAGGTAACAAAGGATGATATCATGAACTTTGCAGGTAAATGGACGGAATTAGAAGATATTGTGTTTAGTGAAGAAACACAGTCCCAGAGAAACAAATGACAAATGGTATTCCTCATTTGTGGATGCTAGCACCAAGTACCTAGTTATAAGGCAACCTGAGCAACATTAATGTTATATTCCTCTTTAGCTGAAAGCAACTGTGCTCTTATAATGTGAATACCTTACCAGTCTCTAGAATTAACCTACTACTTATTTTCTGACTTTGTAATCTTGGTATATGGGTGGAAGGTATGTATGTATATTTTAGCGTAATATAAAATTAGAAGGGAAAAACGTGAATCCTGAAATACGATTGGGAAATAACATAGTTTATTTTCAGATGACATAATTTTAGTATAGGTGTGACATTATATATATATATATATATATATATATATGCATGTGTTGAAGCAATATAAATCAGAGGGAACAACAACAAAAGAACTGGGACAAAGAACTGACTGAAACCATAAAGTTCTCCCCCAAACAATAATCCTCTGCCTTGAAAAAACTTTAAAAAGACTCAGAAAAAGATACATGACATGTATGGCAGAATGCATGAACTTGGGTGGGGTGGGGGACATGTAAAGGGAAATAAGCCTAAATTGTACTGAAAAATGATGTATGAAATGCACAAAACTTCAATAAAAATATTTAAAAATGAAGCTTCTTTGATGAGGGTTGAGAGCTGCACTAATCTGTAGGTATAAATAGAGTACTTGGGGGCCTGACTTTTGACATGGGGGCTACAGCTCTCTACCCTGGTCTTTATGCCTTCATGGCAAACACTTTGCCTCCCTGACCTGGTTTCTTTGTGTTTTTGTTGATATTGACAGCTATTTGTTGAATGTCCCTCAGTTGAGCTTTGTCTAATTTTTTTCTACAGTTGACTGGAGTTTAGGTACCTCATTTTACATGATTTATCACTGCTGTGACCTCAGTCATTGGCTAATGCAGTACTTGTCAGGGGTCTTCAGTGTAATGTTACCGTTTCCCACCCCTGTCCATATGGCATTCTTGAAGGAAGTGACTATGTGTATCACATCTTCAAGCAGTGGAGGGCTGTGTTTTACCTTCTTGAAGGCAGAATGTCTATATATATTTGGATTTTTCTTCCTGGAGCAGTCATTTCCTCCTCCATTTACCCATCTGATTTATGTGTTATATAATTACATACTAAGTGTTTAGTATAGGAATGGGACAATGTTTTAATATTGCTTTCTGAACATTGGCGGATATCTTTCTTGATATGGAGGTAATAATAGTAGCAAGCTCAATAACAGTGATGTTAACATGTTTTAGAAGCCCTATTCTAGGCTTTTAAGCTCATTTAATATTCATAATAATCCCATAAGAATGACACTATTATGATTACTGAGCAAACTTTCCAACATATTGAAGATTGCACAGCTAATAAGTGGCAGAGACAAAATTTAAACCTATCCTGACTCAATCTACACTGTTCAAACTTCAAAGGCCAGAGTGCCTCCCTCGGCTCCTGTTTCAACTGCCTTGGCCTTGCTCCTTTTAAATTTTTCTATATGACAGAGAGTTTCAGTGCATAAATAGGCCTCAGCTGGAAGATCTCTAGCAGTGTCTTCTTGTTTCTGCCTCTCTTCTAAATATGTGGTTTCCATGGCACTAGAAGAGACATTCTTAAGAATTCTGCAGAGAGCTCCCTTTTTTAGACTTCCCTCAAGTCCTTGGGGAAGAAAGACCATACTCAACAGTTATGGACAAGAGGAGACATCAGCATTACATCTGTGCTGGATAGCTTTAGTGTCAACTTGACACATCTGGGTTGAGGGAGCCTCAATTGGGGAATTGGCTCCATTGGATTGGCCCGTGGCCACATCTGTGGAGTATTGTCTTGATGGTCGAGCAGTGTGGGAGGGCCCAGCCCAAAATGAGTAGTGCCACCCTGGGCAAGTTGTTGTGTACTGTATAAGAGGTCAGGCTGGGCATGGGCCAGGGGAGCAAGCCAGTGAACAGAATTCCTCCATGGCTTGTGCATCAGCTCCTGCCTCCAGGTTCCTGCCCTGAGTTCCTGCCTTGGGCTCCCTAAGTGATGAACTGTGACCCAGGAGATGTAAGCTGAATAAACCCTTTCCTCCCCAAGTTGGTGTTGGTCAGAGTGTTTTGTCACAGCAATGGAAGACAAACCACAACAACATCTAACATTCTTCATGGCTTAAAGTGGACACATGGCCCTCTGTGATTCTAGGATAACCAGAAGATGTGATAAGAATGTTCATCTGCATTTCCAGTAGGATCTGAGTTTATGTAAGGAATAGATGAAGACTAGTTCACTAACATTGGATCTCTTGAAGAAATTGACATATATTATCAATATGCTAATTGTGTACAAGTTGAAGAAAGATGTATGAGGCCACAGATATGTATTTTCTATGATATATGAAGTTTTAGAATTCATAAAATAATTTCTTTGGATCTTCAATGTCTTGCTCCAAGGTTGATTAGAGGAAATAATCTTGGTTTTTATAGTCTGTTCCAAGCTTGCATTCCAAGATAAACTCAGCTATTATAAATGAAAAAAGATAAACTAAAGGTAGAAGTATTTCTCTTTGATTTTTTGAGATGGAGTCTTACTCTGAAGCCTTGGCTGGCCTGGAACTTGTGAGAATCTCCCTGATTTAGACTTTGCAGGGATTTCGGGTGTGAGCCTCTGTGCCTGGCTGAAGCTGGTGTTTTTTTTTTTTTCTTCAATAACCAGCTGCTATTCCTTAGTAGTTAGAAATTATGGAATCTTATATAGTTTATCTTGTACAGTTTGTTTATAAACTGAGTAATAGTATCCCAAAATAGGATCTACTCTAAGCCTAGAGTTTAAGAGATATCCTAACAGTTTATTTTAAACTCCATTTAAAAGCACAACAAGTAGTATCTCCAAAAGCACAGTCTGGTATTTTGATTTACAACTGTAAGAAATATAAGAATAAATCCCTTTAGTCATGTAATTTCTTTAAATCAAGGATTGCAAAAATTTCAAGCCACATATGGAAATAAGGCAGTGTGTCATGAAAGAAATGTGCTAATCTTCCACATGCGCCTAAACCCTATGGAAAAAAAAACATGCAAAATACTAATCTTTTAGAGATGATTTATTGGGAATGCAGAGTGCAGCAGGCTATCGACTGTGGTGACACTGATGGCTCTATGACAGTGCTCTTGGCAGCGTACACTGCCTCATCCAAGAGGGTGAGATCTCCTCCCTCTTCTCAAGAGAGTCACAATCACTTTCTTACCCACATGCTTTCAGGAAGAATTTAGGCAGTTACGAAAGAGCTTCCATTAGCTTTTCTACTTTGTTCAATGTCAGGCACTACTCTGTGTACTTTTGGTACATTGACCTAGTTCATTCTTTTAAGCACCCCCTTTGATAGGAAGAATCTGAAGCCTGTAAAGGCTAAGCACCACAGGCCAGATTTCACAGCGAAGGGAACAGATTCGGAGTTTGAATTCAGATGATGAGATTTCTGAGTGTATGGTGTCAACCAATGTACCACGAAACCCCGTGAGCTTACAGTGACATGTAAAAACATCAGGAACAATTGGCATGTCTTTACATAAGGTTCCATAAATGCTGTGCTGGCAAAATGAATTTGGTGAGAATGTTAACTACTCTAATTATTCAAATTCTGTTTCAAGACTACATTTATGGATGTCTGAAACTTACCCTTCTTTGAAAAAATAAAGGAGTGATGGTGTAGATGTAGAGAGAGCACCTCATATTTATGAAAACTTGTCTATTGTGAAAATCGAAGTATGAATTAAGTTTAAAGGGAAAGATTAGGGTAGTGGGGGTAGGCAAATAATGTCTTCCTGCTTCTAGCTTCTGGTTAAGATATCTGAGTGACTTGCTTCCTTTTTTTGTTTATTTTTGCTTTGTTTGTTTGTTTGCTTGTTTTGAGAAGGGATCTTATGTCTTCTAGGCTGCTCCAGAACTTGCTGTATAGTCCGAGAATGACCGTGATTCTTCTGCCTCCACCCACAAGTGCCCTGTCACTATGCCCAGTTTATTCAGTGCTGGAAATCAAGCTGAGGGCTTTGTGCATATTAGACAAACACTTTACTGACTGAGCTGTACCCTCAGCCCTGACTTTTCTTTAATTGGAATATATGTCTAATATATGTCTAGAATATTCAGTAGGTGCTGGGCACTGTTGTAAGTAAACATTAACTTTGTAAACTCTCATAAAAATCCCATGATATAGATATCATTGTATCTGTTAGAGTTTCAAAGAAAAATCCCAGGACAATCGAGCTGTGAATCTCAGCAGCTGTCCTCAGGAAGTGAATGGGAGGGAAAAGGAATAAAAGCCATAAACCGGGACTGGAGAGATGGCTTAGCAGTTAAGAGCACCGACTGCTCTTGCAGAGGGCCTAGGTTCGATCCCCAGCACCCACGTGGTGGCTGAGAACCGTCTGTAACTCCAATTCCAGGAGAACTCCAATTCCAGGGGAATCCGACACCCTCTTCTGACCTCCGCGGCATTGCACGACATGGGTGCACAAACCTACACGCAGACAGTACATTCATACACATTAAAAAAAGCCATAAACCTAATACCTCTTTTAGAGTCTGCATGGAGGTCAGACACAGGGCAGACTAGCAGTGGCCCAAGGAGAGAAGAAAGATTTAGAGAAAAGGTAAAGAAATGCAAAATATTGGGGCAGCCCAAAGCTTTTATTCTTGTAGGGAAAGTACGATTAGAGAAAAAAGATATAAAGAAGAAAAGGAGGGGTTATACTATTCTGAAGAATTCAGAATGGTGGGCAGACTTCTGGGTAGCTATGTGGCCCAGCTCTGGACTAGCCGGCAAGGGTTCCAGGAAGAAGTTCATCATCTGATTAACACACTGGGTATCCTGCCTGTCTCTTTAGCTTGGCTTAAGGTGAATTGCCTTCTTAGGGTTTTGCAAGTGACCTGGAAAGACAGAAAGTTAAGGTTCCACCTAGGCCAGAGATTCTTATTTTCCTGTCTAGTTCTCTTATGGGGCTTTTCCCACTCACGTCAATTTTTAGTTATCTTTCTTCAGAGACTATCTTGATTTCTTCATCTTTCCCAAAGGGCATTTTGCTGGTTCTATAATTTTGGTTGGCCAGTTTTTGTCTTTCTGTACATGGAAATGTTCTACTTCCTTCTTCATTGATTCTGATGAGAAATCCATCTCAAATTGATTTCATCTATAGAAATTATATTAATTTGCTTGCTTTCCCTGTTTTCCTTTCATCTTCAGTTTTTAGAAGTTTAACCATGTTATATCTAATTTTAGGTTTCAACTTCTTGAGTTCCTAATTTCTTACAGATTTGACAAATTCATAGACGTTTCACCCATAATTTGATTTTTTTTTTTTTTACTTTTCCTTTGCATTTGTCCTTGGACTTTAACTGACCCTCTACTAGTTTTATTTTTTAGTCCATTTTCTCTCTGTCGACAGGTTGAGCATTTTCTATGGTTTAATTTTCAGCTTCACTGATTCTTTCTCTATCCTTATCACTCTGCTCTTGAATCCTTCCACTGAGTTTTAAAATTTTGTTTACTGTTTTAGCTCTAAAACTTCTACTTGGCTCTTTGCTAGAGTTTGTTTCTTTCCTGTGAGTTTGTTTTAGCCTCACATGGGTCATGCACATTCATGATTGCTTACTGAAGCATTTTTATGATGACATCCTTCATATTTCTATTAGATAATTTTCAACATTTGTGTCATGCTAGTACTGGTACCTACTGATTTTCTTTTTTTTTATTTTGAGATTGTCTCTGTTCTTGGGATATGATTTTCCATTGAAAATGTTGGTGTAGGTATGATATGATAGTACTCTAGGTTTCACTTAAATCTTATCTAATCAGACACTTTTTAAATAATATAATACTTTTATTGATGTTTTGTATATTTTATACCTCATTTTTCAGTTCAGTTTAGACATAATCTCCTTTCTCTTCCCTCCACCCTGGAGATGGAGTGAACAAACCAAAAGGTCTAAGTCATCTTACAGACTCACACTGCTGTTGGTTGTAGCACCTCTTCAGTCATCTTCCAGTGATAACACAAGCTGCAAAGTAAGGCAAGATGTAAGAGGAAGGGAAATCAAACACAGCCTCTAGCTGTGTACATGACAAATCACATTACAAAAGAGTACACAAGATGGTTATGATCATCTTTAAAAGGAATCTGCCCAGACAAACTGCATCTTCAAGCTGAACCTTCTGCAAGCCAGATTAGCAGATAAGAATGTCAATGATTCTGGAGAGTTTGGGATGTTGAAGGCCCAGAGCCTACTTACAGTTTATCTTGGGCTATCTTTAGCTCCCTAAATAGCTGTTTCTTGACTACCTCTGTGTCTGACCTCATGTCTTGTGACTAACAGATAAAAACCTTTTGGAATGTATTAACTAAACCTCAGCCTCCATCAACCAAAGGACTGCGTGTCATCAGATAGCATCAGAGGCCTCTAGCTGAGATTTCTGTTTTGCTGTAATAGCCTATTGAGTGTTTCCAATAGTGTATTTGAAAACTACATTGAATTATGATTTCTTTGTTCTCTTACTATAAAATCTTATTGAAACTGCTCCCATGTTGGAACATGGAATTTAGGGTAACCTAACTTTGTGTTCCTGGGCCACAGTCATTCATATTTGGTTCCAGAATAAAGTATCTCTTATCCCTTTTGAGGTGAGCATTATGCTTTTGCATTGATACTTGCTTCACTATTTGTGTGTGCGTGTGTGTTTTCCTAATTTCTTACATTTAAACACTGTTTCCTTTAATAGCCAAAATGGAATATGTCAAGAAAACCAGAACAAACCATTGCAAATGGCAAGCAGCAGGTGTTTTGTAAATGAAATTCAACTACTTGGCTTTTGTTCTTTAAAAAATGTAAATGATTAAAGGTGATGCCTGGGATGTGGTCAATATATCTGTCTGTGTCTTTTATCTTAGTCATCCAGTTAAAAGCCTCTGCAGATTTTCTCTGGCTTTGCACAGCTGCATGCGATTCAGACTTCTCCAGGCTTTTGGGAACCAGGTGTTGTTTTGCTGGCAACCTCTCTTCCAATCCTCTATATCCTTTGCTGACATAGGTAGGACACATATCCAGGTCTCTGTTGCCCTGTTCCATGATATTAGAGGACTGTATATATTATTAGCGAGGACTAAGAAGTATAAAGAGTGATTCTCTAGGCTCTCCTCAGGGGTAAAATAGGCGAGAGAGAGAGAGAGAGAGAGAGAGAGAGAGAGAGAGAGAGAGAGAGAGAGAGAAGAAGCGACTTGATTGGGTGGGGGCTGCACAGACACACAGTGGGCATTAGAACTTATTGAATCAGATGTTAAGTAGTATGATCAAATTGCACTAATTCAAATTGTGGAAGGAAGACTTGGAAAACATTTATATTACTTTGAGTAGTTATAATACCTCATCGTAATGTTGCATAGAAGAGCTTTCAGAGTTACTCCTCACGAGACTGATAGTGTCTTATCCCTAAGAATGACACCTACAATGCTGGGAGTTAGATGAAAAGATCTACACAATCCAGTATCCACTGAAGGCTTTTCTGAATTTTAAATTCCATAAGATGCCTCAAATGTTAACTGCTACTATTTTTCAATCATTCAGTAAAAACACTAGCTATTTCCATTTTTACTTTGAAAACAAAGATTCATAGCAATTAAGAAACTTGTTAGTTAAATGGCAAGATTTGGCTCTGATCTCTAAGCATCTCCTAGTTCAGTTATCTTCACGTTTGTCTTATTTTTTTCAAATTATTTCATGGCTTTGAAACATTCTGTAGATGCTGATGCTGCTACTAAAGTCTGCCAAGCCTTTCATCTTACTCGGTGTTTGGGAATATGGTTGAATGTTTCCCATCATGAAGACCACTTAACCAGAGGTGCACCATGGGCCAGATCCTTACTACTAGATTTTGCAGTGGTTCAAAACTATACTTGTTTATTTGTATACTGTCCATGTCTGATTTCTTTTTTTTTAAATTTTTTTTTTATTAATTTTTATTTATTTCTGTATGTGTATGAATGAACTGTCTGCATGCAAGTCTGTGCACCCGTGTCGTGCAATGCCGCAGAGGTCAGAAGAGGGTCTCGGATTCCCCTGGAACTGGAGTTCTCCTGGAATTGGAGTTTCAGACGGCTCTCGGCCGCCATGTGGGTGCTGGGGATCGAACCCGGGTCCTCTGTAAGAGCGGTCGGCGCTCTTAACCACTAGGCCATCTCTCCAGCCCCCATGATTTCTTATGTAATGACAGAACTTAATATCTCTAACAGAGGCTGCAGGACAGCATACTCTAATTATTAACTGGCTTTTTAAACAAAACATTTTTTAAACTTTTTTTATTTTTTATTTTATTTTATTTATTTATTTTTTTTTATGTGTATGAATGTACTGTCTGCATGTAGGTTGGTGCACCCCATGTCCTGCAATGCCTCGGAGGTCAGAAGAGGGTGTTGGATTTCCCTGGAACTGGAGTTAAAGACAGTTCTTAGCCACTATGTGGGTGCTGGGAATTGAACCTGGGTCCTCTGCAAGAAGAGTTGGCACTCTTAACGGCTAGGCCATCTCTCCAGCCTCTTACAGAAAACATTTGCTGATCACTAACTTTTACCAGCGTCCCTCCAACCGTGGAAGCAGTACCTTATCCGAGCGATTCTCTGCACTTCATGAATTCCAGCGTCATTTGCTTTCTCCAGCAACTCGTCCCCAGAGGAATCAAGGTGGGAAACTGGAGCCCTTCAACTTTCACTTATTTCTTCTCCAAGAGAATCTTGGGCTCCCTGAACACTGGATGCATTTGTTTCAGGAAGCCCCTCTGACCTCAATTCCACAAAACATCAAAGTAGAAAAGAGGACGTGTTAGGGAACAAACCCACTGTCCAGCATCCTTAACTCAAGGAATGGGAAAACGTAGAATCACAAAAAGGAAGCCAATCCCTCCAAGTCAGCTACTATTTATCAGGTAGTTGAGGCCCAAATCTCTGCATAGTAGTTTAATTATGCCGAAGAGTGAGCCAAGCTGAACTGTTACTTGCCTCTTGTGGATTGGATGAGTGAATTTTCATGCAGCTGTTTTGTGCTGAACAGGAAAAAGCTGTGGAGAGATTAAATAAGTCAGGAGGGATCATTTAGAAAGTTCACATTAGAATGTGGGCTCTTGAATCTGAATACACATGCCAAGCATATGCTTGCTTTCCTAAGAAAAATGACAAACTAAAGGAAAGTTAATCTTGAATAGTGCACTTATTCAGCTCCAGTAATCCATTTTGAGTTGGGTCTTTTTGACTCTGACTTAATCTCATCTTCTTAGATCTTCAGGGCCAAATGGAGGGTGGATGCCACTATCTGACCTGATGTAGTTGAGGTCTCAGAAGACCAAGCCAAAGTGTTGTAGCCGTTAACAGTGTAAGGGAAGGAGTTTAGCGGGTGAGGTTAGGGGACTGCTCCGCCCTTTGGCTTTCTTTGTGTTGTCTTTGGATGAAGATCAGAGGTTTTGAATTTACTGGCTTATCTATTATGTTTAATTTGCATGGATCTGTAAGTGATAAAACTCAAAAGTTTTAGGTTTGGGTATCAAGGCCCACCCACCAGACTTATGGCATTTTATAGTTCAGGCCACTTACAAAAAGGAATTTTGACCCCAAAGGCAGCCAGGCTTGACAATGTTTTCAATGTTAAGTCCAGGCTAAAAACATAAAATGGCCAATAGGCAGGCAGGCGTGTTAGTGGGAAAGATCAGGGTAAGGGCATGGCCAGAGGATAGTATCCTTGGATAGCCTTGGATATTTGCTTTTTTTAATATAAATTCTTTTTGCCTTTTAAAAAAATTTTTTATTCATTTTTTTATGTGTATGAATGTACTGTCTGCATGCAGGTCTGTGCACCCATGTCGTGCAATGCCGCAGAGGTCAGAAGAGGGCGTCGGATTCTCCTGGAACTGGAGTCAAAGACGGTTCTCAGCCGCCATGTGGGTGCTGGGGATTGAACCCGGGTCCTCGGCAAGAGCAGTCGGTGCTCCTAACCACTAGGCCATCTCTCCAGCTCCCCCATTTGCTTTTTAAACTAACTTTTTAGAAGATTGTAACATTTGACTGACATTGGCATGATCTTTAGGTCCAGGACTATTGTATAGTACTCTCCCTTGAGCATGGTGTGCCATCACCATCTTTAAGTCAGAGCAGATGTGGTTACTTGCAGGAGATTCTCGCACGATCAACATTCTCTCATGGGAGTGGGGGGTCATCAGCCTTTCATCTGTATGATTTGATTTGGGTCCCCCCCCACCACCACCATATTGCTGTCCCAGCTGCACATGCTGTGGGGAGGGTTAGAGCACGTGGGATGGAAGTGACTGAAGGGAGCCTCCATCTGCAGCTTTGGGCAGATTATCACCCATCTGACGGTGGGCCTTTTCAGTGATGTAGCTGTTCTCTGGGTCATCTGTGCTCATACAGGTAACCCCAACAAACTCAGTGGTTCCCTAAGCTTGACTGGTTGGAATCTTTTCTTTGGTCATTGGTACCTCGCCTGAGGTGAATAGACATTTGTTCACATCTCCACAGGAAATGTAACTTAACAGCCTGGAATCTGATTTTTCTCTTCCCAGGATCCTTTCTGTGTTCTAGTAAAGGGAAAAATAAATAGCTTCTTATTTTTAGAGAACTATCATCTCTTATTCTGTATGCCTTGAGTTGGGTTTTTAATCACTGGGCTTTTAATTGTAATCACAGATGTGGTCATGTGGTGCAGACAAAGCCATTTGGGTTATGTCTCAGGAATTTATATCCTGAATAGAAGCTGGATGGGGCAGGGATGGTGGTTCTGTGGGCAAGCCAAAATGTACCCCAGGCCCAGTCTTCATGAGGCCCATTTGCCCTGCCTTCAGAGTTGGTGCTTACATAGTACTGTTGCAATTTATTAATTTTTTACTTAACTTAATATTTTTCTACTTCTGTTGTTTACTGAATATTAAAGTGATACCAAGGGACACAGGATGTCTGGGCCTAGCATATGTTGTCTTATATATTTAGCAAAAACATCGTGAAGTATGTATTATTAGTAGGAAGCCACTGAAATTGAGCTAAGTTGTTGGTAACAAGGGACAGAGCTAAGACTGGAGCTCAGAATCTGTGGATCCATGCATACAGAGTGCAGGTATTAACAGTCTGTGTGTCAGGCAGCACCCAGGAAACCTGCAAGGAAGCCAAGACCTCTCTAAAGGAAAAGAGCCCCAGCATAATTATTGAGTCTTCCTTATCTCCCCCTGTTTTTATTTCCTGGAGTCAGTATCTCTTTATATATAATTAGGACACAGTATGACCATATTTTACAGATTGAGGGGACTGAGTTTCTAATATGTCAAATGGATTTTGACATCTAAAAAGCAACATAGCTCTGGGTTACACAGCAAGAATGATCAAGCTAGTATCAGATCAAGGGTCAAGATCAGGGGCTCACAATGCCTAGCCTCATAGAACAACTACTGCTTGGATTTTCTTTGGAAGTGGTAACACATGGTGATTTCTATGAACAGTATAATGGAGTTGTATCTTAACTTTTGTGAATGTAAGTGGTAATGGAAGGAGACAGAAAAATATAGAATTTAATATTGCAAGTGATTTCATCTGTCAGTCATGATTCCTCAGTGGATTTCAGGTCCTATATAGCTCTTCTTTTATAAGCTCTTAACCATGCTAAGTGACCATGTCCTAAATATTCTTTTAAATATGTAATCAACACAGACACTAAAATTTCTCACTACAGACACCTCTCCTTAAACTCTAGCTGTCTGTTCAGCATTGATGGAAAAAGGTAATGCTAATGGAGTTCCTGAAGCTGCTGTTGTAATTTATGTACAAAGATATTTTCAATGATAAATCAGATTTATCTGTCAGTGTCCTGACAGAGCAAATATTCCCTTTGGAGCTTTAGCCCCATATAAGTTGCAGTTCCTTGCTTTAAGTGGCAGCAGTACAATGTAATGCAACTATAGACCATTGTCTCTAGTGTTAGATTCACATTTGCTTGTTGGTTCCATGGGTGATTTTGAACAATCCTACATTTCCTCAGGTGATAGGAAAATATCGATGTAAAACATTTAACATAATCCTTGCCCCATGTTAAGCACTTTAATGCTCTCTTTTTTGTCATTTTAAGATGGGGACTCCCTGTAGTCCCAGCTGGCCTGGAATTCACTTTGTAGACTAGGCTGCACTTGAACTCACAGCTTCTGCCTCCTGAGTGCTGGGATCAAAGGCATGTGCAACCACACCCAGCTAATTCAACCAATTTTAATGTAATGTTACTCAAATCTAGCAAGGAGCTAGTGCTTTTGCTAATTCATATTCTTCATGCTTTATTTTCTTTTTCTATAATGCTTTTATTGATGTTTTGTATTTCAGACATCATTTCTCAGTTCAGTTTAGACATTTTCCCCTTTCCCTTCCCCCACCCCACCCCAGATCATGCACTCTGCCATAACTGTCCTGCATCTTTCTCTCAGTCTCTCACCCAGAATTAATCAGTTGCCAGTAGTTCCCCAGCTAGGGTTGGGGCCTGCTGTCTATGTCCCCAGTTCTATGCTGGTGATTATCTGATTGAGTCAGCATGGGTCTTAACACCACTGCTGAGAGCTCATGTGAGCAAGTTCCCAGAGGCCTGGAAGTCTCTGTTTCCTGATCTTCATGCAACGACCCTTCTCTAACAATCTTCCTGTCCCCTTTTCTGCAATGGTCCCTGAGCCGTGGGTGGGTGAGTTTCTGGGCTCTCTTCCATGTTTGTCAACCAGCTGTAGGCTAGTCAAGGACAGTCTTAGCTTGTACATCTGGACTTTCCTCCAGTAGGCTAGCTCAGGTCTGTATATGTGGTGGTAGGGTTCTGTGAAACACAGCAGTACACAATGCCTTTTGAAGCTTACAATGAGAATCAGTTCATATCATTTCCATCATATTCTGTTAGCAAAAGTAACTAGTCTTAGATTTAAGAGGAAGAAAGACAGAGGCACATTTTTGAGGAGATAAATTTCCAGGCTACATTTTAAATGAAGTTTTTATGACTTTAGGTGCTTCGGCTTGTGACAGTGAGGACTGGTGTTTTATCTGGACAAATATTCATGCTACAGAGAAGAGATTTCAGATTCTCTGGCAGCACGATGGGGATCAACACATATAGGCATCTAGGTTTTCCCTTATTCTGCTTTTCCCTATTGGTATTCCTAGAATTGAGAGAAATAATTTTTTTTTAGGATTAAAGGCGTGCACCACCATGCCCGACTTAAAGACTGTTCTTAGCCACCATGTGGGTGCTGGGAATTGAACACAGGTCCTTTGCAAGAGCAGTCAGTGCTCTTAACATTGAGCCATCACTCCAGCCCCAATAAATAATTATTTTTTCTAACAGAGATCATTTTGGCTTTATTAAAACTTCACCTGGAAAGACAAGTCTATATTTTAGATCTGTAGTAAAATGCTCTGCCTGTTTATTCATAGAATAGTGACTATTATGACAAGCCCTCAGTTTACACATAGGATTATTTAAAAATTCAACTGCCATCCCAAACAATGAAAGAATAATCTCTCCTTTATGATGGCTGGAAGAGGCGACCATAGATAAACAAGCACAGGGAGTGATGTATCTCTGCATCTGAGAGCTCCAGTATCGTTTGCTCTTTGCCTTAGAAATGAGAGTTGTGGTGGCTATGATGGTTGTGGTATGTTGTGTGGAGAGAGGAGAGAGAGAGGGGGGGGAGAGAGATACAGTATGCAACAAATGTTCTGGATAGAACATAGATAGGTAAAAGCCAAGAGCCCTCTAGGGTGCTTGTGGCTGCTGGTGGTACGGGTGTTGGTGTTAGTCACTGATGGGGAGGGATCTGCCAGTTCTAAAGTTTAGGAGTAAATGAACAACAGGACTCTCTGATACACATTACAGAGTCCCTAAAGTCACAACAAATAGAAACATAAGTAACTCTACTACTAGCTTTCCTATTTCTTTGTAACTTTGGCCTTTGGTCCTTTTTTGTTGATGTTCTTACATGACCTTTTGGGGGTGGATTCAGTCTTAATCTGTTGGCTGTTTGGTTATACATGTTTATATTTTCCTAGGAATTTCCCCAATCTCTCCCTCTTCTTTCTCCAGTGTGTCTCCTCTTCTTGCTCTGCCTCCTCAGCTTCCTCGTTCTCCTTTTTTTCTTCAAGTTAATACTGAACTTTTCGAGTAAGATGCTGATTCCCTGTACTCTTGCCTCATGAATTTCATCTACATTTGTGTCTTGGGATGCAATTCATAGTACAAAAGGAGATTAAGTTATAGCTTTTACTTTCTTTTTTTAAGTTAATTTTTATTGAGCACATTTCATACATTTCTTAATCAAATTTAGACTCATTCCCCCATCCATGCCCACCTCTCATGCTCCCCCCCACCAGAGCTCATGGATTCTGTCATACATGTTAAGTCCTATCTTGCATCTTTTTCTCAATCTTTTATAACCTTTTTGATGTACAAGTTTACTGTTTTGGTTAGTTCTTTGAATACCTATTCTCTCTCTTTTTCTGTTCCCTTTAATTTTATATTATTCCAAAATATGCATATATATACTCCACACATAAATCAAAATTATAATATCTGAAAATAAACTATAGGTTAGTTCTAAAACACATTTAGAGATTCACATTTTAAGAGTAAAGTTGCATGCAAGTAAAAAGAAGTATAACTTACATTCTTTTTTTTTTTTTAGAATATGAATGCATATCTTCCACCCATATATGGTAATTACAATGTGTGAATATAAGTGGTAGGACAATTCTAGAGCCCATTAAGAGATTCACGTTATAATAGCACAGTTGCTTTCAGATACAATAAAATACAATAGTAAATAATAAAGTTGCTCAGTTTGCCTGCCAGCTGGAGATTTGGTGTTAGCATCCACAAATGAGGGAAACCATTTGCCTTTTTTCTTTTTTCTTTTCTGGGACTGTGTTACTTCACTTAGCATAATGGCTTAGAGTTCCATCCATTTACCTGCAAAGTTCATGATGTCATCTTTCTTTACTTCTGCATAGAACTCCATTGTATACCACATTTTTATTATCCAGTCATCAGTTATCCAGACATCAGTTGAGGGGCATTTGGGTTGGTTCCAGCTCTTTGCTATTGTGAAGAGAGCTGCAGTAAACATAGCTGTGCATGCATCTTTGCAGTGGGATGAGTCTTGTGGGTATATACCCAGGAATGGTATGGTTGGATCAGGTGGTAGGCTCATTTTGAGTCTTTTAAGGATTTTCCACACTGCTTTCCACAGTGGTTGTACCAGTTTACATTCCCACCAGCAGTGGATGAGTGTTCCCCTTTCTCCACAACCTCTCCAGCATTTGGTGTCTTTTGTTTTCTTGATCTTGGCTAGTCTTATTGGAGCGAGATGATACCTTAGTGTGGTTTTAATTTGCATTTCTTTAATTATTAATGATGTTGAGCACTTTTTAAGAAGTTTCTCAGCCATCTTTACTTCCTTACTGGTGAAGTCTCTGTTCATTTGTTTACTCCATCTTTTGAGTAGGTCATTTGTTTTTTTACTTCTTTGTTTTTTAAGTAGTTTATGTATTCTGGATATTAATGCTCTGTCAGATGTATCAGTGTGAAGGTTTCCTTCCACTCTTTGGGCTTTTTCTTCACTTCCTTGGTGGTTTCTTTATCTTACCTGGAGTTCCCAGAACTTTTATAATCTATACATTTTGTTCTTTTGCTTAATTTGAGATGGGGTGGCGTCATTATTTATGTAAGTACTTTTTGACTTTTATATTTTTTTCTTATCTTTCTAAGGTCTCCAATGAGATGTGCAATGGCTAAATTCATTGCCAGGTTGATGGGATTTAGAATTAATATGGAAACAAAACTCTGGTCATATATATGAGCTTTTTCTAGATTGACTGAAGGAGGAAGACCCACTCTAAACATGAGTAGTACCATTTAATGGGCTGGGGTCTTGGCCTGAATAAAAAGAAAAAGCATTCATCTCTCAGCTTCTTGATTATGGACATGACATGACCACCTGCACCATGATTTTGCCACTGTGACTTCCTTGCCATGATGGAGGATTGTAATATCACACTCTAAGTCAAAATAAATCCTTCCTTCTGTAAGCTGCTTTGCCAGGTATTTTGTTATGATAATGAGGAAGTGACTACTACAACAGCCATGTTAGACCTTTGACATTGTCTTATAGGACTTCTGTGCTTCTATTAATTACTTTCAATGTTTTCTCTGTTACTCAGATTCAATAATTTCTACTTATCTATATGCAGGTATCTTGATTTTCTGTATTTTATCTCCAGCTATTGTTGAACTGATGGATTTTTAGTACAGACATTGTATATCTCAATCATAATATTTTCTTTGGTTCTTTTCATAACTTTGATGTCTCTGAAGATAACATTTATCTTTTCAGTCTTTTCAACTAATTTAGCACTCAACTCATCTAGTTGTAGCTGATTTAAGCATCTCTGTCTGATAATTGGGGCTGGCAATTCTTGGCTGCCTTCTCCAATGAGAATCAGTTGTGACTATCATCTCTCTTTAGTTATTATGTAATTTGGGGATGCTGAGCTCATACTGGAAGTTCTGGTTTTCCTTCTATAAGCAGTATTTGCATGTTCAGGTCATTTTTTGAGGTCTCTGACCTGTCTCATGGGAGCTATGTGAGCCAAGCATTTGGAAGTCACAAGCTCTGAATTAGAACATTCTATTCTTCACTTATCTTCTCTGCAGGACTTCCCCCACACTTTCTTGGCAGTTATGGTCTCTGTTTCTGGTTTCTCTGGCCAGAGAGACAGGATTTCTATCAGTTTTTTTTTTTTTTTTTCCATTGCTCTGGTTAGTTTTTATCAACTTGACACAACCTAGATTTGCCTGGGAAGAAGAAACTTCAAGTTGAAGAAGTTCCACTCTCAGACTGGCCTATAGGCATGTCTGTGGGGGCAGTTCTTTGATTAAAGACGGCTCCTCCACGGTTTCTGCTCCTGTTCTTGGCTTCATTTTCCTGCCTTGAGTTCCTGCCCTAACTTAACTTAGTGATGGACTGTCACTTGGATGAATTAGATGAAATAAACCCTTCATTCCCCACGTTGTTCTTAGTCAGTGTTTAATCACAGCAGTATATGACAAACTAGAACAGCCACTGATGCTCCCGATGTGGTAAGGAGCTCAGTAGATTGGGTTGAACTGAGGGTAGAGCCATGAGAGGAAAGGAAAAGAAAGCAAACACTTCTGTTTAGGCTAGTCAACAAAGTATTGGCCTTTGTTTATCTTTTTAGGGATCTTAAGTAGTTGGTACTAAGAATTTTGTCTATATTTTTAAAAGATTTTTTATTATTATTTATTATTTTTTTATGTGTATGAGTGTACTGTCTGCATGTAGTTTGATATACCCCTGTCATGCAATGCCTCAGAGGTCAGAAGAGGTTGTTGGATTCCCCTGGAACTGGAGTCACAGATGGTTCTTAACCAACATATGGGTGCTGGGGATCGAACTTGGGTCCTCTGCAAGAGCAGTCAGTGCTCTTAACCACTGAGCCATCTCTCCAGCCCCAATTGTCTATAATTTTTAATCAGCAAAATTTTACAGAAGTTGACTAATGTGTATACACCAGGGTAGTGAAATAAAAATCCTATCATTTAGTTTTGGCATCTTCCTTGACCCATGGATTGTTATCTAGATGTATATTGAACAATTAATAGGCATTTAAGGAGACTTTCTGTTTAACTGCTATTGTCATTGTCATTAACTTAATCCTATGTTCATTAGAGAACATAAAAAGAATATTTTAAATAAAAAAGGTTGAGGCCTTTTTATGATGCAGCAAAAGAGTCCATTTTGATAATTTTCTTTACATTTATTTAAAAAAGAAAGTTGTCTTAGTTAGCATTAGCTATCAACTTTACACAGCCTAGAGTGACTTGAAAAGAGACCCCCCCCCGATTGATCAGTGGGCATATGTGTGGGGGATTGTCTTGACTGCCTTAATTGATGTAGAAGGGCCCAGCCCACTGTGGGTGGCAGCATTCCCCAGGCAGGTTGTCCTAAGTTATGCAAGAAACCTAGTTAAGCATATGCCTATAAGCAATGTACCTCCACAGTTTTTGCTTCAAGTTCCTACCTCGAGTTCCTGCTGTGCCTTGTATTATTGATGGACTATGACCTAGAAGTGTAAGATAAATAAATATTTTCCTTTTCTAAGTTGCATTTGTCATTCAGCAACAGAGATGAAACCAGAACAAATAATGAATAATGCTATTTTTTTTTGGTCCACAGAGACAATAATTTCTATTTTCTTATTTTTATTTTAGAAGTATTTTATTAGAATTTTATGTCAGGGTGTTCCAGGTTGCAGTCCATCATGGGGGGAATCCAGGACTGGAGCTCCAGGTGGAAAGTTGAGGCAGGAAGTGAAGCATAGACCATGGAAGAATCATGCTTACTGGCTGGCTTTAAAGCTTAAGTTCAGCTACCTTTCTTATGCAGCCCAGCCCACTGCCTAGAGATGGTTCCACTCACAGTGGGCTGGGTCCTCTCACATCAATTAGCAATTAAGACAACGGGCCACAGGCCAATCTGATGGAAACAATTATTCAACTGAAGTTCCCTTTTTCTAGGTGTGTGAAGTTGACACCAAGATCAGCCCTAACAATAAATTTGCCTCCTATGTTTCTGTGAGTTTTGCTTCATATGTTTTGAATCTATACCAAAGTGTAGAAATATATTGGATTGACCTCCTTATAATTCTAAAAAAAATCTTAGTAGTTTCCTGCCTTAAAATCCTATGAGTATAGATATATTGGTTTTTATTTGCTTAGAATTTATGTTATATCTTTTAGATAGCCCTAGAGGTTGCAATATATATATCCTTCATTTGATATAGTCTAAAACATTTTTAAGTTTTGTCAGTTATATCATACTGGAAAACCCTAGATAATATTTTGGGTGAGGGGCTTTACTTATTTTCTGTGTTCAGCATTAGTCTGCTCTCCTGTGCTAGAGTACATATGTGTATTAGGATGAATGAAGTTGTTAGCATGTGATACCAAGTGTTCCAGATTGGCTACAGAAATCCGTGGCAAATTTCACAATTACTCTAAAACTTTTACTTCCGCTCCCATAAACAGTTCTACGTCTATGTTCTTTGCCGAAGGAATTAGAATTCTTTCCATTGCAAGAATATATCTGTCCCATACTGATGGTGGACTTTGGTCATGTGACATGCTTTGGGCAAAGGGATATAAGTCATTTATACCATGCTTAAGAAAAATTATTGACATCATGCTGAGCGAAGTAACACAGTCCCAGAAAAACAAACGATGAATGGTATCCCTCATCTGTGGATGCTAGTGCGAATTACCTAGTTGTAAGTACTTCTTGTGTAGGGCCCCCTGAGCTTTTGTCCAAAGTAGTTGGGCGTGATGCATATTGGAAACAACAACAACAACAGAAAGGACTGCATTGAAGAACTGTCTGAAACAGTGAACTTCTGCTCAAAACAGTCAACTTCCTCATGGAGAATATTGAGAAAGACTGAGAAAGAGATGAAAAGCATGTTTGGCAGAATGCATGAGCTCTGGCAGGGTGGGGGAATGGGCGGGAACACAGGTCTAGATTTGTTAAAAAAATAAAAATAAATTTATGTGAAAAAAAAAAGAAAATTGATTGGATAACTGGGGAAATCTTAACACATCATAGATTATAAATTGCATCTATATTAAATTTTCTAATTAAAAAAAGAAAAATTATCTACTTTGTGTCTTTTTCTTTGCGCAGAAAGCCATGTTTCAAATAGAGTCTATATATTTAGCATATAACTAGAAGGCAAAGAAGAACAGGTCCACAGCTGAAGTTAATGTTCATTATTGCAAATAACAGAGAATCTGGTGCTATTAATTGATATAAGGCATCTATTGAAAAGGTGTTGTCTGTGGACTAGAAGTTTCACCTTGTCAGGGTTTGGATTTTATCCCTACAGTCTCCAGGAACCCAACAGTAGAGGTAAACAGAAAGTGTATCCACTGCTGAGGGACAGGCCTCGTAGTTCACAAGCCTCATATATAACATCAGGCTCCCACTTTCCTAGATTATTTGGAGAAATACAAGAAACATAACTATCATGGGTAGGTCCTTATTTCTCTCCCCTAAAATCTGCAGGAGAAGCCAAGGCAGAATTGGAAGATTGGTTAGTTAGCTCAATGTTGTAAGCTGAGTAATGCCCAATCATATCCATATCTCATTCTTTTGTGGCGTTTTTAAGATTTATTTATTTTTATTTCACATGTGTGAGTGTGCGAGTGTTTTACCTGCATGTGTATAAGTGCACCATGTTTGCAGTCTCCATGGAGGACAAAAGAGAGCATCAGATCCTTTGGGATTGGAGTTACAAAGAGCTATTAGTTACCATGCGGGTGCTAGGAACCAAACCCACATGGGTCCTCTGGAAGAGCAACAATTAACTGCTGAGCCATCTGTCCAGCCCCACATCTCATTCTTATGTTAGCTTTTATGTGATAGAGATCTTACAATTGGATGGATTTTACCTGAATTACCCAATGGGACTGATGCAGTCACAGGAATCATATGGGGAGGACAGGAGATCAAGTTAGAAGAAAATGTGACAAGCAAAGGTTCATGTGGTGAGTTAACAAGCCAAGGCATCCTGGCAACCAACAGAAGCTGGAAGAGACAAAGAAAGGATTCTCCTATGGTGCATCCAGAAAAACAAACAGCAACAAACAACCACCACTTCCACCACCAGCAACAAGAATCAGCCCTGATGCTGACATCTTGATTTTACTCTCATTTCCAGAAATATGAAACAACAAGTTTGTGATTGAGCTATTTAACTTGTAATAGAAACCTATACACAATAGAATAAAAAAAGTCAGGGAATTAGCCCAACATACTTTTACTTATCTATATAATAACGGGAATGAATAAGTTAAAGCCAACTGAGTAAAACTTTATAAAATGTGAGTGCATTACCTTCATGTGACTCTGCAAAGTTCTTTGGATTGTAGCTTGGTTGATTGACCTAGCCATTCATGTCTGTTACCATCTTTCTTTAACTATCTATTTTATTCACATAGATCTCAGGTAAGTTGAGCTTTGGTGAGTTGATTCCGTATTTGTTGGCTTGACTTTGCACAATTTTGCTTTGGTTCTACTAAATGCTGGCTTAAAATGTCACTGGCAGAGGTTAAACTAATTCCCATTCTTTGCAGGTGATTTGGCAGAGACTCATTGTGGGCTCTACATTAAGCTTACTCGTGAAGGCAGATTAAAAGTATTTAATTTATTATTTTTATTTTATGTGTATGAATGTATTGCTGCATGTATGTAAATGCACCCGTGTCATACAATGCCCTCAGAGTCCAGAAGAAGGTGTCTTGGAACTATAATTACAGTTGGTTGTTAACTGCAGTGTGGGCGATGGGAAATGAATCCCAGTCCTTTAGAAAAGCAGCCAGTGCTATAACTGCTGAGACATCTTTCCGGCCCTAGGAAAGTAGATATTTATCTTCAATCAAACAAATCATTCCTTCAACTTCAATGTATCTTGTTCTGCATGTGAAAGAGAGAATTAGGCACCTAATAGCTGTCTAGGTAATGCTTATGAAGACAAGGCAGTAGTAAAAACTTATCTGGATAAACCTATAGAGCCCTCACACACTTATTTTTTTAACTTTTTAAAATTTTATTTATTTTTGGTATGTGTATGAATGTACTGTCTGCATGTAGGTTTGTGCACCCGTGTCGTGCAATGCCTCGGAGGTCAGAAGAGGGTGTCGGATTCCCCTGGAACTGGAGTTCTCCTGGAATTGGAGTTACAGATGGTTCTCAGCTGCCATGTGGGTGCTGGAGATCGAACCTAGGTCCTCTGCAAGAGCAATCGGCTCACACACTTATTTTTCATTACTACAGGTAAAAATCTTTACGGGAAAGGATAATGCCAACAGCTAGTATAGGATCCTTACTTTTGCTTTCATAATCAACGAATTACTATGATATTTTGGTTTGGAAAAATTTAATTTTGACACATAAATATTATATATCCTTAAGGCATACATTGTCATGTTTTGATAACACTGTGAAGTGATTACTACATTCTAGTGAATTAACATATATATGACCTCTCCATAGTTACCAGGTATACTTCAAATGAGGAGCAATTATAAAAAAATCAGCATATAATGTGATACATTACAGATCCTTAGAAACAGTTAATTTTGTAACTCTATTGTTGAACAACAGACCATAACCTTTTTTATTTATTATTTTATATGTGTATGAATGTACTGTGTGCATGTAGGTTGGTGCACCCGTGTTGTGCAATGCCACGGAGGTCAGAAGAGGGTGTCAGATTCCCCTGGAACTGGAGTTAAAGATGGTTCTTAGCCACCATGTGGGTACTGGGAATCAAACCTGGGTCCTCTGCAAGAGCAGTCAGTGCTCTTAATCGCTGAGCCATCTCTCCAGCTGCCAGACCATAACCTTTTATAAAACACAAACTCCTCAAAAAATTTATAGGAAAGGCTGATGAAACTGAATAACCACATAATGCCAAAGGACTAATGTGTATGTGTGTGTGTGTGTGTGTGTGTGTGTGTGTGTGTGTGTGTGGTGTATGTTCTTACTAGCCATCAAAAGCAAATCCCGATTTTCATTTTAACTGTTTTATATTTTCTTGTACATTTTCTAAGTTAAAATTGTGTTCTACTAAAAGTATATTGGCATTTAATTAAAGTATTTATTTATTTTTCACTGTGTGTATGTGTGTGTCTATGTGTTGGTATATTCATGTGAGTGCAGTGCTCTCAGAGGCCAGAGAAGTTGGTGAGTCCCTAGAGCTGGATCTCCTGTGGGCTGTAAGCTTCCTGATGTGGGCACAGGAGGAGAACACACTCTTATTTGCTGAGCCATCTCTCCAGGCCTGGCATTTAAATTTTTTGAACAATAAAAATTAAGGTCATTTTAAGCATGGGCTTCTGTGACTGGTAAAACTTCAAGGAATATGTGCAAAATAACTTTTTGGTAGGTTAAAGACTGTTTACATGGAACAGGAAATAAGACATCATGTAATTGAATTTTCTATCAAGTAAAGACCTCTGATTGAAGGGAAAAGTCTTAAAGTCAGAATAATGACAAAAGTGCTTGAAAAACTCAGTCCCAGAAGGAAAATTACAGCCTCAACTGGCCTGGAACTCACTATGTAGACCAGGTTAACTTCACAGAGATCCACCTGCTTCTGCCACCAGAGTGCTGGAATTAAAGGTATGCATTACCATACCAGGCATGTTTTTCTTGCTTTTAAAAAGCCTAAAATAGGAAAGAGTCGAGAAGGATGAGAACAGAGGCGGCAGTGGCATCTGAAGATTCTGGAGCAGTGCCATGGAGAGCACCGGGGAGCCTGGAGAGCCAAGCCAAATGCTGTGGTAGGGGATGGGTACTGCAGGTGGCTTGGAGGAGTTCACTATTACCAAGATTGGACTTAGAATTAAAGAGACCTTCCCACGGTGCTTTCTGTGCAGGTGCTTATCTACTCTGCTTTGTGACACTGCCCTCACCAGGAGAAAAAGATGACAATTTCCTAACCATGGAGATGTCTGGAAAACTCCCAAATTAATTGGAAACCAGATAGCAAATTTTCGATCACCAAAGTACAATATTCACAAGGTATTGTATCTGGACCCTTAGAAGCAGGAATTCAGGAGTAGACTAGAAAATATGCAAATTCCTGGAACTTCTTACAAAATATGTTAAGGAGTACTTAAAGAATTTTTCAAAAGTAGATATTGTGTGGCTTACATAAAATTTTCAAGGGGGCAGGATCTCACTGATTCTAACAATGTGAACTCTAGGTTCAGAAGTAGCTTGTGTGTTGGAAGAAGGGAGCATTAATTAGCATGTTAAATAGTGTATGATTAAGGCTAGACCAATGTTTACTCACAGTTAAAGCAGTTTGGTTTATTTTACAAATAGACAAATTGCTGCAGCTTCAATGCTGGTTTGTTGTCCCAAAATGACACCATGTCTCAAACCCCCAAACAAATGATGAATAAATGAATAATAAAATAAAACCAAATTTAAACACTTATATATACACATGCCCAAAGCAGGCACCGAATTGTAACTGAATTGTGCAAACATTTCATTGAATTAGCGTAAGTCTAGAAATATGAAAATATGTCAAAAGTGATAAGGAGGCAGCTTAGGCATGTAATTCTACAGGTTCTTCATGATGTGTGACTCAAGATGGGAAGAAAAGCAGCATTGACATTATCCAGGAGTCTGCAAGAAATACAGAATCTGTGAACCAACCCAATCCCCAGGCCTAATGAACCAGTTTGCTTTTTAACATGATTTTTAAATGTTTTGTATGTGAATCAATTTGTGTGTGTGTGCGCACGTGTGTGTGTGTGTGTGTGTGTGTGTGTGTGTGTGTGTATGCATTCAAGAATGAGAAGTAATCCAGTAGGTTTTAGGAACTATTAGATTGTGGGAGTTCAATAATCGTCTGAATAGTCCTTTAGTCACATTTGGCTGACATCCACGTGGTGTTCTTCCCTTCTTGCATTTCTCAAGGTTGTCTCCTGCCTGCAGGCAGACAATCTCTCTGCTTAGCTCTGGCAGACCGCGGGAGAGTTACCCAAATAGAAAGACAAGGAAATAAAAGACGGACTCAGAGGGCAAGGTCGGCAAGAATAGAGTCTCTATTGATGCCAGCAGTGTGCTTATATACCAAAAGTTACTGCGCTCTGGGCAAGGAAGTGGGGGGCAGGTGGAAGGGAGGGGTGAGCCACCTTGGCTCTAATGGGGGGCTGCAGAGCTCCTGTTTGTGCAACAGGTAACTAGAGGTGTGACATTTTGCTCAATGCCTCAAGGGAAGGGGCCTGGAACTTTGCAGAGATAGGCAAAGCAAGAAACATTGTAATATCCCGAAACTTCCAAACTTCCAGGGAGCTACAGATAACTCAGAGAGGCAACTAAATGCCTACAGAGTTATCAGATAACCAGAGATCTTACAGGACAGGTCTTACAAGTTCTTGCCTCAAGCCACACACAGTTTCATTCCCACATTAGATCACAGTCTCTGTCCACTGACTCTCACTTTTCCCTAATACAAAGGAATTCTAACAAAGATGATAATATTTATTAGATCTTGGTAGTTGCTTCAAAGCAATTCATGTATATTTTAATATTTGACATTTGAAAGTAAACTATAACTTTTTTATAACTTTTAAATGAAGAAAAATTACAAATTACTGTCTTTCAAGGAGATGAATATGCACATTGAATTATTATTAGAAACAAGCTGGTAAAGGTAAGACTTTAGATAGATGGTTTTCCGAATATCAGAACTTGTTAAACTCTTTTCAAAGGAGCCTTTTTACCTGATTCTCTTAGGAATTACTTGAACCTTCAAGCTGGATAGCTTTGTCTGCTCTATGAGAATTGTGGGGTTCATTCCTTCTCAGAGCACCCCTCTCCAGGGCATAGGCAACATGCCTTCCCAGTCACCAATTACAAGGGGAATTGAAACAAAAGCAAGAGTGTTTGTGTCTCTGGATGGGCTTGATTTACTGAGACTTCCTTAAGCCTTTTCTTTCTGGTGTCCAGGGCCATTCAAATGGAACTTCCATTTCCCTCTTTTCTATGTTTAGAACAGAAAGCCCCCAGGAAGACCGCAGAATCTGAGGTGGGTCCATTATCACTTAAAAAGCTGTACTTCCCCCTTTCCTTGAATTCTCTTTGCTTTCTGATTCAAGGTGGTTCTTACTAAGGCCCAGCCCTCTTCTGAACATTTGGAAGAAATGGCTTCTAAATATAATTTGCACAATGTAGGTGCTCATCCAACCTGCTTTGCGACCCAGTCCCTAGCCCCACCAGAAGAAAAAGATGATTGTCTAGTCATGAAAGTTAAGTCTAGAAAAACCACAAATGAACTGGAAAACAGATAAGGATCTGTTGTCTACCTACTTTCTCCCAGTTGAATGAAGAATAGAAAAGGAGGGTGTCTCATAAGACCCAGGAAACTCAGAAACTTGTAAGACTCAGGAAACTAAGGACAACTCAGGGGGCCCCTTCCTGAAGTTACAGAATTTAAGCAATTACTGAGGAAGAGGAGAGTTTAGTGGCACTGTCTGAGGGTTGAGTAGGAACCTTCAGGGATTCATTTTACATGAGTCATTTTCCATGCTGGGGTGGGTGTTTCAGTGATACAGCCCCATGAGCTCATGGTGAACCAAGGCAGTTTTGGGTAGAATCACTTCTTTGATCTGTTGTCATTGGTGTTCTGTTAATTTTCCCCCTGGAAAAGTCATGCAACAAGTGCTTGTAATAATTCATTAAAGTTCTTATTAAATAATTCGCAAACTTTCATCTAAATTTATTTGTTGCTAATTTTGATAGAGTAATGTCTCCCACAAAGATGTCTATGCTATAAACCCAAGAACCCAATGTGTTACCTTCTATGGCAAAAGGGACTCTCGATATGATTAAGAATATTGAGATGGATTGAAAGGTTATTTCTGGACAAACTGTCAGCCCATGAAAGGAAACACCCAGAATTGACCAGAGTCCAAGACAACAGCTCCAGAGAAAGTAGACTGTTTTGCTTCTCATCCACCTGTGCCCCTTTTCTAAGCCTAGGGAACAATCTGTGGAAGAGGGGGCATGGTAGAATGTAAGGGCTGCGATTGGGGTGAATGGTGAAGCTACAGCAATATCATTTGATCAACTTGATTGAACATCAAGCCCCCCCTCCCCACTGGATGGTGGGGCTGCGGGGGTTTGGGCACAACAGCCTGCAAATTGGTTTTACATGAGGGATGCTTGTACTCATAAATTATCACTTATTGCTAAAAAATGAAAAAAAATTGAGAGAAAGATGCAGGACAGTTATGGCAGAATACATGATCTGGGATGGGGTGGGGTGGGAATGGGGGGAAGGGAAAGGGAAATATGCCTGAACTGAATTGGAAAATGATGTATGAAATACACAAAGCATCAATCAAAAAAAAAAAAGAATATTGAGATAGAGAGAGGAACTTGGGTTATACAGGTGGATTCAATGTAATTAAAAGGGTTCTTACAAGAATCAGTAAGAAGGACCCAAATCAGTAGCATTTGTGAGGATGGAAGCAACAGTTTAGAGTGACGAAGAAAAGAGGCTCTAGCCAAGGAGTTCAGGGGGACTTTGGAGCTCTCAGGGACTGATTTTTGTGTTTGACTTTCAGAATTACAAGAGAATGAATTTATGCTACTTTAAACTACTAAATGTGTGCTAATGAGGGCTGGAGAGACAGCTCAGCATTTAAGAGCACTTGCCCCCTTTTCAGAAGACCCAGGTTCAGTTTCCAGCACTGACATGGAGCAACTCACAACCTCTTATAACTCCCATTCAAGGGGATCTGATGCTCTCTTATGGCCTCTGCAGGCACTACATGCACACACACACACACACACACACACACACACACACACACACACACATACACACAGACACAGTCAGGCACATGCACATATACATAAAATAAATAAATGAAAAAATAAATAAATAGATATTTAAAATATTGTGGTACTCTTTCTACAGCAAAAATAATAGCACAATCATTTTATAGGCATTTCATTTATTATATAATTTTGTGTAAATTCTATGGCTATTAATGTCAAAATAGTCAGCTGTAATTCCCTAAATATTTTTATACCTTAAGTGGCACCATCCTAAACCTAGTAGATGTTTAGAAGTGGGAGGAAAAGCATTCAAGACTATGAACAGATTATCATTAGTTCAGAGCTGAACATCCCTCTCCCTTCTGGACTGGAGCAGAGCCCTGCATTTACACAGCATTTTCCCAGTATTGTTTGTGGTTACTGTTTGATTCTAGGAGTGAGATGTGCATGAAATCCCAATTTCTCAATATGTTTTTCTAAGCTTTGGATTTCTTGTAAGTATAACAGGAATCACGGGATATTATGAAGATTATCTGAATTAATAATGAATTAAAATGCTTAGCATGGAAATTCTACCTCCTTAAAGAATGGTACTCACTGCTGGTTAAGACTGCAGTAGATGTGGGCATGGTCCACATGCTTGCTCCTTGAGATTGCCTCTAATATATTGTCAGGGATAAAGTTTGGCAATTTAAATGATAAGAAATATGGACTCAATCACCAACCAGCTGAAAAGAATATTCTTTTTTAAATTTTTAAAATTTTATTTATTTATTTTTGTATGTGTATGAATGTACTGTCTGAGTGTAGGTTTGTGCACCCGTGTTGTGCAATGCCGTGGAGGTCAGAAGAGGGTGTCGGATTCCCCTGGAACTGGAGTTCTCCTGGAATTGGAGTTACAGACAGTTCTCAGCTGCCATGTGGGTGCTGGGGATCGAACCCAGGTCCTCTGCAAGAGCGGTCGGTGCCCTTAACTGCTAGGCCATCCCTCCAGCCCCTGAAAAGAATATTCTTAAGGGTACAAAGAAAGGGTATCTTAGGCATATTGTTACTTGAAAATGTAGTATCTCTTAGGAGTGATATATGTATACAGCTCAGGGGTACATGTGAAGAAAAAATACCCTTGGCACAACATGCTGAGGTGTGCTTAGTGTGTGGGAGGTGATTCTTATGCTTATATTAATCTCTAAGCAAAAGCTAGCACTCTTTTGAGTTCATCACAGACAATTGAAGTTGTAGATGCAAAACACATTTTCAGCAATGTTAAATGTAATTATGCTATTTGTTAAGTGATCAACTGAGGATCAGTTCCTGATTTCAAGGGCATTTTTATATTTTATCTCATTTGTAAGAAATAGAGGCAAGCCTTTGTTAGTTTGTAATACATTCCCCTATTGCTATTCTTGCTTAGGAAGATCCATTTACAAGCTCAGAGATTTACAGAAAAGAGGGACAGCATTGTTAAAATGCTCAGACTAAGAGTCTCTCAATATAGAAAGTGGCTGCAGTTCTGACAGGACTCTAAGTCCCATTATGTTACTTTTTTATGTCGCCCTAATTCTAGTGGATCAGTGTGAACAGACCTGAGTTCTTATCCTAGTTTTATCATCACATATTTTATGTTATAACATAATGACTTTAACAAATGAAGAAGATCATTATCTCCTTTGATATGAGGAAAATAAATCACAAAGTGTTTGAGTAATCTGCCAAATATCACACAAAGTGATAAGCGGCAAAACTGGGATTCAAATCATGTTGTTTCACCCACGTGACCAGCTTTCTTTCCTCTTTCTTACTCCTTCTGTTCTATCATCCTCTTCCTCCTCTTTCTCCTCTTTCTCCTCTTCCTCCTCCTTCTCCTCCTGCCTTTCTCCTCCTCCCCCTCTTTCTTCCTATTCTCTCCTTTATAACAGACATTAATTATACAAAATAATGGGTTTCATGACATTTTCATACCTGACATAATTTGATCATATTCACAACCTTATTACTCTCCCCTACTTCTTCCTCTACTCTTTCTTCATTTCTTCTCCCCTAATAGTCCTCCTTCCTACTTTCAAGATGACCTCTCTTCTTAAACCTCAGTTTATCTCCCTGAGGAGATATTCTCAGACTTGTGGAAGAGTAATCAGTGGGAGATGAAGGCCCTGGGTTTCAGCTGTGCCCACTGTCAGATGCCTCTTTCGGCTCCCAGCAGTGGCAGAAATACTAGCTCTCTCACGGAGAAGAAACAGCAGCATCAAGACTGAAGAAAAACAGATTGAAAGGGATTCATTCAATAGAGAGGGCACTATGCATGCACAAGCCACCAAATGTCAAACTAAAGTTAATTGTCGGGGCTGGAGAGATGGCCTAGCAGTTAAGAGCGCTGACCGCTCTTCCAGAGGACCCGGGTTTGAGCCCCAGCACCCACATGGCGGTTGAGAACCGTCTGAAACTCCAATTCCATGAGAACTCCAGTTCCAGGGGAATCCGACACCCTCTTCTGACCTCCGCAGTATTGCACGACACGGGTGCACAAACCTGCATGCAGACAGTTCATTCATACACATACAGAAATAAATAAATAAAAAAATAAAGTTAATTGTCAGTATCTGCACTGTGCTGATTTCCACTGACTGAATGGACATATCAACAGACCAGGTTTCCACGAACAGAACTGCTTCTTCCTTTGCCAGGCTTCCACTCCAGTGAGAAAGCATAGCAGCATATGGCTTAGTTCAACAGGTGATCATCAAATATTGTGGTCATGGTTTTAAGCAGCGCAGGGTCATGCGAGTTAGTGGCTTTTCATCCTGGATAGACATTAGAATCACCTTGGGAGACTGTGGCTCCTTGAACCCTCCCCTTCCCAGATGTTCTACTTTAATTGGAGCTTGAGCATACATAGTTTTTTTTTTAAATTAGTTTTTATTGATGCTTTGTGCATTTCATACATTTTTTCCAATTCAGTTCAGGCTTATTTCCCTTTCCCTCCCCCCCCACCCCCACCCCATCCCAGATCATGCATTCTGCCATAACTGTCCTGCATCTTTCTCTCAGTTTTTTTTTTTTTTCATTTTTAGCTATAAGTGATAATCCATGAGTACAAGCATCCTTCATGCAAAACCTATCTGCAGGCTGTTGTGCCCAAACACCTACAGCCCCACCATCCAGTGGGGGGTGACAGGTTGTTTGTTCAATCAAGTTGATCAAATGAGTGTCCAGACTACATTGCTGTAGTTTCACCATTCACCCCAATCGCAGCCCTTACATTCTACCACGCCCCCTCTTCCGCAGGTTGTTCCCTAGGCTTAGAAAAGGGGCACAGGTGGATGAGAGGTAAAACAGTCCACTCTCTCTGGAGCTGTTGACTTGGACTCTGGTCAATTCTGGCTGTTTCCTTTCATGGGCTGACAGTTTGTCCAGGAATAACCTTTCGATCCTACTAATGAAGAACAAGCAATTAGATATATAGGTATTTAAGCAGCACTAATAGTTATGGTAGGTTACTTTAGCATAGACACATGTTTGGATATGTTAATCCATGAATTACAATTTTCCCCCCTGTTAAATATGACAGGGTCTTACTGTGGCTTATAACATCTCCTAACCTGTAGAGGATGTAAGCTTGTGGCATCAGCCATGGGTTATTTCTCCAAGGGGAGAGCCAATAGCCAATTAGATTTGGGATATACAGGCACATGGCTGCCTCTGCTGCACAGTATTTCCAGGCAGGTGAGGTGTAGCTGGTGCTGACGGTGGAGTCTTGCTTGACTCAGGGAGACCCATATTTGCTTTATTGGTTTAGTGGCCTTTGGTAACACTCTCTGGCATTCCAGAGGCCATCTGTACACTTGCATGTGTGGTCTCAATACATCCCTCCCATGTTAACGTCAGGTCTTCGGCAGCAGGGTCTTATTGCCTCTCCTCCTGTAGGTATCCCAACTTAGAGGCAAGGAGCCCTTACCTTTTGTGGGGCCTTGGATCCCCTGGCCAACATCCACCTGGTAGAACAATCCATTGCTGATGTCAGAGCTCCTGTATTAATATATTTTGCCTGAGTGCATAGCCCTAGGACTTTAGTATTATATTTGGTTCTGAACAGAGAGTAATCCCTTCCACAGTTCCCATGTCTAGTAGTCAATTAAAGAAAGCAGTTTTACCGGTTTTATAAGAGATTACCTCTACAATAGTTGTCTCCAATTTACAGTTGGGGAGCGACCTCATCATTGTCATATTTCTCCTTGTTCTATGGGTGGGAAGGCAANCCAAACACCTACAGCCCCACCATCCAGTGGGGGTGACAGGTTGTTTGTTCAATCAAGTTGATCAAATAGTTCCAGACTACATTGCTGTAGTTTCACCATTCACCCCAATCGCAGCCCTTACATTCTAACCACGCCCCCTCTTCTCCGCAGGTTGTTCCCTAGAGCTTAGAAAAGGGCACAGGTTGGATGAGAGACTAAAACAGTCCACTCTCTCTGGAGTCTGATTGACTTGGACTCTGGTCATTCTGGCTGTTTCCCTTTCATGGGCTGACAGTTTGTCCAGGATAACCCTTTCGATCCCTACTAATGAAGAACAAGCAATAGTATATATAGGTATTTAAGCACAGCACTAATAGTTATGTAGGTTAAAAACCACTCTGACGATACCACCTTACTCCAATAAGAATGGCTAGGTTCAAGAACAGAATCGATACCAAGTGCTGGAGAGGTTATGTGGGGAAAGGGAACACTCATCATTGCTGGCTGGGAATGTAAATCTTGTACAGCCACTAATGGAACAGCAGTGTGGAGAACCCCATTAAAGACTACAAAATGAGCCTTCCATTGACCCAGTCATACCACTCCTGGGTATATACCCACAAGACACAACTTACTGCAAAGATACATGCACATGCCTATGTTTATTGCAGCTCTGTTCACAATAGCAAAAGCTGGAACCACCCAGCCCTCAACTGACGAGTGGATAGAGAAAATGTGGTACATGTATACAATGGATACTATGCAGCAGTAAAGAGGGACAACATCATGAAATTTGCAGGTAAATGGTGGAGCTGGAAGACATTATGTTAAGTGAAGTAACACAGTCCCAGAAAAACAAACGACAAATGGTGTCCCTCATATGTGGATGCTAGTACCAACAACCCAGATATAAATATTTCTCATGGAGACGGAGGCATAGTAAAAGACAACAACAGAAAGACTGCATCAGAAAATGGACTGAAATGGTGAATTGGAAAGGGTGGGATGGGGAGGAGAGGACACGGGTGTATATTCGATTAAGGCATATTTAATTGAACGTGAGCTCAGCAAGTACCCAGTTTCGCCTAGAGCATACATAGTTTTTAAAGCTCTCCAGTTGATTTTTAAGAGTTCAGTTCAATCTGAGCACCTAGGTATGAATCATTCTGATGAGGCTTTTCTTTGGTTTCCTTGGGAGGAGAGGAGTTCTCCATAGCAGCACTGTCTTGGAAACAAAAATTCTAGTGGTGACTCCTGCTGCGTGGGGCTAGGGGACTTTCATTTTGCTTGTTTCTGTAGTCTATCTATGTAGCCCCAGTTTGAGAGAGGGAGGGAGGGAGGGAGTGAGAGAGAGAGAGAGAGAGAGAGAGAGAGAGAGAGAGAGAGAGAGAGAACATTTTAGTGGAACTCTGATTTTTCTCATACTTCACAGCAGGGCCTAATTCACTGTCAGAATGCATGGTAAAAGCTTGTTCTGGAGAATGGGGCTTCTTTATTTACTCTTTATGTGCCTCCAAACACCCATATTTTTGTCCTAAGCTGGAGATGCTCATGACCATATTTCCAGAAATAATAAGGATCATAAGTTTCCCAAGATTTTCCCATCCAAGAAGTGTTGGTCCTCTTTTGCTAACAAGGATCAAATGTCAATGCTGGATTACTTGAGTGCATACACATGCCTAGTAAATGCCACTTCTTTTGATGATCTGTTTAACTATGTACCAGACCAAAAAAACGCTTTGGCCCCCCAGGTTCTCTGTATTGAATTCTTGTCTGTTACTGTAGTCTTCATCATCACTACTAGCATCATTTTCACCATCACATCAATAGTCATGGTTTATATAACATATTTCAGATGCCTTCTGAGCCCTTTAGATGTATTTATTCATTTATTGACTCAGCAACTCAGAGGTGTGTATTGTTCTTTTATTTTACAGAAGATGATTCTAATGGTATAAAGGTTTGGTAGCTTGCCAAAGTCAAGGGTATTAGATCACTGCATAGCTATTAAGCCACTGAGCCTGAATTTAAAACAAGACAAAAATTTTTGACAATCCATATACTTTAACTTTATCCTATTTTGACTTTATTCACATCAGAAGGGTTGTGACAAATCTAGTCCCACTGGGGTGTGGGACTTAATGTTCTTAGCCTTGCCAGTGATCTTCAGTCATTCTAACAGCACATGAACATAGCCTGAGAGATACACTTTTGATGAGAGATCTCAAGGCTGGAAGGTTAACTCACAAACACCCCATTTTCTTGAGAAGAACCACTTTTAGCTCGTATCTCACTTTTGAACATAAGCTTAGAGTTCATCCTCTGTGTAAAACAAGCTCCAATCATTGAAACCATTTTGTTCTTAGAATAAAGTGGCCATAATTTCATGTAGGAACTGTCTTCTCTCATTGTCACAAGCAAGCAGTTGCCTTGGTAACAGCATTTGAAAAGGGCAAAGACCCTGGGAACTTCTGTCAAAACCCATTAAAATGCTTGGGGAAGCTCTACTTCAGCTAGGATTCTGCTTATCACACACCAGCCTCTGCTGAGCCTCCTGCAGCCACCTTAGAAGCTGAGCAGGACAGAGGGTGGTAAGCTGGAGCTATGGCTGAGTTAATTATTGAGACTATGGAGGTTGGAGGATCTCTGCTGGGACATCCTAGAGAGATGGAGTCTCCCTTCTTATCAGCATTTTCATTGGATTTGATGGTTAGAATTCTTCCATTAACACCAAAGGAGTTCTTACCCTGAGCTGACAAGTGTGTGCTTCAGCTTCCCTTGAGACTTTTCTCTGATCTTAGCTCTACTGTTTGGAGTAGCATGGCATGTGCCTGGTCCCCTCTATGATCTACCAGCCATTTGGGAATAGGAGACATGTTCCTTCTGAGCCTTCTCTTTTCTTTCCTCAGTTTCCCCTCGATTCACTACCAGTAATCTGTCTTTTAAATAATACTTTTATTGATGTTTTGTGTATTTCAGACATCATTTTTCAGTTCAGTTTAGACATATTCCCCTTTCCCTTCATCCCACCCACCCCAGTTCATGCACTCTGCCATACATGTCCTGCATCTTTCTCTCAGTCTCTCCAAAGTTTTTCTCTGCAAAGGTTTATTGTCCTAGGCAGAGTTCAACCACATCAGTCCATTTCTTGACCCAGTCCTCATGCTGCTGTGGTTCCTTCCCACCTGTACTGCACCAAACTTTGCCCATGTACACATCATATATGTACCAGAATTATGTCTGTATGTTAAACTGTATGTTAACTCCGATATATGTCCAAGAGTTCACATTTTTCCCTTTTAATTTTATATTACTCTAAAATATGAATATATACCTTCTGCCCATATACAATAATTACTATGTCTGAAAGTAAGTGGTAATTCTGGGGCTCATTACGAGATTCACATTATAACATCACAGTTACTTTCAGATAGAAAGAACTATAACAATATTTGGGGACATTTGGGAACAGGAGACGTGTTCCCTCTGAGCCTTCTCTTTTCCTTTCCCAGTTTCTTCTTGATTCACCACTAGTCATCTGTTTTAAAAAAGACACAGCATCTTCAATGCTATTTTATGTAATTTTTCATTTTTTTCTATATTTCCTATAAAATGTGATTCTCATTACATATTGTTGATCCTAGCCAGGATTTAACATAATAATCTCCTCCCTAGATTTGGATATTATTATCCTATACACAGTCCAAGAATTAATTAACTTTTCATAGGCACATTGCATAGCTTGTTCTACAGGAACCTAGGAATAGATTGAAGTATTTCACTCATTTATGACCAGAGAGTCATATTTTCTACATCATTGGAAAGAGGTGGGCAGATTATTTTGTATGAAACATAAATTAAAGTGGCATTTACGCTTCCATTTGTCAGTGTGTTTTATATGAACTGTATTGACATACATACTAAAAGACATGCTTGATGGTTAAAAGGCTTGTTCCTCTGATTAAAAGCAGGCATTCCATCATTGACTACAGGAATCTGCCTGCCTTATGTCTTCCTGACAGCACAATCCTAAATTATCAGTGAAGGAAACAGGAGAGGGCCAAGGAAGAAGGTAGGGTGGCATTTGACCTCTGATTTCAGGCTCAGTATGTTGAATTTTTCTTTGTATCTGAGGATAAAACCACACAGGAGAAACTGGAAGAGAGGTCAGGTGGGGTTTCTTCTGTGTACTCAAGTACACAGAAGATGATGAGGAACCAAGGTAGTCTTCTTTATTCCCTGAGTCATATCTCATTGTGGGAGGAAGAAGGGCATTCACCTAGAATTAGACACAACTGTGTATGAATTCTGGCTTCAGAATATACCAACTATGAGCTCTCTTGTGAAAATGTATTAACTGTAGTATCTGGGCTCATGCATGGAATGAT
Source organism: Rhizomys pruinosus (assembly GCA_009823505.1). NCBI lineage: Eukaryota > Metazoa > Chordata > Mammalia > Rodentia > Spalacidae > Rhizomys > Rhizomys pruinosus. Next base: position 135,756 of record VZQC01003574.1, read on the forward strand.
GGCTATGTGAACTTTCTATATGTTATTTGTACTGATAGGAGGTAATATATGTAAAATCCTTAATTTGACAGGTCCAGGTAGCTCCACAGAATATTTCAACTTCCTTTTCTTTAGGAATTATTGTCTGAGGGCTAGAAAGAAGGCTTAGCTATTAAGAGCACTTGAGAACCAGAGTTTGGATCCCAGCACCCACATAGTAAGCTGGACACTCTGGATACACCTATAACTCTATCCTCTTCTGACATCTACCTGTACACATATGTGTTTACAGACTTAGGCAGACACACATACATATGAGTGCACACATAAAAAAGAATTTTTTTAAAAGAATTATTGTCTGTAACAGGAGACCAGGAACTCAAAAGGGCCTGAAGGGCTAAACCATGAAGACTAGGAGTCTATAGAGTGTGGGTCCAAGGACAGGCTGCCTATATTCAGCATCACCCAGCCAGGGCTCAGGGAACATTGCACAAGATAGGGCAGAAAGATTGTAAGAGCCAGGGAGGTGATGCAAGACCATATGGAAATGAATCTTACAAGCTCCTGAGACCTAGTTCATATGAACCTACAGTACTGGTATCAGCATGCACAGGACTCATGCAAGCTCAGCTGGCCAAAAACCCAGCAGAGAACTGGAGAAATGGGTAGCAGAGCCCCACCTTGGCTGAAGCAATATTGGCAGCAGATGGCAGTTGGGTGAGGAAGACCTGGCCTTCCTTAGAAAAGAGCCGCAGGATAGGCTGACTAGAACTCAGGGGAGGAGCTGGCACTGAGGAGTGAGTGGAGAGTAAGTTGGTGCAATGGACTCTAGCAGGAATGACAGAAGGTATGAACTCTGGGATGGGGTGGGGGGTAATAATGAAAATTAAGACTCACTGAAAAATTGTGTATGAAACACATAAAAATTCAATAAAAAATTAAAAAGAATTATTGTCTGAGATAAGTCAAGTACCAATCTGAACATCAAGACCACTTTTGAAGAGTCAGGAATTGTTCCATGTATAAATGATAAATATAATGGCTTCAGGCCTTATATTGTACAGAGAGAAATAAATTTTAATTTTTTATTACTAATAAGCCTATGCCAAACACAGAAGATAAAATTTTATGAGAAGAGATATTAGAGCAGTATAAAGAAAAACATTATTGTGTGTAGTTTGAGAGAGTTTTCTAGAATGATGTCTTACCTAAGCAAATCCTTGAAAACCAATAGGACTTTGATTAGCAGAAGTCACATGGAAGTGAGAATTCCAGGTGGGAGAAGTGGAGGGCCAAAATTGGAGAGGTAGAGAGGGGGTGTGGGGCACCGCATGTGTGTCCAGGCATTCATACTTGCTGTGCTATTGAATCTTTATGGCGAATCATTTTCCTGAGTGCTTTATAATACCAGACACAGAGACACTTTGATGATATTCTGAGAGCCTTCACTTTTTCTCTGTCATTTTTTTCTGAGCTTTTGATTAAGCCAGTCTTGGTGAGTTGAAGTCAAGGGCTCTTTATTCACTATTATTGTATGAAGACTTTTCTTTCTCTCTGCCCCTGTCAAATAAATTGAGAGCATTCACAGCTGTGAAGTTTGGTGGCATAGTCTCAGGGGAATGAAAAAAATAATCTGCTGCATAAATTTACCCCATATTGTATAGGCCAAATCTTTCAATCCTGTGCAATTATGCATGAATCTTCTTCTTAGGAAGCAGAACCCTCTTACCAAACAAGTTTTCTTGGCCTTTTACAGGGCCCTTACAGACAGGACTCAGCCAGATGCTCTCTTAAGATTTCATGTAGCTATAAATGCTAATATTGTGACATTCTAGCCTTAGTTTGTAAGTAGCAATTACTCTGGGAAATAAACGAAAGGGATTTTTCCCCCTTCGCTGGCAAATGCATCTAGCAGTTATTATTAGTTATACTTCTGGAAATGTTACTTAGAACAATCTCTATTATTTTACCTTGTGCACATTTGATGTTCACCAAGCCAGTCTAGGACCTTATGAGAAGAAGTTGTCTTAGGACAGAATATAAACAAAAGTCTTTTGAGTTGATTATAGAGGCGATATTTTCTATTGGAGACAGGTGAATGAAGCCACTTACCTGCAGCACCCAGAAAGACTCAACAGCAAATGGAAAAGAAATGAAACTCAGCATATCTTGCTTGTGATTGTCGAATGACTTTTTGTTGTCCTCAACAAATCAGAATGTTTCAAAGCAGCCAATGTATCTTCAGCTGCAGGAGGCAGTTCAGAAAGGCTGGGAAGTATGGTCAGTAGTAGAGGAAGGCATCTCTACAATCTGGGTCTCTGGATACTATGAGTAACAAACAGATTTCAGTGAGATTTAGACAATTTAATTTTGACCTTTATTAGAACCAAGTTGGCCTGTTAACCTGGCAACATCCTGTTTTATGGGAATTAGAGCTCAGATCCAGGAACTTATAATTATTTAATTTTTTGTGTGTGGTATACACATATGTATGTGTTTGCATATATAAAGTTGGATGCATATATGTGTCCATGTGGGTGGATGCCAGAGGTTAGTGTTGGATACTTGCTTCTATAGCTCTTCCCTTTGTTTTTTGAGTCAGAGTCTCTCACTGAACCCGGAGCTCCCCAGGGAGTCCCAGGCATCCACCTGTCTCCTCTCCTCTTGGTACTGGAGTTACAGATGCATCCTATCAAGCCTGGCTATTTACATGGGTGCTGGGGCAGACACTTTACCTGTTGAGCCATCTCTTCAGCCAGGAATTTATACTGGATATTCTATACCAGAGCATAGGCTTGTCTGAAAATAGTCATCTTTGCAGGTACTCATGGTTGTCCAAAGAAAGCCACATGACCAGTCTAAACCATTTCCTGTAGTGAGTGGAGAGATAAATCTGTGATTGGCAGTCCCAATGGCAGCCCTGATCAAGAGTCCATAATTCACATGAGAGGGCGACGTTATCCCAGAGAAATGCTGGTGCTAGACAGATGCAAGTGACCATCATAGGAAGCAGCATGATGACAAAATGACAAAATCAGAAGTCAGGAAGGGAGGAAACAAGATTTGATTAGGGAAAGAAGTTGAAGACCAAAATTCAAGTTAAGAATGAACTAATTTGGGCTGGAGAGATGGCCTAGCGGTTAAGAGCACCAACTGCTCTTGCAGAGGACCCGGGTTCGATCCCCAGCACCCACATGGCGGCTGAGAACCGTCTTTAACTCCAATTCCAGGAGAACTCCAGTTCCAGGGGGAATCCGAGACCCTCTTCTGACCTCCGCGGCATTGCACAACACGGGTGCACAGACCTGCATGCAAACAGTACATTCATACACAAACAAAAATAAATAAAATAAAAAAAAGAATGAACTAATTTGCCATTTCCAGAGCTTATTTTGTGGTGCAAAAAGTAATTCTGAGGAAATTATCATTATTTAAATCATATAATTCTGTGGCAATTACTTTGGGAAATATGCTTGCTAACATACTATTTTTTCAATCAAAATACATTTATTTATTTATGGAATAGCATATATTTATATATCAACCATTAAAATATAATGGTAGCTGGGTGTGGTAGCACACACATTTAATCCTAGCACTTGGGAAGCAGAGGCAGATGGATCTTTGTGAGTTCAAGGCCAGCCTGGTCTACATAGTGTTTTCCAGGCCAGCTGAGACTAAAGTGAGACCCTGTCTCAAAAAGACCAAAATAAAATAAAATAAAATAAAATAAAATAAAATGGTAAACATGACAGACATATCCCAGGAAACTTACTGAAGATCTTATTAAAGGAAATTCATAAATTAACTTTATACCTTTATGATCTTCTGCAGAATATCTGAGATATACTCAATTTCGACTTAGGAGGTAAACTATAAATCATTATTTGCACATATATAAACAAGTTATGCAATAAACATCAGATTTCTTTCCTTTTTTTTTTTTTAAGTTCTCTGGTTTAATCACTGAATTAAAAGATAAGCACTGAGGTACCAGGAAAATGATCTTCCACAGGAACAATGACATTACTCATGTTCCTTAAGATAAATCAGGTCCATTAAACTGCAATGATTTATATAGATATGGAAATAATTTTATTCCCCAGAGACCCAATGACAGAGAAGATGACAAAGGTAGAATGGCAAGAGGTTCAATTGTCTCATATCCAGGCAAGAGAATGCGTCTGAGACTGGAAGAAGCTAGATATGGATATTTTCTTATGTATTTCTGATTTAGTAGCTCCTATGTAGATTGGACCAAATTTCTAATAATTAATAAAGTGACTTTTGCAATGAAAATTATTACCAAAGATGAGGCCTTAAAAATTCATATCAGAACAAAAATAAAGACTACATTTTTCAGGATTCTGCTTTATTTATACTTAGAGCAAATGAAATAGAAAATGGGATGGCAGTCAAAAAGAAGCACAGAGGATAAACACGAGGCAGGTGCAGAACTGTAGTGGAAAGACAGAATGCACAAGGCGAGTCTGCCGTTAAAGACAAGACAGAAATGAGAATTGAGACCATGCTAAGGCCAGGAGAGCTGAGGCTGATAGGGAGCTTTGAGTCGAGGCTGGTGGGGAGCTTTGAGCCGAGGCTGGTGGGGAGCTTTGAGCCCAGGCTGGTGGGGAGCTTTGAGCTGAGGACGGTGGGGAGCTTTGAGCTGAGGCCGGTGGGGAGCATTGAGCCGAGGCTGGTAGGGAGCATTGAGGAGCTTCGAGGACTCCAGAGGAGGCATGGGGTGTGCTCAGGGAAGATTATCATTCAGCAGTTCCAAGCTGCATTCTCCACTAACATGTCTGGGAATGGAGAAGGCATTGGGACCTAGAAACAGGAGAATAATTTTATCTTTACAGAGAAATTTTTCCAGATAATTTAAAATAAATTTTATTTTTTTCATAGAAAATGCTCTGGTTGTGGTACAGAAACTAGGTTCCCTGGAGACCTTCAACCTCAAGGCTAGAGGTTTCTAAAGAAGTGGCCCTCCTCCCTACTTTTTCTTATAGGGGGAAAACTACGGTTAGGTTACTTTTGCTCTGCTCTCTGGAATTGAGGAGCACAAGATTTTTCCTTTTAGAGAGTTCTAGTTCCTTTACATTAAGTGCTAACCATGGCTTGATTTGAGAATTTCTATTTAAAGAATACTAGAGAGTGCTGTGTTTACTTTCTGAACCCTGTACTTCTAAGTTCAGTCTAAGAACATGCTTAAACACTCCTATATTTATTTATAAAGCAATTATTTTGCAATACGAATATGCTTTGGAACCTTATTTATCATGCCACTATGACAAGTGTCATGGAAAGAAAACATGACCTTTTATTGCCTCTTTGCCTCAGAGATGTCGTCTTACAGCTCTACTTCTGGTTTTGTTCACAAGTGTCTATGTTTGTAAGGATCAAATGATATATGTAAGTATTTCTCCTAGCTCGTGACATGTCCATCAACATCAACAAATGTTAGTTATCCTCACTTACGTCAGCATCAGCATTCTGTCTTCAAGTCTAGAATGAAATGCCACAGCCTGTGAATGACATCACATGGAAAGTGTGCAGTGGAGAGGGGGTGGGGTAGAGCTCCTGGACTGCCCAGTTGCTGGACCACTTGGATTGGCAAGGTGAAAAAAATTGTTAGCTCTGTCTTTGACCACAGTCTTGTGATTGTTAATGAAACAATTATTCCAGGCACTAAATCGGGGTGGTGCATGGTCTTTGGACAGTGGTTAAGTTGTGGTTTGTACTTCTAAGCTCACACAAACCATATGCTCTTGTTTCAGTCACACTAGACTCCTTTGAGCTCCTTTCTTCTGCAAGTAGTTATTTATTAGTGGTGTTGCTTATGAACATTCTTTCCTTAGCTCGTCACATGAGTGAATGACATTTTACCTCTCAAGTGCCATATATTCTTTTTCTCATTGGCTATATGTTTTTCTGAAAATATCATTTAAGCAGGGCATGGTGGTACATGCCTTTAATCTAGTACTTGGGAGGCAGAGACAAGCAGGATCTCTGTGATACTAAGACCAGCCTAGTCTACATAGCGAGTTCTAGTCCAACTGGGGCTACAGGGAGACTCACCCACCCACAACTCAGGGACCATTGTGGAAGAGGGTGTAGAAAAATTGTAGGAGCCAGGATTTGTCCATGAACATGGGGAAACAGAGGCTGTCGGGCCACTGGAAGCTTGCTCATGTGCTCTTGTGGCAATGGTGGTCATTCACAAGACTACAACACAATCGGACACAGGCCTAGCGTGGATCGGAGGGAATGGGAGGAAGATGCTGCGCTAGCCTAGGACCTGTTAGCAACTCATTACTGCTGGGTGAGGGAGCAGAGATCTTTAAGCTCTAGATAGGCTGACTGGACTCCAGGGGATGAACTTTCACCAAAGGACATCTGGGTACAGATGCTTAGCCAGATAGGACTTAACATATATGACAGGATGCCTGAGGTCTGGTTGCCAGATATGGGAAGCATGGATGAGGGAGGGGTCTGAATTCGATTAAGAGATACTGTAGGCAGTGCACAAAACTCAATAAAAATTAAAAAAAGAAGAAGAAAAAATCATCTTAGTTCCCAGTAATTTTCTCAATTAAAAAAAAAATCCTTGGCTCTTCATGCAGTTTCTTTTTTTTTTTAAAGCCAAGGTTTAATTGAAGCTCTGTGCATTTCATACAAAATTACACTACAAGTCAAATCTAGATCCGTGCTCCTCTCCCTCCCCCCGCCCAGAGCTCATGCATTCTGCCAAACATGTTTTTCACCTTTTTTCAGTCTCTCTCAAAATTCTCCATGCAGTTTTCTGTTTCGAGCAGTTCACCATTTCAGTCAGTTCTTTGATGCAGTCTTTCTGTTGTTGTTGTTGTTATTCCTTCCAATATGCATCACTCCAAAGTATCTACATATGCATATATCACAGGTTTTAGCATCTTCAGCTTCTGATTTTTTTTATTAGTCTGAAAGATGTCATGTTCAAAGGCTCCTCCTTGGCAAGCCCAAACCACCATCAGTTTTGCCCTTGTGTTCCACATTGGGGTTTTCCCTTCCCATGGTCACCAAATGAGGTCCAGTAAGCACCACGTCCTGTCTTGATCTTCCTGTAGTGGTCTCCCTGATAGAGCCCGGGTAGTCCAACAATGGCAATCTATAATCTGAAGAGGTGGAAACCCCAGTAGTTGCTCAGTCCACAAGCTGAATGTCTCAGCAGTGCCCATCTGGCACTGAAAGTTTGGAGGATTCTTGGAGAGACATGAGTCTTCAGTCCATATTGGAAGGTCGAAAAGCTGTGTCTCAGGTCTTTGAAGGATGGCAAAAGCAGTAGCAGCCACAGGGTAGCTGCACTTGCCAGTAAGACAGGCAAAACAACTGTGCTATTTATTTATTTATTTATTTATTTATTTATTTATTTATTTAATTTATTTATTTTTGTCTTTTTACTAAGATCTTAAATTTTATACCAGAAATATAATTTATCAGGACTTACTATTTATTTATTTCTTACTTTCTTTTTGGATGTTTAAGGCCACACAGTTAGCCCAGATTAACCAAGGTTTTTGTTTTCTCAAGGTTAGTTGAGGATCTGGTCCTCAAGGGTCACTCAGGTATTTTTTGGGGAGGGGAGGGAGCCCCTGGCTCTTTTTGGCTTTTCAATCACCACTTCCATCCACTCAAGGACACATTTTCTCAATTTTTAATCATGTATTGCATGGAGCTGGATTCTCGCTGTTGCCAAAGTGGACACTTTTCTGGGTTGCCATTGATAGGTTCCAGTGTTTGGAAAGAATTCCGATGTGTTGCATGGCATTGATCAGGGAATAAGTCTTATTGGAGACAGGGAAAACTTCAGAACCAGGATATAGCAAGAAAAGCAAAAGATACAAGATCCTTTTTCATTTTATGAAGGTGGAAGGGACCAGGGAATCCCGGTGTGCACGCAGCCCTCTGCTCTTGTAGAGGAGCCATTTTACATGCTTACTTTCTATTTTTGGAAGGCAAAAATTAAATCAGATTCTTTAATAGGGGATAATTAGATTACTTGGCCACCAACCATTTGGGTTGTGTTTACTTTTTTAAAGGGATTGTCTAGGGAAAGCTGAGGACCTTGCTACTCATGGGGAGATAAAGCATCCTTTGCTTGGAAAGAAAGCCTCTGGTTTCATAAGGAGGTCATCTTGGGTTCAACTCCTAATTCTGGAAAGGCAAAATCCTTTGTCTTGATTGATTCCTCTTTGAGGAAATTTTGTTTATTGCAGCAATATAATATGTGATAGTGACTGGCTTATAGAAGTCACTCAACAAATATTCCAACAGATAAAGGGATGAATATACAAAACAAACAATAAAAGAGCACAGATACTGTGTGGAGATTATGGTTTACAATTATTCAGGTTTCAAGAACATATTCTTCTGGAAATTCCACTCAAGTTATTACTTAATGTCTTTGGAGGGACTTGTTTGTATTATATCATCTGAACATCCTTGACATTTCCTAGTGTCTCAGGAACTTGTGATGATCAGTTCTTGGTGAACCAGAGGCATCCCATAAGCCATGCTGTGACACTTCAGATTTCTGAATGGCTATAGCCCTTATTTACCCTGAAAGAAATCCTCACTTCCCAGGACATATGAAATGAAAACCATCATTTTCTCGCTGCATGTGTTGTCTTTTTGGACTTTGCAAGCTGTATGGCTTCCAGATTCTCCTAGGAATAGTGGAATTGGTAGGTAAGTTATAATTTGCCTAGGGGAACCTCAGAAACTGTTCTGATTCTATGGCTCATCTCACCAATACCTAAGACACCTCAGGGATCATGAGAAACTCTGAGATAAATATATTGGTTTTACTCTCAGCAAGTCTCTTAATGAAAATTAAACATCAGAGCTTTGCAGAGCTATTAGCGTGGCAGTGCCAAGCTAGCACTTTGAAGGAGTAGGGAGGGGAAGAGAGAGAAGTGAAGGACCTGAAGATAAAGGCATCTGTGATGGGTCAAAGGAGCCGATGATGCAAAAGGAACTGCGTTTGGCAAAGGGGAGAGGTCTTCAAGGAAGAGACAATTAGATGTAAAGGGGTGTTCCACGAACACTTACAGACAGAAAATAGTGATTTAAGTGAAATATTTTCCATCTCCTTTCTCTTTTTAAAATTATTATTATTGTGTGTGATACATATGTGAACACGGACATGTGTATGCCTGCCATGGTATGCATGTGGAGCTCAGGGGATAGCCTTTCAGAGCTTTTTCCTTCCACTGTGGGTGCTGGGGATCAAACTCAGGTTGTCAGGCTTGGGAGACAAACTTTTTACTCCTTGAATCACCTCACCAGCCTCCTTTCCTTGCTTTTTCATTCTCTTTGCTGTTCTCCTTTCTTTACATTCTATTCCCTTTAGATAAATGTGCTTTTTTTTCATTAGTGACTAGACTTTCAGTTTAATGGCTCAGGCCATGGTGGAAGCTGTCCAGTTCTCTTTGACTTGTAATCTTAAACAATTTATTGTAGAATTCCTTTGAGTAGACATTATCCAGATTGGGTCAGAAATGTAACTTCAGAATAACCACAAATGGCTAGAGATTTAGCTCATGTATGAGCTAACCACTAAAGTCATCCCTATGGTGGTCGTGAGGAGAGGAGCTGGGTAGACCAGGCATCTGCCTCCAATGGTGTCATGGGGAGTGGTGGGTAGAGACTTCTGCAGAGGATGGAGCAGGAAAACTGGAGCTAGAGGAAAACAGATAGGTGAGCTATTCCCCAAAGTCTGGGTGTTTTTATGTCTTGCCAGTTTATTTTCTTAGGAACCATTTGAATGAGACTTTTCTGGAGATTTAAAGGAAGAAAGAAACTGTGGATGGTTGTCTTGGGCGAAAACTATAGATGGAGACCAAAGAGCAGTTTCTGGCCTGGATTCCTTTGCTGGTTCAAGAGAGATGGGTCCCAAACTACTGCATGTGTGCTGCTTCTGTTATTTGCCTCTATTCTTTATAATCGAAGGAACACATTTTAAGACAGTGTGGGTGGAATTAAATGCTCCAAGTAGTAGCAATTGTTCTTTAAAGGGCTCAAATGTGATTTTTCTTCCATCCTTATTATAGAGAGTTATCCATGTTGGATGAACCCTGGCATTAACAGGGACTTAAAAAAAATCTCTTAGCCTTAGGATTTTTCTACATAAAACTTTATTTTATCTGTTATCCTTTATCCAGTGACATTTGCTTTGGCTGTTATCTCTAGAAGCTAAACTATGTCAAAAGGTTTTTTTTTTTTTTTAATATGGGTATGTTGCTTTAACTTACTGATTGTCATGTGAATAGAAAGATCACTTCAAAGACTGCAGCAGGCAGGAAGGATGGCCTCTCTTGGCTGAATCTAGCCTGATGAATCTTAAACAAAATGATCTTTCCCATAGCCTTCATGTTTTTGAACTACCTTTCAAACAATTTATTTCAGAATCTTTCTGTTTCATTTAAGCCCCTCTGGATACCACATTTCAGATTCAGAGACAAATTATTCATGCTCTCCTTGGGGCAGTCTCTATTCCTCTTTTTATACTCAAATTTCCTTAGCACAGTTTATCTCCTTCCATTATTTAGAGTTAGTTTTCCACTGGCTTTTTTTCCCCTTAGAACTAAGAAAATAGGTGACTATTGTGGTTTGCTGGCTCTTTACAGGGCACAGTGTTTGAAGTAGGCTTTCTTTTCTCAGGGAATGAAGACTCAAATGAGATGTGTAATTTTTTTTTCCCATGAAACAACCTGGACATGGCTTTCTTACCTTCCTTTAAGAGAGAAATGAGGCAGGGGAGACGCCATAACGCGCCAGGCCAGGATCGAAAGGTTATTCCTGGACAAACTGTCAGCCCATGAAAGGAAACAGCCAGAATTGACCAGAGTCCAAGTCAACAGCTCCAGAGAGAGTGGACTGTTTTACCTCTCATCCACCTGTGCCCCTTTTCTAAGCCTAGGGAACAACCTGCGGAAGAGGGGGCGTGGTAGAATGTAAGGGCTGCGATTGGGGTGAATGGTGAAACTACAGCAATGTAGTCTGGACACTCATTTGATCAACTTGATTGAACAAACAACCTGTCACCCCCCACTGGATGGTGGGGCTGTAGGTGTTTGGGCACAACAGCCTGCAGATAGGTTTTGCATGAAGGATGCTTGTACTCATGGATTATCACTTATAGCTAAAAATGAAAAAAAAACTGAGAGAAAGATGCAGGACAGTTATGGCAGAATGCATGATCTGGGATGGGGTGGGGGTGGGGGGGAGGGAAAGGGAAATAAGCCTGAACTGAATTGGAAAAATGTATGAAATGCACAAAGCATCAATAAAAACTAATTTAAAAAAATAATAAATAAAACCATTCTGTAGGAGAAAAAAAAAAAAGAGAGAAATGACTATGTAATATAAAATTGAGTGCAGCAGATGGTGTTATAGTGTGAACATATCCCTCAAAGGTTCATTGCTGAAAACTTAACCACCATTTTCATATCTTCATGGTATTTGTGTGTGTCTGTGTGTGTGTGTGTGTGTGTGTGTGTGTTTGTGTGTGTGTGTGTGTGTGTGTGCATGTGTGTGTGTATACTTTTAGGAGGCACTTGGAATAGGGTGAGATGATGAGGGTGGCAGTCAGAGTTGTATTAGGTGTGGCTCTTATGATGGCATTAGTGGCTGTCTAAGGAGAGGAGTGGAGCCCGGAGTTAGCATGTGATGAGGCTTTGCTTTGTGATGCTCTTCATCAAGTTCTACTCAGCAAGAAGGCCCTCATCAGACACGGAGGTGTTGCTGCCTCCTTTTGGACTTCCCAGACTGCTGAACTTATTTACAAATTTTTCCAGTCTGTAATATGCAGTTAATAGCCAACAGAAAATGGAATAAGCTTTATATAATTGAGTATATTAGAGTGGAGAGAAAAATCATACTTCCTTTTTATTCACCTATTTTTTTTGTCTTTTTGTGATAGGGTCTCCCTTTAGCTCCAGCTGTCTTGGAACTCACTTTGTAGACCAGGCTGGCCTTGAACTCACAGAGTGAGTCATTTTTTTAAAAAAGTAGTCATTAAAAAAAAACAGTTCTCTTGAAATTTAAATTTGTTTATTTTTTGAGACAGGGTCTTCCTATAGCCTCAGTTGGGCTGGAACTCACTACAGAGACCAGGCTGGCCTCTACCTCTGGGATTAAAGGCATGTACCACAACACTTGCCAAATTAAAAAAATATTATTGCTGTTTTATGTGTACGAGTGTATTGCCTGCACCTGTGTATGTAAGTGCATCTGTGTTGTTCAATGCCAGGGATGGCCAGAAGAGGGTGTTGAATCCCCTGGAACTGGAGTTTCAGGACAGTTGTTAGCTTCCATGTGGGCACTGGGAACTGAATCTGGGTCCTCTGCAAGAGCAGCCAGTGCTCTTAACCATTGAACCGTGTCTCCAGCTCCTTAGTCACTTTTCTTAACTGATACAACACCTAAGCAAGATGTCCTCTTCTGACCTCTGTGGGCATCACATGACATGGGTACACCTACCTACATGTAAGCAATACACTCATGCACATAAAATAAGTAAAATATTAAAAAAAAACACCTAAGTAAAGGAAGATGAAAGGAGACAATTCATTCTAATTGGTAGTTTTACAGGTTTGGGTCCATGGGTCTTTGCTACACTAGTTATGGACTATGCTCAGGCAAGCTCCTCACCTTATAGCAACCAGGAAGCAGAGAGAGAGAGACAAAGTGGCATGGACAAGGTTGACTCCTCAGAGGTTGTAGCTGGTGATCTATTTCCTCCGGATAGGTTCTATATTGTCATTTCCACTACTTTCTTATAATGCCTTTGGATTCTGAATCCCTCAAAGGAGAAAGCCAGGGATATTTCCCAAATGGTAATTTTTACTTAAAGCTGTGGAATTTTATGTTTTAAAATAAAGATCCGATCCTCCTGCTTCACCCATTAGACTTACTTCTTGCCTAGATCTCCAAGTCTTCCACCCCTTGCCTTCTAAATCCTAATCACCTTGGTCTCCTTTCATACCTTGAATGTTTCCCATTGTCCTCTGGGGCTCTTTGTACCGGCTCATCTCACTGCTGTAGTTCCTTTGTGCCTCTTTAATGTTTCCTCATATTTTACCTTTCCACTCAATATCAATCCATGGTTTCCTTTTTCTGCTCCTCTCAAATAAGCTCAAGGCCTTCAGGTGTGCATGCTGGCATCCTGCAGGGTGCTGCTACTTACTAACACAGTGTGCAACAGAGAAGCTCTCAGCCTGTTTGTCAATCCTCACTGTAACTCCAGTACTCAGCATATATACACATTTGTAGTGAGGAAATGAAAGCCTGCTAAATGGTAGGCATTAATCACCATCCTATTCTTAAAAAAATATGCCCATAATTATGCAGCTAAGGGCTAAATTTGACTTCAGCATGACATTCCTTGAAATCTTCAGTTGCTCACTCGTGTTTTAACGTTCTTTATTAAAATATGAAGAACTATGATCAATGAATAGTGATTTGCTGTTGGCAAAACACTTCACTATTTTATCCCACTTGATCCCTTCAAGGACTTTGTGAAATAGAGAGGGCTGCTCATAGTGTCTTTGTTTACTGGAGCTCTGTGAAGTTAAGTGTTTTGTTCAAGGTCAAACAAAGATGAGACTCAGAAGAGAAAAGAGCCCTCATCACATGAATCCGATTGAGTAGAAATGATCATATAGGTAATAATAATAGCTTCAAATAATTTAGGTGATATGCTTAGGATTTTTAATGTATTTTGTGTAATATATTTGTGTGTGTATATACACACACACACAATTTATATGAGTGCTAAAATTCTATGAACTAGTGTGATTTCTAGTTTTTCTTAACAAAAGGGGAACCTGAGTCATGGAGAGGTTAAATAAGTATATTAAGTGGTTGATACAGAGATAAAACCTGGGCATCTTGCCATTAGGTTTCCTCTCTGGGAACAGTGTGTTTGGCCTCCTGTCTGTTTATTGGTGCCTCTGTGTTCCCAGGCATTACTTGTATCATGTGAGCGATAAATCTTCAATAAAAATAGTGTGCATTTTTTGGCTATTTTTTCTTCTTCTGTTACAGTTCCCATTTTTATATGTTATCATACTCTTCCCTGTTTTTCTTGGGCCCTTCATCACAGAGCCAATAAATTGTTTGCAGCAACAACAAAACCAAAATCCGATATTGCTGAAGAGTGAGTTTGAAATCCATAGGCACATACTTTTCTTGTTAAGCATGTGATTTCATGCTCACTCTGCCTTTTTCCCAGTCTTTAATGAGCTAAACTACCAACAATAATATTAATTGTTCTGGGTTGAAGCCCTCTGAGTTGTTCAGATAAGATCATTGGTCAAGTGGAAGCTGTTCTGAACTGATTCAGGAGACTTAGCTTTTGACAGACAGCAAGGCTAGAAAACATTGAATGTTTTCTATCTAGATTTAAATTTATGTAACCTAGTATATATATATATATATATATATATATATATAGATAGATAGATATAGATATAGATATAGATAAATATATATGTAGGAAATGAAAATGTAAAGGGGATAATGTAGATAAGGGGAGGTCTAAAGGCAGGGGAAAGAGAGGGTATTAAATTATTTGTAACATGGAATTAGAAGGAGCAATTATTCAGGAAGATGAACAGGACCAGAAGGAGGGGGAGGGAGGAGTACAGGGAAGATTGAGGGTGGTGAATAAGAACAAAGTGGAGGGGCTGGAGAGATGGCCTAGCGGTTAAGAGCACTGACTGCTCTTGCAGAGGACCCAGGTTCGATCCCCAGCACCCACATGATGGCTAACAACTGTCTATAACTCCAGTTCCAGGAGAACTCCAGTTCCAGGGGAATCCAATACCCTCTTCTGACCTCCGTGGCATTGCACGACATGGGTGCACAAACCTACATGCAGACAGTGCATTCATAGAAATAAATAAATAAATAAATAAATAAATAAATAAATAAATAAATAATTAAAAAAAAGAACAAAGTGGAATGATATGTGTATGAAAATATCACAATGAAGCCAATTATTTATATGTTAATTAAAATTCACAGTAAAAAGATGGCTGTTAGGCTCAGCTTGGTCATTTAGCTGTGTGATATATACAATTCACTTACCAGCTCTGAACCCAAGCCCATTCATCTGTCAAATGAGATAATCTCTTTGCCTTCTGAATAGTCATTGTGAATTATAAAGCATCTTTCTTTTGTAAGGGAATTGTTAAGTTGTACTTGTTTTTAAGAAAAGGAGAAATACAAAATAGATCACTTTCATTAATACTTTCTCAAGGATAATGCTAAAAGACAGACTCTTCTATGTAATTAACCAGCTGGTGCCACTGGATACATCCTTTCCAAATGGGCAATGCATCATGGTGCAGAGAAAGGTCAGTGTCAGGGAGGGTGGTGGGAGGCTTCGGGTAGCGGCTGTCTCAGGGGCCTGACAAGGGAAAGGGTCTCAAGATTTTCTTCTTTGTCAACAGTCCTCAGGGAGAGGAAATTGGTCTTTTTCTTATGTTTTAACTCAGATTTGTTGACAGTGCTTCCTGGAATGCATTGTACAGGCTGTGCCAGGCTCCTGGAGGCAGGCCACGCAAATTGGAACTGTCTCTTCTGGCTCCTGGAGGATGAGGTGGCCTTACTCATGCATTTGCTATCCTCTCCCTGCACCCAAGTAGCATCCGGAAAGAAACTCACAGTAAAGTGGGTTTAGGAATCCCACAGTGGGACTTTCATTGCATCATGTGTTTCCCACGGTACGGTATCGGGGTTTAGAAGCTGACTTTTTCTTGGTTACCATCAGCTAATTTCCCCCAGCTTATGTGAGGTAAAATAAGGCTCTGAGCTTCCATTTTCTCTGGGCTTGTTAATCAGAATCTCAATGACTTTGAAACTGAGAATTACCAAGAGCTTCTGGAGATGCCTTTGGAATTAGTTGCTGACATTAAACACCTGGCTTCCTTGGTTGTTTGAGGAAACAGGTGGTGTAATGACTCTGTCATCTGATGCTGTCTGTGACACCCCAATGCTCCATGTAGCATCATAATGTTCCATTTTTATATAAGAATGCTGCATGTGCTATAACAATACTCCATTGTGACATCTAAGTGCTGTGCTGTACCATCACAATGTGCTACCATGATACGACAATACTCCATTGTGTGAACACAGTGCTGTACTATGACATCATAGCTCAATTATGACATCACATTGAACGCTGTGACATCACAATGCTCTACTGTGACATAACAGTACTCAATTTTTCTAACACAATGCTATTCTTATAGAATCACAGCGCCTCACTGTGACATCACAATAGTCTGTTGTGAGATCAAGTTGTGGCACTGTGCCATCACAGTGCTCCATTGTGTCACTACTATGATGCCTTGTGACATTGCAGCTCATTGTGAAATCATAATGCTCTATTGTGACAGCACAGCGTTCCATTGTGACATCAAAGTACTCCATAATACATATAAGAAATGCACAAGGGGATAACAGAAAGGTCATTTTTGTTGACTGGAGTCGATAAGGGGAGTGGAGAAAGAAATAATAGGGTATTAGGGGCTCCCTGGGAGACTTTGGTATAACCGTCTATGATGATTTAGACTATGCTTAGGATACTGTTTTAATGTGATGGAGACTCGTTTGAGTAGATGCAGCACACTGTATTTTTGCAAAACTCTTTTCTCTCTAGCACCTGAATTGATGAAACTGAGGGGCAAGGGTTAATGAAGTCTGATATGATATCTCATGACAGTGGAGTTGGGTGGTCAGAAGTAACTGGATTCTAAATGTATTTTGAAAGTAGATCAGAGAGAATGTGTATGCTAACCAGATGTGTGGTGTTACCAAGGTGAACTCACGCTCACTATATACTTTACAAACTGTAGGCAAATGCAGGCCACCTGTGGCTGCTGACAGTATCTTAAATGGTCTGCCTGCTCATCCACACCTGACCCCACCCTGTAGGTGAGAGTGGCATGTGATGTAGGGTGGAGCTACATCGAGTGATGGATACAAGAGGTGTGATGCAGGGGTGTATGGCTGGCTGCTGAAAGATGACATCAGTCTGTCTATATAAGTGATGTACTGCTTCATTACCTTTACCATCAACAGGATCCCATGTCCCTTATTTCATGCGTGTGTAAGTATAAGCCCATCAAGTTTGAGTCTTGAGTGTTGTTTGCCGGTGAGAGTGACTGGAGGGAGCCTAGCAGGTACCAGTCCAAAAATTCCAGTTTTGGAGTCATCCACTCCATGACTGCTGTAGGTATTTAGTGTGGCCACGGGGAGGGGGGGGGGCGATCCACCCCCAAGGCTAAGAATCCGAGAGGGGCAGCTAGCCGCTCAGATTCGGCTAGAAGTGAATATTTTCATAGCCTGCTGGCACCTGTGAAAAGTGCCAGTTTCCCAGGGAGAAGCCATGGGTGACTACCTCCCTCAGCAGGCTCAAGTTACATCTGACTGCAGAAGTGCCCACAACAAATGGTAACCAGGACTGCAGGAATGTGGTGGTGCACACCTTTGATCCTAGCACTTGGGAGGCAGAGGCAGGTGGATCTTTGTGAGTTCAAGGCCAGCCTGGTCTACAGAGCCAGTTCTAGGACAGCCGGAGCTACTGGGAGACTCTCTCATAAAGACCAAAAAAAAAAAAAAAAAAAAGAAAACAAAAAAAAAAAAAAAAAACGGCAACCCTGTGGCTATCCCCTCATTGTCAGCCTCACACCTTCTCTACCTTGGCTGAGAGAGATCGTTGCTCTTGAGAGCTTTTCTTCCAGATAGGGACAGGTCTTATGCCATCTTCTATTACCCACTGTTACTTCCTATATGCGAGCCCTGGAGATTCAATCAACAAAGGAGGCTATATTACAAGATGGACCTAGAGAAGTATAGGTAAAGTATGCTCCAAGGGAAGAAAAAGACATGAGTGATGGATCTCGACTGGGTCAGAATAAAAACCAGTTTGCTAGGGAGTGATAGGAGACAGACCTGAGCTTCGAAGAGACCCTCCAGGTTTCACTCACGTCTGTTCATCCCCAGCGCCTGATTTCTTGCCCTTGCCCTTTCTCTTGTGGTTATCAGCTCCTTTATTTATTGTTCCATAAATGAGTAATCCCTCTTTTTCAGACTAGAGGCGGGGGTGGAAGAAGTATGCATTTATCTCAGTGACTCAGACTGCATGCCAAATTAGGCTAGGAACCCACGGCTGTTCTTTTCTTCCTATAGCCATAATCACCAGATCTCAGAGTGAACTTTTGTTGCCCACTGGCCCATCAAAGCCAGAGATGTGAAGAGATGCCTAGTGTGATCTTTGTAGTCACTTAACCCATGAAGTTTCGGCTTTCAGAGAGCTTGGCTAGCCTTGCTCTATGGCTGTTATGTAGACTTCTATTAAGGAAGTGCATTTCTAGTAATTCCTCATCTCAGCCTTAGGCAGGTTCTGTGAGTGGTTTCTTTGGTCTTGCAAAGCTCTCTTTATATGATTCATTGTTTTCCGGGCTGGGAAAACATTCCTTTGTAATGTAGGTGAAATTGTCAGGACAGAAGGCCTGAGGTCACAGGGGCTGTCAAGGCTCAGGGAGATTTTCATGCATTATCATCATTGTAGTCAGGTGGGCAGTGTCCATACCTCCTGCCCAGCATGGCTGTGGTTGTATGGTACCAAATGTCATTAACTGACATGCTGTGAAAAGGAGCAACTGGTCTGTGTCTGCTTTGAAGAACTTGTTAATAAATCTTGTTGGATTGTGTGTTTTTGCATGTCTTCTTGCTAGATTTTAAGTTCCTTCATTGTTTTTCTTCTGTATTAAAGTTGTGATGAACATTATGACATTAGAAAATGCTTCAAATGGAATCTTGTTGAAGATGAGTAACAATTCCATATTTTAGTTATGAAAAACATGCATGCACAGCTTCTGGGAATTTTGAACAGTGAGTGTTGGACATTTGTAAAGCACTCAGTTCTGTGCCTGACTCCAGACAGTACACTCAGCGAATAAGACCTTTCATTATAGTCTGGCAAATGCTCAGTATTTTCATATTGAATGAATAGATTTTGGAGGCTACAGACCTGTTGCAGTAAGTGGAGTTATCTGTTGATACTAGGGGACAAGGCAAGTATTAGCTGCCTCCACCCTATATTTATTAATCATAGAGGGATGGGACTGTAGTTAGAAAGGGTATTCAGGTTTGTTGTGGTAAAATCATTTCCCAAAGTTTGGGTAACTTTTCCTGCATAGTAGTGTGATAAATATCAAAGCCTGAATAACAATGATCTTTAGGCTCTTTTTCTTGGTGTGTCAGATCAGTCCAAGAGATGGAGTGGAATAGACCAACATATTCTCATCTATTCTCAACTCATTTGTTTAAACCATTGATGTGAGTTTGGGTGGCTGAGCCATAATGCACATAACACAGCTATTCTAATGTGAAGATCTGGACCTTCTTTATAGTAGACTCCCAGTAGCTAAATAGGTATGAGTAGGGGATTCTGCGGTTGCCTCTTCATATATAACCCAAGTGAGTGTGTGTGTGTGTGTGTGTGTGTGTGTGTGTATGCCTTTCATAGTAGAGTCAGAACTGAAGAATTCCCAGACTGCTTCTCATATCAGATTTGTTTGATGACATACCAGGTTTAAATGATGACACAACTTAATAAGACATAAATGGTAGACTGCCTGCTTCTTACCTTATACTATTTAATACTCATCCTAAGCTTGGGAAAGTACTGTCATCTCTATTTTACTTAAGAAAGAACAGAGGAGAAATTCATATACACTGTCTGTACATTAGTGGATGGGTGGTGCAACCTGGGTGCTGTGTGGCAAGGAACGCAGTGACAGACCTAGGACATCTCCCTTTGAATTCTTGGTGAGAGCAATCCAAGTGACTTCCAACATAATGAAGGCTATTGTCAAAGCTCTTGATTACCTACCAGAAATAGAAAATAAGACCCCACTACTCAGGACAACACATGCTTCAGGGATAGGACTTAGAATAATGGAACAGGAACTGATCTGGAAGCCTTCTACCTGAAGTTTAGCACTCATAATGCTAGATATTGTGCACACTGGTATGGCAGAAAAGCAATCAATGGTACAACCTAGCCCTAAAGCCTAACAAGCATAATGAGCTGCAAAGCAAACTACTTCTATTAGTGCAGCAGTGGCACTGTTATCTGGGGGATAATCAACAGCTATCTAATTAGGCTTGGAACCCTCTCAATGGGAGTGAACTCATGAGAACCACTGTAAACTCAGGCAAATGCACAGGGCTGGGGAGGACATAGAGCCTAGAGAAAACCCTATTGGTGTTATAACTCTAGACAAATGAAATTTCTTATCATATGCTAATATGGAATCTTATATTTACAGATAAGCATACCGTATGTCACTTATCAAAGAAGCTACTCTTTGCAACAGATGGAGGCTATTTCAGGATCCCCAAACTGGTCAGATACAGAAAATATACATCTGAAAGATGCCTAATCCTAGGAGACACAGCTACAGTTGAACCTCTACATGCGGAATGAGGGACAGAGAGATGAGTGGATCCCTCAATTCTCACCACTAAACTTCCTTACACAATAAAGTGTGATGCAAACAGAAGGTTACAACTAGCTCCAAAGAATTGAGCCTCCAGAGTGTGTTTAGGACCTTTATATTAAACCTCACCCACCCACAGCTCAGGGATCATGGCGAAAGTGGAGGCAGAAAGATTTTAAGAGCCAGCACTGGTGCATGAATATAGAGAAGCAGTGGCTTACAGTCAACTGGAAGATTGTACATGTGAACTGGTGGCAATGTGGGCATCAGGCATGGGACCCATGCCTACTCAGACACGGTCCTAGAGTGGAGCAAGAGAAACGGATGCAGGACTGGCCCTGGACTGAGACTACAAAAGATTGAGTACTGCTGGTTGTTCAAGGTATATCACTGGGACCCTTTGGATAAAGTGAATGGTTTTGTTCTTTGTGTTACGGAATACTGAAATATTTTCTAGTTGATAGAAAAACAGTTTTCATTTTTTATACTCATTCATTTATTTGGTTGGCTTTTAAAAGATAATTTATTGCTTCTTTGAGACTGACATACACTGTATTTTGATCATATTCAGCCCTCCTCCATCTCCATTCCCACCTCTCCCACAACTTCTCTCTATTATTGTTTTCTTTTTTTATCAATGCCTATCAAATCTAATTTCTGTTACTAAAATGATCTTGGATGAATTTTTTTTTTGAGATTTTCATGTATGAGAACTCTGCATCATGTTCGCCCTTCCCTCTTCCACCGATAAGTCCTCCCATCCCCCACAATTCAAGTTCAATGTCTTTCACCCTCTTTGAGCTATGATATAACACACATGTGAACACATAACACACATTCTGACATACACATGACATACCTTAACACACACAGAGATAACACACCACGCATACTGACACACATACTCTGACACATTCTCTCCCACACATTATACTTCACTGTGGGAAGTTATGCATTTATTTTAACCTATCTCTCTTAGTCTCCTATTTGGGTACTCCTTAAAGAAAATCGTTCTTATTTTTTTTTATTTTATTTATTTTTGTATGTGTATGAATGTACTGTCTGCATGTAGGTTTGTGCACCTGTGCCGTGCAATGCCATGGAGGTCAGAAGAGGGTCTCGGATTCCCCTGGAACTAGAGTTCTCCTGGAATTGGAGTTACAGATGGTTCTCAGCCGCTATGTGGGTGCTGGGGATCGAACCCGGGTCCTCTGCAAGAGCAATCGGTGCTCTTAACCACTAGGCTATCTCTCCAGCCCGAAAATCATTCTTATTTTAAAGATAACAATTTCTAAATACAAATGTATTTCAAAATATAACTATAACATTTAACTAAATTAAAGATCATTTTACCAGCTTATTTATATTCAAGATCATATGTTTCACAGACAACACTGGAAATTGAGATCCTTTCATTAAGATTTTTCTATTCACTGAATATAGCATGCCTACTTAAAGATTTGGAATAGCTTTGTCCATTAAATCTTTTTTTATTTTTTATTTATTTTATTTTTTTTTGTGTCCATTAAATCTTACCTCCTTCTTCCATTTTACATGACATTGTCTAGACACATTTACCTCTAGACATCTCTTAATGTGGTTTAATTTGATCCAGTGCAGAAATATACCCCTGTAATACAGCTTGTGAGCTGCACTCCAGACCTATGTTTATAAGCATCAATATTACTTAGATCAATTTTTGGTTTGCTAACAGGCACATCCATGTTTTTTCTTACAATATCAGTTCATCAATGACTGAGAAAATTTGAAATATCTTTTTCTTTTGCTTATAAAGATGAGACAAATACAACTATATGGATACTGATCAGTAAGGAGTATTGTCCTGTGAAAGGATGTGGATTTTGCAGAGAGGCCACCTTACCTCAGCCCTGAATCTTCCTCTTAGTGATTACCTAATGTGTAATCTGTGACTCATATTTTTTTTAAATCCATGCTATAACTGTAATTATTCCTTTGCTGGGTATACTGTCTTTTTCTCTTCTGGCTCCTTTTAAGTTCATTCTTTTAATGTCTTTGATATTTGATTTCTCTATGATATTGTAGCTGTACATATTTTATTCATTTTGCTTAGGGATTGTGTTACTCCTGCAATTTGAGATTTCATGTAGTTTATTAATTGGAGAAGTTTCGCAGCCTTTGCCTCTAAATGTTGCTCTCTCTCATTCCCCTTTCCTGTACTGCTGGTAGACATGTATCAGCCTTTCTTTCTTCACCATCTCTTTTAAAATTATTTATTATTTTATTTATTTATTATTTTTTTGTCTTCCCATAGTGTCAGTTTATTGAATAACAATAAATTTACAAGGTTTAGCAGTTTCAATAGCAGTAGTTTACCAGATAATCTTGCTTACCTACTCTGGTAATGTGGTTGAGATAAATACAGGTTCTTTCATTCTAATCTTAATTATGAATATTAACTCTTAGATTACACAGTGCACAGTAAATATACCTAATTATCTATATGCATACATGTGGCTAATAGAATGAATACAACTTAAATATGCCACGGCAGAGTTCAAAAGCCTTTGAAGTGGACTGAGAGAGTCTGATTGATAAGATAACTACCAGACGAGGCTGGGAGGGGCAAGTTGGTGAGGTGCTGGAGTCGGAGTTTGTGAGAGAAAGTACAGAGTTAGCTGCACAGTGAAAAGCCAAACTGGACTGGATCAGGAAATAGCAGGTTCCGGTTTAGGTGCAGACTGGTAAAAAGTGGACAGGTTGAGTAGGCAGCATCAACAATAGGGCAAGGTAAACAATGCTCCAGGGATAGTCAGGGAATCTTCGCTTGGTGGTCCTTGATGCACACACCAGGTATCAGATGACAGATTGGTGTGAGGCTGTTGCCATAGCTCTGTTAAGTGCTTGTCACGTCATGGGTTCTAGATGAGGGAATCGTACATTTTCCTTCATCTGCTGTGTCTGACAAGTTCTGGGTCCTGGTTTCCCTGATATGATTTTAATACACCCAGGCACCCCTACAGTCTCAATTAATCCTGATAATTTTTAATGTTTTTAATTAAATTTATGTTTATTTCATAGAGAATATTTAAATCATCTTTGTACCCCTCTCCCCACTGCCACCCTCCATTGCCTTCTCATTAGATTTCATGTATTCTGTCATAGGTGTTGAGGCCTATTGGGTCAAGTTAGTGTACTGACATCTCTCAGTACAAGTTCATCCACTGAGGTCTAGTCAGCCTACCTAGTGTCCCTCTCTTTAAGATCAGCTGTTCCTTACCATGCAATAATCAGCTGCCAATGGTTCTTCACCTAAGATTGGGGTCTGCTGCACATTTCTACACTTCTGTGCTGGGTTTTTGTCTACTTGGGTTTGCATATGTCTTTTGCATGTTGACATTATTGTTGTAGGTTCATATGAGAAAAGTTCCAGGAACCTGTAAGGCTGTATTACAATATGGTCATGTACCTCCTCCCATGGCTCTTACAATCTTTCAGTCTCTTCTTCTCCAATGAGCCATGGGTAAGTGAAGTTTAATATAGATCTATCCTATGACTCACACCCTGCAAATTCTTATTCTCTATGCTTTGGCATTGTCCTCTGTTGCATAAGGGAGCTCCATTGATGAGAATTGAAAGGTGCATTAGTATTCTTTCTACACCTTTGTTGTTCCACAATGTTCTGTGAGCCTTAGGTGTAGCGGTTTTATTGTAGCTATGCCACCTAAGATTGGGCATTTCACAGACAATATCTTTGGGTGACCAGTTGTGGAACTTTGTAATAGTCTCCCTTTGTTGTAAAAGAAGCTTCTTTGATGAGAAGAACATGCGGTGGGTGGCTGGGGCGGGGGGGTAGGGGGGAGGAGTGTTCTTGGACTGTTCCCTGAGGAGCTAGTAGACTTTTTTTTTTGCCATACTCTCCAAAGTAACATAGGTGTTTCCAGTAGAGTCCAATCTTTGTCTGAGCCTTCTGATAATCATTTCATCATCTTTCCCACAAATGTTTTATGGAGAACACTGTAGAGACTTTTGCCTATATAACAGTACATAATGACAAGTAAATCTTCCTACAAGTGATGAGTAAAATGAACACAATTTGCAAAGATGAAAATGAGGATTTCTTCAATAAATTGAAATCCACTACTGTATCATGGTGATGAACAAACAAAAGCATCAACATCAGCATATACTTGAATAGATTTGTAAAGTACCATAAGGGTCTTAGGTCACTGATGCTAAGTACATGATGATAGTACCACGGGTGTTACAGGTCACTGATGCTAAGCACATATTTTTTTTAATGTATAAAAGTAGGGGTTGGAGAAAAGACTCAACTGTCCAGAGGCCTGAGTTAGGTTCTTAGCACTCACATTAGGTGACTTACAACTGTCTGTTAATTCCAGCTTCAGGAGAATCTGACACCCCTTTCTGAATTCTGCAGGGATCTGCATTCATGTGTACTTAGCCCCCGCATATACATAGAAATAAATATAATTCTTAAAAAATATATTATGGTGTTAACAAAATGATGAATAATGACTGAAAAGCTGGGAAAGTGATTAAGTTTCATAATCTATATTACTTAGAGGAAAGTATATCTTTAGTTTTCATGAAAATTTCAAATTATTATAATATATTATCATATCAAGAAAAATCCCTTTAATAAAATAATATATTTATTTTTGATTATCATAAACGGAAGTACTTACAAGCCAAATAGAAATAACTAAGCATGCTTAGTCTTTTAAGCCCAAGAATATTTCATTATCATTAGAATAATGGTCATTCAAACAAGAATAATAGCACAGTAATACTGGGCTATATTCAGAGAAAAATGATTAGCTGTAAATGGATTTATTATTAACAACAAAGAACAAAGATAAGCCATATTCCGTTCAACAATCTAGAAAAAATAAAAATTGAGCTAAAAATGGGAATTTGGATCAACAATTAAAGAGGAAATAAATCCATTAATAGGCTTTGTATAAAGACCAATAAATGGCCTAATCTTAGCAATACACTGACACATGCATAATATTTGCATGAGAAAGAAGAATTAATCAGGAACATTAAATCAATTTAAAAAATAAAATAATTAAATGGAAAAGCCTGAGTGGAATAGTTTATGTTGAAAATATTAACTTGTAAAATTCTCAAAAGCCTGTAGGAAATGTATGTAATCAACCAAGCATATAAGTCTTATTTCTCATCAGCTAGTCTCTATTGATTAAGCTTCACTTTGAACCATTTCACCGGCTAGTACTTCAGACTATTAAGCTGTCAAACTATTCAAGACATTTGCTTAGGTATCTTCAGCTTATTGCAAACTTACTCCTCAATCAGAAAAAGCTAGGAAGAAATGTAACTCACTATCTACAATAACCTAGGAAATGATGTCTCATACAACCTCTGACTTGGCCAAATATGTCCTATTTCTATTCAGGAGAGTGCTTGCCAAGAGCCAGGAAGTGTTGACCTTCTGTAAGATACAGTTATCTCCTAAAGTATGCTCCTGGGTCCCTCTAGAAGAAGCCCCTAACTCTCTGTGGGTAGAGGAATCGGGCAGTTATTGAAGGGACAGACTGTCCTTGTAGAGGAGGGGGATTTGCTTGGAAGAGGGCATTTAGAGTGAGTCACAAAAGGATGAGAGGGAAATTGTATAAACATGATAAAAGAACATTATGTACATGTATGAGGTTTTCAAAGAATAATTATATATTAAAAACAAGACACTGAATTAAAAATACTGGCTACAGTGTAAAGAAATGGTGGTTGACAGAATTGGGATTACATCCAAGGAGCAACTTCAGAAGCCCAATTTTGAACTACTATCTTTTGGCTTCCCCTCCACCCAACTCAAGAGTGTTTTCCCTGAAACAGTAAAGCATTTAGAGAGAGGATAAAGAGATAACAGACAAAAGATTGCCTGAGATGGGAAGCTCACATCCATTTCCTACTCAGAATATTCTTTTTTTTTTTTTTTTTTCTTTTTGAGACAGGGTCTCCCTGTAGTGCCAGCTGTCCTGGAACTCACTCTGTAGACCAGGCTGGCCTTGAACTCACAAAGATCCGCCTGCCTCTGCCTCCCAATTGCTAGGATTAAAATATTCTTATATTTCTCTTTATGTGGTCCTGAGTTCCACTGGAGAGTGACTCTAAACTCTAGTGTGTCCTAGTAAGGACTCTGGGAATTTACTGTGAATGCTTACAGCATGCCTTTTACAGGATATGGTCTCTCTTTTTTTTTGTCTTTTTGAGACAGGGTCTCCCTGTAGCCAGCTGTCCTGGAACTCACAAAGATCTGCCTGCCTCTGCCTCCCGAATGCTAGGATTAAAGGTGTGCGCCACCACGCCCGGCTGTACAGGATACTATATCTTGATGGATGGCTTAGTATTTACATGTCTGATGCATGACAAGGTGTGGCTCACAAGCAACTTGGTCAAAGTGGCAGGGGTGTTGGCAAGACAGATTTTGGCTGACTTGGTACCAGTTTATTTCTGTCAAGATAGCTTTTATTAGCAGGGCTATGCATGGAAGGAAAGTTAGGTTGAGTGTATTAGTCAGAGCAGGCAACATAACAAAAGCTCTTAAGAACAAGAAACAGCTTATTGCCTGCAGATTTATGAGCAAGAAGAAGTGCAGATGAGCACTAATGGGAAGGCTGGAGCTAGCAGAGTGCTCAGCCAGTGGGTGGTGGTGGGGGGGAGATGTGGGAAGCTGAGGCCTTTGGGAGATCCAGGGCATTACTCAAGCAGATTTCCAAGGAAGTGCTAGTGGGTGAGTCAAGCGTAAACAGGTATGAATTGCATAGAGCCAGGTTATGGCTACCCTGAAATTGTAGGCAATTTGGAATTTATAAAAATAAGAAAAGCATAGAGAATTTATATGACAAAAGGAAAACCTGAGAAGTAAAACAGAAAAATTCAGAAAAGAAATAGAAGCAAAACGAAGTATATAGGATGAAAGTAAAAAAATAAACTTAGAAAAAGGAGTAAAATGCTGGCAAAGAGAGCAGATGGCCTAAGAAAAATCCACTAAAATGATCAAACTAAAAAAGTAAATATATAATAACAGATATAAAAGATAAAGGAGGCCCAATGCATAAATATTTGATATTAAAAATGTAAGCAGACAGAACTGATTCAAACAGCTGGTGCCAGGGAGATGTTTCCAGAATGTAAAGTGGCTTAACATTAGAAAGACAGCAAATGTAGCTCATGTTACCTGACTTTTCCTGAGATACCCGACACACATCTATTTACCCCAGATAGGCAACCCACAGCAGACCAAGGTAGCAAGGCATCCCAAGTCCAGCTTGGAGAAGCAAGGAACTTACTGGGCTTATTTACAGGGAGATGGGTGAGGACTTACTGATAGGCCCACGGATGTCTCAAGGAACTTGTATCACTTAAAAGCCCACCCCTAAACAGGTTCTGTTCATGAAAGCCTTATGCCTGGCTCTCTCTTCAGGACTTGCAGGCAGCTCCGCACTTTGGAGACTCAGGTTCTGTTCATGAAAGCCATATCCCTGGCTCTCTCTTCAGGACTTGCAGACAGCTCCATACTTCGGAGACTATCTTTGATCAACTCTCTGCCCCTAGCAGTTGCCTATTGCTTCTATAACCTTGAGTAAGTGCCTGGTGAATCTTTTACATTCAACTTTCCTAGACACGTGAAGTTTGTTTATTCCTGAGTCTCATGAGTCTCCTTCCTCCCTGCTAGAGAGAATGTTTCAATTCCAATTCTGAAGAAATGGCATACAAAATATCAGTAAGTCCAAACTGAAAAAAATATATTGGTGGGAGGCCAATTGATAAAATTTGAAACTCATTTGATTTCAAACATATTTAGTGCATGTCAGAAAGATGGTGGAATAGGTCACATGCGTGAGTGGCCATACAGCAACAAGAATTCTGCTCCTATTCACAGACAGAAAACCCTGATTGCAGCCTTAGAACTCAGGTAGGAGATTATGAAACTGATGGACCTGAAGACAGAGGAGGATCTTTCTGAAAGTACAGACCTGCCCCTGGTGCCAGATCTTCCAATCAAACAGCTCAGTGTCAAAATCAAGGGGCTGGAGAGATGGTCTAGCAGTTAAGAGCGCCAACTGCTCTTGCAGAGGACCTGGGTTCGATCCCCAGCACCCACATGGCTGCTGAGAACCGTCTTGAACTCCAGTTCCAGGGAAATCCCACACCCTCTTCTGACCTCTGAGGCATTGCACGACACAAGTGCACAAACCTACATGCAGACAGTACATTTATACACATACAAGAATAAATAATAAAAAAAATTTTAAAAAAGAACAGACAAAACAATGCAATCAAAAGAAGACATAAATAGGTTCCTGGGTCTGGGATATTTTATTTAACATAAAGAACCCTCTTTATTGTTCATAGAAATGCAAACTAGTACACACGTTGCTGAAAATTGAATGGGAGTTCCTTACAAAACTAAAAGCAGACTTTCTATCTATTCTAGCAGTACTGATTTTGGATCTTGCCTGAAAGATCTGATACCAGGGAGTTGTAGAAATGGTCACATTTCCATGTACACAGGGGCACTATTCACAATAGCCAAGATATAGAAACTTTGCTGACTATGAATAAAGAAAACATGACATATCTTCATGATGAGTGCTAGTTCGGAATGCCTGGGGGGATTCTAATCATTTACAGAAGTATTAATTAACCTGTGTGATATTTTGCCAAATAAACTAGGAACAGATTTTGGTTAATATATAAAATCTAAAAATGGTGAATTCAAAGAAGTGAAAAATGGAATGGGACTTCCCAGCAGTGTGGGGGAGAAATGATCAGAGAGAGGGAGACGTTGATCCTAAAGTACAAAATTTACTGATATAGTTCACAGAATGGTGAGTACAACAAATAATGATGCACTATATATTTCAAAATTTCTGAGTAGATTTTAAATCTCAGCTCAGAAAAGTAGATATTAAAGTGATAGATTTGTTTCTAGCCCAATTCAATCATTACATAACATAAATATATAGCAAAGCATCACATCACATTCCAATAATGAACACAATTTGTCAATTAAACAGAAAATAAAGTAAGTTCATGATTAAAATGAGAAATGATTAAAATGTGAAAACTTAATGGTTGAAAGACTAAGTTTATTCTTATGAAAACCAGTATAATCACAAAGGTTATCATATGATCAAGAAATATACCAAACCACTGCAGTGCTAGCAGCTCCAACTGTGTGTGGAAAACCTATAAACTTATTAAAAATGGCCGGAACTGTAATGGTGTGTTTTTTATTATTTTTTAAAAACGTACAACGTCAAGGTTTAATTGTGGCATTTTCATGTTCACTTTGACATTGTTGGTTCTCCCCTCCCTCCCTCCTGCCAGTTCTCCCTTCTCCCTTGCTATTCCCTTTTGGCTTTTCTGTCACTTGCATTTCAGCACCTTCTTCCTCCCCTCCCCAAACATGCCTGAGACCTCTTTTTTCTCCTCTCTCATGGTCTCCTTTCTAATATCACGATATATTATGCCTTGCATATACACATACCTAAAAATTTCAAACATAAGATCCCATAGATAAGAGAAACATATCCAGTGTATATTTTTCTGGGTCTGGAATACTTTATTTAACATGCTACTGTTCACTTATATCCATGATATTCCATGTATATAGGTATCACATTTTCCTTATCTGTTCATTGTTCGAAAGATTTCTAGGTTGGTTCCATTTTTATTGTGAAAAATGCAGCAGTAAGCTGAGCTGAGCAAATATCACTGTGGTAGGACATAAAGTCCTCTTGGTATATATGCAGGAGTACAGGAGGGTCATATGTAGGTCTAATTGAAGATTTTTCAGAAGCCTCCATGCTGGTTTTGATAATGGCCTCACCGGTTTACACTCTAACCCGGAGTGCAGAGGGTTCCTCTCCCTACACATCCTCACCGACGTTTGTTGCAACTTATTTCCTTGGTGTTAGCCAAACCTGAATCAGATGAAATCTCAAAGTAGTTTTAATTTGCATTTCTATGATGGTTAAGGATGATGAACACTTTTTCAAATATTTATTGACCATTTATGCTTCTACTTTGACCAGTGTCTATTCAGTTAGTCTATTTGAGGATTGGGGGAATTTTTGTTTAAATTTTGCAGTTCTTTATGTCCTTTAGATATTACCCTGCTAGCTTAAATACAGTTGTAAAAATGTTTTCCCATTCTGATGCATATTTCCTTTGCTGTGTAGTTTTGAAAATTTCATGTGCTCCCATTTTTCAGTTCTTGGGGTTATTCTTAGCGCTACTGAAGTCCTTTCCAGAAAGTTCCAGTCTATACTGAAGTATTTACACTAAGGCTCTGTAGCCAGTGCATGTTTCAGTTTTATACTGAGGTGTTTGATCCATTTTTAAGTTTCCTTTTAGGAGAGGTGAAAGATATGTATCTAATTTCATTCTTCTGTGTGTGAAATTCTAGTTATCTCAGCACCAGTTATTAAAGAGGCTGTCTTTCTCAAACACATGTTTTTCGCACATTGTCACAAATTAGGTGGATGTATCTGTGTAGGTTGTTTCTGCATCCTCTCTTCTATCCCATTGGTCTACATGTTTGTCTTTGTTCTAGAACCATTTTGTCTTTCTCCATCTATCTGTGAGATGCCTCTTTATGTGATAGTCTTCCTTGTTTTGTCTGCTCAGGATTGCTTTGGCTATTCAGGGTCTTTTGTGTTTCCATATAAATTTTAGGACCTTTTTTTTTCTATTTCTGTGAGGAATATCACTGGAAATTTATTGGTGATTACACTGACTCCATAAACCATTTTCAATAATAAAACCATTTTCAAATTAATTCAGCCAATTTATGAGCATGAAAGAATTTTTTTATCTTCCAGTGATATCTTCAACTCCTTTCTTAGGTGTCTTAAAGTAGATGTATTTCACCCATTTGATTAGCTTCTAATTACTTTTGCTTGTCTGAATCTATCTGAATGTATAGTTTATCAGCAATTTCATATATATATATGTGTGTGTGTGTGTATGCCACTAAATTTTGTGTGTTGATTTTGTATTCTACAATTTTGTAGAAAGTTGTGGTGATTTGAATGAGAATCATAGGCTCCAGGTATATAGATGTTTTGTCCCCATTTGATGGTGATGCTTCGGGAGGTCTTAGAAGGTGTGGTTATGCTGGGTGCACATGCCACTGGGGGCGGGCTTAGGAAGTACTTACACCTTGCTGGATCTTTAGTCCCTCTCTGTTTCCTGTTCACGCTTTAAGTGTGAGCCTCTGCTTTCTGTTCCTGCTCTGGCACCTCCTGCCACCATGCTTCCCTGCCACCATGGACTCTAATTTCCCTGGAACTATAAGCTCAACTAAACTCTTTCTTTTACAAGTTCCCTTGGTCATGATGTTTCTATCACAGCAACAGAAAAGTGACTAATACAGAAGTATTTGATAGATCTAAGAATTTTCTGGTAGGGTTTTTAGTGTCTTCTGCATATAGGATCAAGTCATCAACAAATAGGGACAATTTGATTACTATTCCTATTTCTATCTCTTTTCTTTCCTTCTTGTCTGACTGTTCTAGCTAAGACTTAGAGCACCATACTATGTGGGAGTGGAGAGAGTTGATACTCATGTCTCATTCCAGATCTTGCTGGCAATATTTTTAATTTCCCCCCTGTAGTACAGTGTGGGTTAAACTGTTTTATATGGTTTGATTATTTGTGGCTATGTGCCTTCTATTTCCAGGGTATTCAGGACCATGATATCATGCTTAACCTTGTTAAATGCCTTTTCTGATCTACTGAGATGAATGTGAGTGTGAGATTTCATGCTTAAAAATCTACTTATAATTCCATTACAGTCATTGATTTGTCTGTGCTGAACTAATCTTGTATCTCTGGGATGAAGCCAGCTTGATTGTGATTTATGATTCTCTTCATGTATTCTTTGTTTTCCCTCTTCATATATTCCTGAATTTTGTTTGCACGTATTCTTTTGAGAATTATTTTGTGTATGGTATGTGTGTGTACACATTTGTGTGGTGACTTTCCATATTATTCTCCATCTACCAACAGGCTTCTCACTGAATCCAGAACTTGTCAGCACTTATTTACTTTGGCTGTACGTGGTTCTACAACGCCCTCCACTGAATCCTCTTCTCCCTAACACCCAGTGTCACAGAATGTTATCTTTTTTTTTTAAATGGATACTGGAGATCTGAACTCACTTCATCATGACAGCATAGCAAACGCTTTTATCCTTCGAGCCATCCTCATAGCTCTATTTTGAAAAAAAATTGCATCTGTGCTCATTAGGAAAATTAGTCTATAGTTTACAGTTTTCTTTATTTTCCTATGCCTTTATCCAGCTTTGCTATCAGGGTAATGATGGCTCTATAGAATGAGTTTGACACTGTTGCTTGTCTTTACATTTTATTGAATATTTTGAAAATATTGATGTTAATATTCATTAAAAGTGTGGAAGAACTGGGCAGCAAAGCTGCCCAATCTCAAGCTTTCATTATGGGGAGATGTCTAATCACTAGTTTTCTTTCATTACTTCTCATAGGTCTGTTTAAGTTGTATATGTCTTCTTGACTTACTTTGTTTTGTGTTTGTTGTGTTTAGGAATTTCATAGTTCTATGAATTATAATTTATACATACTTAATGATTCATTTAGATTTTATTGTGGTCTCTTGTGACAATACTCCTCCCCCCCAAAATAAAAAATGTGGGGCATGGTGGTGCACACCTTTAATCCCAGCACTCGGGAGGCAGAGGCAGGTGGATCTCTGTGAGTTCAAGTCCAGCCTGGTCTACAGAGCGAGTTCCAGGCCAGCTGGGGCTACAGGGAGACCCTGTCTCAAAAAGACCAAAAAAAGTACTCCTTTCATCTCAAATTTTATTAATCGAAATCATCTTTCTTTTGGTTAGTTTGCCAAGAGGCTTGTCAATCTTGTCTGTCTTTCAAAGAATAACATTACTTTTAGCCTCTACATTATTAATTTCAGTATAATCTTTCTCTCTCAATTTTCTTTCTTTCTTTCTTTCTTTCTTTCTTTCTTTTCTTTCTTTCTTTCTTTCTCTTTCTTTTCTCTTTCTTTCTTTCTTTCTTTTTCTTTCTCTTTCTTTCTTTCTTTTTTTCTTTCTTTCTTCTTTCTTTCTTCTTTCTCTTTCTTCTTTCTTTTCTTTTTTCTTTCTTTCTTCTCTTTCTTTCCCTCCTTTTTTTTTTTTTAAAAATTTAGTTTTTATTTTGGGGTGTTGGGTTTTTTTTGTTGTTTTTTTTTTTTTTTTTTTTTTTTTTTTCTCTTTTTTTTTTTTTCCCCTCCCCTTGTTCTTTTCTTTTTCTCTCTCTTGGGGGTGTGGATTTCTTGTGTGGTTTTCTTCTGCGGTTCCTCCTCCTCCCTCGCCTCCCTCCCCTCCTTCTTCCTTCCTTCCTTCTCCTTCCTTCCTTCCTTCTCTCGTTCTCTTCCTTTATCTTTCTCCTCCTTCTTTTTCGAGACAGCACAGAGCTCCACCTGCCCCTGCATCCCTAGTGCTGGGATTAGGTGTCCACCACTACACTTAGTTTTGACTCATCGTATGAAATTCACAAAAATTCAAATAAAAAGTGGAATTCCTTACCCTCTCCCAGACCCCCAAAAGGAAGCCAAGGCCCCCCCTCCCAGGAGCTATCAGTTGTCAATAGTTCCTCAGTTAAGGTGGGGGCTTTTTACTCCGTTCCCACCTCTATGCTGGAATTCTGTCTGGCTTTAGTTCCTGGGTCTTGTGCATGCTGTCGCCATTGCTGTCAGTTCACAGGAGTAACTTCTTACCTGTCTGGAAAAGTCTGGTCATGTAGGACTGTGAAGTCTTTTCTCAGGGTTTTGGCTGTCTCGTGACCAGCTGTGTCTTTGTAACCGTCTCATGGTGGATTGCTGTCTTATTTTTGTTTCTTTGCTGCATTTTGCTCATCTGTTGAGATGGAGTTATCTTCCATTTTCCTGCTCCTTTTTATTATTTGTTTTATTTTATGTGAGGCTTCCTGGTGAGGGGTATTCACTTGGATTTATGTGCCCTGCTGCTGTTTAGCAGTCCAGGTGTCTACATGCAGTAGACACATGTGCACGTCACTTGTGGCCTCAGGAGTTTCAGCCACAGTGACCCTAGGTTACTGGTTGGAGAAAAATGTAGGTTTTTGTTAATTTATTCTTTTTTTTAAGGTAAAGTTTTCAATACTGGAATAATGAATTAAGAAGGGAACAGTAAAGGGTAATAGAGTAAAGTAAGAATGAGCAGGAAAGTGTGTGGGTCAGGGCTTTGAGAAGTAGTAGAAAAAATATTGTATAGTAAGTGCACAGAGAGAGGACGATCATAAAAGCTTTGTCCGTGGAGATTCAAGAGAAAGCACAGCAACCACATAACCAGAATATATTAGTGTAAAGACTAAACTTGGTTGAAATAAAAACATTAAAAATGAAATAAGCGATAAAGTGAAATGGAAGGTGCTGGGACCTGTGTGCTACCAGCTGAAATGATGTGCCTCCTGCTGCTCACTGGCTGATCTTTTATAGCAGTCTCCACAGGGTAGGGAGGCTGTAGTTCACACAAGTGAAGTCTGTGTGCTGGTCCAGGCGAGGTTTTCTGTAGAAGCCCATTTTCTGCCACAATTCCCCAGTATGAAACCTACCCTCCACTTGTAAATTGCAACCTTGTCACCAGTGTTTGGGGCATCAGTTTCCCTCTGTGGGGGTTTTGTGATTTGGTCTCTTGAATGTAGAAGGCGTGTTGGCTTGTTTATCATTTTTGCCCTTTAGGGTGTTGCACCAAGTTCTACGTGCACTCAGTGCAGACCACATCCAGGCAATGGACAGGAATTGAGAACTTTAGCTTGTCCAGGTTCTTGCACTTGTGTGTGAGTGTGTGAGTGTGTGTGTGTGTGTGTGTGTGTGTGTAGGTGGCACTGTGGATCTCTATCTTCTGATTCTGCATCTCTCTACAGTCTGCTGTGCCCCTGCAGCAGATTTACACATGTTGCATCAAGCCTACGGTTTGTGTTTCTGAATGCCAGATTGTCTCTGGCTCTTGCTGCACCCAACACCTGGGAACAGGTACAATCTGTCAAGGTAGCATGGTGGGGCAGAGAAACTATCTTGGCTTCTTGGTGGAGCAAAACCCCACCCAGGCTTATTTCCCCTTTCTTTTTTAATATTTTATTTATTATTATTATTGTTTAATTTTAATTTTTATTTATTGTTTTGTATTTTATATGTATGAGTGTATTTCCTGCATGAATGTAAGTATACCCATGTCATGGAATGCCTGTGGAAGTCAGAAGTGGGTATCAGATAGTTGTGAGCCTCCATGTGAGTGCTGGGCACCAAACCTTGTTCTCTCTAAGAGCAGCCAGTGCTCTTAACTGCTGAGCCATATCTCCAGCCCCTTATTTCTGTTTTCTTTAACACTTTCTCTTAGATGAATAGAATCTGTTATTGTTGTTTTAAAATATTTTATCTTTTTTTCCCAATTTGATCTCACAAATGTAGTTTCTAATGCAACATCTTACCTAGAAACCAGACCGATTATATTAAAATAATAGAGGTTAATAACAGAGGGATAGTCTTGACATCTAAAAGATAATTATAGGCTAAAAATCGAAGAAAAAGTTTCAGTAAGACTATGGATAATTCTTTAACCTTGATAATAATCAAAGCCACAAAAATGACAACGGGAATGGCTTTTCTTCCTTATTGGTGGAACACACTAAAATTGGTAATGGTATTCAGACCTAGTAAAGATTTCTGGAGGGCTAGAGAGATAGCCTAGCAGTTAAGAGCACCGACTGCTCTTTCAGAGGACCCAGGTTCGATCCCCAGCACCCACATAGTGGCTGAGAACAGTCTGTAACTCCAATTACAGGAGAACTCCAGTTCCAGGGGAATCCAACACTGTCTTCTGACCTCTGTGGCATTGCACGACATGGGTGCACAAACCTACATGCGGACAGTATATTCATACACATGGAAAATAAATAAATAAAATAAAAAAAGATTTCTGGAATGAATAGTCTCTACTTTTGGTAAAATGATTCATTTGTCAAAAGTTTTAAAAGTTTTAGAAATAGGTAACCAGGTTTAAAATGTTATTGTAGCATGTCTTAGCAATTCATCTCTTGACATTTCTCCCAAGGAAATAATTGGGCAATAAATGTCCAGTATAAGCAAAGATAGACTTTAGGGCATTTATTTTGGTTATTTAAAAAATAGAATACTAGCAGAGCTCTATCCATAGAACGTAAGGAAAAATCAGGAAATAGTAGAATATTATTAATTGTAATTATGAAATTATTTTGGAACTTATGGTTCATCCAGGCTGTTTATACCTAGGTGGAAGAATGATTGATTTGACTAGATTTTTATTTATTTTTTTATTTGATTATTATTTATTTATTTTTTTCATTTTTTACAATAATAATAATTTATGTAGTACAAGCATCCTTCATGTAAAACCAATTGCAAGCAGTTGTTGCCCAAACCCACACATCCAAGGAGTCAAGGTCCCACCATCCAGCTGGGGGGCTTGTATGTTCAATCAAGTTGATCAAATAAATGTGTCCAGTCTATATTGCTGTAGTTTCATTATTAACCCCAATCGCAGTCCTTACATTCTACACTCCCCCTCTTCCGCAGATTTTCCCTAGGCTTAGAAAAGTGGCATGGGTGGGACGAAAAGCAAAATAGTGTCTATTTTCTGGAGATGTCGTTTTGGACTCTGGTCAATTCTGGCTGTTTCCTTCATGGAGCTGACAGTTTTCCAGAATAACCTTTCAACCCTACTAATGAAGCACAAATTAGATATATAGGTATTTAAACAAGTACTAATTTTATGGTAGGTTACTTTGGTATAGACAGATATTTGGGATAGTATGTTAATCTATGAATTACATTTTTTTCTGTAAAATATGACAGGGTCTTACTGTGGCTTCACTATAACATTCTCCTAACTACATAGAGGTGTGTCTATGTTGTCTTCTTCCATTGCGTGACAAAACACTCTGACTATACACCAACTTGGGGAGGAAAGGGTTTATATCAGCTTACATCTCCCGTGGTGGATCAAGTTCATCAATCCAAGGGAGCCAACACCAAGGAACTCCAGGGCAGGAACCTAGGCAGGAGCTGAAGCACAAGTCATGGAGGAATGCTGTTCACTGGCTTGCTCTCTTGCCATGCCAGCCTGCCTTCTTATTACAGTACAACAACAACCTGCCCAGTCTGGCACCACTCTTGTGGGCTGGGCCCTCCCACACTGCTTGACCATCAAGACAATACTTCACAGATGTGGCCACAGGCCATCCAATGGAAAAATTCCCAATTGAGGCTCCTCAACCCAGTGTGTCAAGTTGACACTTAAAGCTATCCAGCACAATTGACCCCTTGTCAACTTGACACACAAAAAAATCACTATTAAACCACCACCTTTCCAGTTCTATCCCCAAAGTATGATGTTAACATTAATCACAACCTAAGACAGTACAACCTTAAAAGCCCCACAGTCCTTAAAAATCCAAACACTTAAAATATCAAATAAAGTCTCTTAACTGTGGGCTAGCTATAAAATCCAAAACAATTACTGTTCTATTTCAAAAGGAAGAATCAGGCACACCTACGAAAACCCCCAAGTTCCTGCAAGTAAGGCTCAAGGCTGGACACCTGGGATTCACTCATGATTATTACTGGGCTCCAAAGGGTTTCAGCAGAACTCCCCTTCTCTGAAATCTGCCATCCATGGTACACACAGTCATCTCACAGGCCCAAGCCAGCTCCATTCCACACCTGCTGTGGTCTTGATGGTCGTCCCATGGTCTCTGGCATCTCCAAAAAGCTGAGGTCCACTGAAACTGAGGCAGCACCTTTCACCATGGTCCTTTCCTGCCTCTCCTGGTGTAAGCCTCAGCTTTTCTCCATGACCCCGTGCAATCCTGGGGTCTTCACTGCAAACCAAGGTGTGCACTCTCCTCCAGTGGTTTCTTCTGACCTCTCACAGTGCCAAGCCCAGCTGGTCTCTGTGACCCCCCTCAAATTTCAACACCAGAACCATAATTGGGAGACTCTTATACACTACCAAGTCCTGCTTCTGGCTTGAGATGGAGGCTCAGGCCACTTCTGAACATATCTTCTCTGTGCTGACCCTGAAGAAAATTCTTCCCAGAAGAATCAGCACAGTGATGCTGGTCTCGCTTTTACTTACAGCTGATTTTTAGGCCCCAGCTAACAACAGCATCAACTGTCCCAGTACAACAATATTTCACTTCAGGTTCTGGTCTCTTGTACTTACTGCTGATTCTTCAGCCCCAGCTGACCAGCCCACAGATTAACACAGTCCTGATGATCTCTGCTTCCCCTTTGAATTAAAAACTTCACAGCCAGGCCTCCACATCTACAACTCTCTCAGCAAAACTGTTCCAAGTTCCACAGCAATGATCTTTAGGCATTCAATGATTTCTAGCTCAAAGTTCCAAATGCTTCCACAATCCTTGCCCAAAACACCACAGTCAGGTCTGTCACAATCAACAAGCCATAACCCCATCTGTACAAAATTTTTGTCTAGTTTGTCTTCCATTGCTGTGACAAAACACTCTGACTGACACCAACTTGGGAGGAAGAGGTTTATTCAGCTTACATCTCCTGGTCATAGTCATCACTCAGGGAGCCCAACGCAGGAACTCAGGGCAGGAACCTGGAGGCAGGAGCTGAAGCACAAGCCATGGAGGAATGCTGTTCACTTGCTTGCTCTCCTGGCTCCATCCCAGCCTGCCTTCTTATACAGATAACAACAACCTTGCCCAGAGTGGTGGACTACCCTCATTGGTGGGCCGTCCACACTTGCTTGGCAAATCAAGATAATAACTCCACAGATGTGGCCACAGGCAAATCCAATGGAGCCAATTGCCCCAAGCTCCCTCAACCCAGGTGTGTCAAAGTTGACAATAAACTATCCATCACAATGATATAAGCTAAATGTTTGGCATCAGGCCGTGGGTTATTCCTCCAAGGTAGAGTGTAATAGCCAATTAGGTTTTCTCTGATTGCCAATCCTGTGTTCCACCAAGGCTTTGGGGGTGAGTAACTACAGAGCATATGGCTGCCACTGCTCACAGCATTTCGGTTCCAAGGGTGAGGTGTAGCTGGTTGGCTGACGGAGGAGCTTACTGCTTCATTTAAGGAGAACCTATATTTTCCTTTTTTTTTTTATGGCCTTTGGTAAGAACACTGCGTGCTGGTATTCAACAGACGCAGACCACTGTACTCGATCTATTGTCAAATGTGCCTAGGTTCACAACAATCTTTCCCTTGCTTGCATCAGGTCTTTGACCAGACAGGGCCTTATTGGCCTCTCTTCTTGCAGGTATCACCAGTTTACAGAGCAAGAAGCCTTACCTTTTTTGTGGGGAGGCTCTTGTAGTATCCCTGGCCCAAACATCTCCTTTTTAGAATTAATCCATTGCTGATTCAGAACTCTCCTGTATTAATATATTTTCCTTAAGTGCATTAGTCTAGGAGACTTTTAGTATTATATTTGGTTCTGAATAGAGAATAATCCTTTTCACAGTTCCTATGTCTATTAGTCAATTAAGGAAGGCAGTTTTACTGGTTTTATAAGAGATTACCTCTATAACCGTTGGCTCCAATTTACAGTTAGAGAATGACCTCACCATATTCCTCCTTGTTCTATGGAGGAGAGGTAAGAAATCTCTCATATTAAAAATTTGTGGCACCTAGAAGGTAAGTTTCATTAGGACTCATTAGAAATAGTTGTTACAAGTAGGATCCACAGAGGGGTTTGATGCCTGTAGCAGTCTGAGGCTTTTCTTCCTTTCATTGTTCAGATGGGCTAACCTTTCTGCTGGCACTTCCTGATACATCTTACACAATGCAAAGCTGTGTCTTTTCTTTCTCAGCCATTAAGTTGGTGATGTTTAAAACAAAAACCTAAAATAAAAAGGGGGGATACAGATATACATGAAACCTTTTTGTCAAAAACTTTGCATTTCAAATCTTAAAACTAACTATGGGAAAAGATTTGTATGTTCACACAGATTTGACTAGTTTTTAAAATTTGTGCTTCTAATTTCTTCTTTGAATATGTATTATATGACCATGGGATATGGTCCTAAGAAACTCAAGTATATCATATAGGAAATGCATTGTCATTATTTCTTATACAGTTTAATCTCAAGTGAGTGCCAACTAAAATG
Organism: Rhizomys pruinosus; assembly: GCA_009823505.1. Taxonomy (NCBI): domain Eukaryota; kingdom Metazoa; phylum Chordata; class Mammalia; order Rodentia; family Spalacidae; genus Rhizomys; species Rhizomys pruinosus. The sequence goes on from VZQC01003574.1 coordinate 176,500, forward strand.
CTTAGAAATTCCTTGCATCCAACTGGAACATAAGGGCAGCTGCCTTTGGGTGGTGAAGATGGTCTTTATTCCTCCTTATAAAGGTTTTTTATCCATTTTCTTTAATTTATGAAAAATTCTCTTTGAATTTAAAAAGCAGATATTGAATAGTAGAGGAAGAAAATGCAGAAAGGCTACAACCTTTGTCTGTGGATTGAATAGAACTTTACTTTTCTTCTGTGGCAGTTTGTTAGTGTATGGCTTCCTATGTGACCCCAGTAGATGCTTCAGTTAGGTACATCATTTTTCTTCCCAAAGAATGGAAGCTTCAGTAATCCAGCTCACAGTCTCATCCTTAGTGTGTGGCTTCCTATGTGACCCCAGTAGACACTTCAGTTAGGTACATCATTTTTCTACCCAAAGAATGGAAGCTTCAGTAATCCAGCTCACAGTCTCATCCTTCCAACCATTCCTAGCTTCAGATTGGCTCTCAAAGCCAAGGCAGGGCTGCTTGTCTGTGGTTAAATGAGCAAAAAGAGATGAACTACTTGGAATGAAATAAGGTTTAAGGAGTTCTGCAGTTTTTTCATCCTCTATTTTCTTCTGAAATTTTAATGTTCTTCATTTATCTCACTGATTTATAAAAATAATATATGCTTATTATTTTAAAAGCTAGAAAAATAGAGAAAAATGAAGGAAGTGGGAATTATATTAAGTTGTAAAACAGAAATATATTCATTGCTAACAACTGGTGAACATCATTCAAGATCTCTCTCTGTAGATATGGTCAGAGAGCACAGGGCATGGCTAGATTCAAAGCAAGAAATAACAAGAAAAATAGCATTAGTTCATAGCCAGTAATTTTTGTACTATTGATTTTTCTGTAACATAAACTAAAGGAAAAAAAGTATAACATTAATAACCTCTAACTTCAAATTAACCTTCTACCACCAAACTATGGTATAGGTCCTTAAAAGTTAAGAAAAAAAGAGAACACATCTTTGAAAGAAAAATAAATCCATATATATTAATATTTTAATTTATAGTTAAAATATACATTCTGATTTTAGAGTTTGGAGATGAATTGAAAAAAAGCCAAATGTAATGTTAATCACTGGATGTGACAGATTTATTGATACTGAGAATGAAAAGGATGTAAGGTGGAGAGACATGCCTATTGGCACACCTTGTCATTGCTGGGTTCCAATATTTCTGCACCTGTGGTTCCAGGGACATTGCTCACAGGGTTCACAATACTTGTGATTGTTGCCAAGGCTAATATTGCAGTATCAGAGGTGGTTTACATTAATCTTAGGGAACAGAAAACTAAGACATAAAATCTACCCCTTTTGCTTATTCCATCTCATTGCCTCAAGATTTTCTAGCAATCTAAACAAATGCTAGGTTTCCCTAGTGTAGCTCTGCCATACTCCAAACAGCCTTGATTCACATGTAATTTATGTCTAGACCTAAAGTCTGAAAGCTGGTAGGTTGCTGGAGACATAATACTAGTCTGAGTTAATTGAGTTTTTCCAGCGTAAAGTACCTTCTAATGTTGCTACTTCTAAGGTCACAGCATCTTGCTTAATCTACTTAGTGCTTCACAGAACCAGAGCTTGTAGTGTTTATTCAGTTTGGACTGGCTCTTTGCCCCAGGGTGTATAACTGTCCCTCCCAATACCAGTGTCCAATTGTTTATAGTTATTCTTACTGAAGTTGCCCTCAACTGATTCACTTTGACATTGTTAAATGTTCCAGGAGATAACATGTCCTCATGACTGAGGCAGGACAGAAAGAACCAACTTCATGCCTGATTCATGACAACTCTGAGGGACCGTGGTAGGCCCAGAGGTCTCTGAAGGCTTGAATGCGTTCCAGTTACAGTAGTGTTGAAGGCAAGCTTCACCTTTTGTCTAGCTCTGCCTTTCTGAGTGTGTCACAGGTGTTATCTCTTGGGAGCGTTTCCCAAATTTCCTCTGCACAAAAATGTAGGATACTTTCTTGATAAGAAAAGGCAAAAGGCAGGAATTATACTAGTAGTAATTTTTGTAGTAAATTTTTGACAAAGCTGTCTTTAAGGGTTATCTTTTATTCTTTTTTGTGCATTTTAAATGTCACCTTTAAAAAACAAGTTTGGGTTGATAATAGATGTGAATTATAATTTATGATCTCAGCTCTGGATTTCTTTCCAGGCAGCACGGCCAGCAACAGATAGGGAATGCATTCATAAGTACACACCTATGTGTCTTGGTGGTTGCTGAGCCACAGGGAACGATAGCCACATGCTCCAGACGATCTGGGTCCCATGGCTTCCCTTTGCATGGCAGCTCCTCTCTTTCCCTAAGATTTCATTCTCTTTTTCCCATTCNCTTTTTGAGACAGGGTCTCTCTGTAGCCCCAGCTGTCCTGGAACTCACTCTGTAGACCAGGCTGGCCTTGAGCTCACAAAGATCCGCCTGCCTCTGCCTCCCAAGTGCTAGGATTAAAGGCATGTGCCACCACGCTCAGCTGCCTTTTCTTTAAAGCTCACCATCACCACATCAGGGTGAGGAGGAGGTACCAAGTTAGGGGCCATGGATTGGGGGATTGCTGTGGGCCTGTGTCCCAAATGGCCAAATTCCAGCTGAGCTGCTTGTTCAGATAGCTTTTATGGGTACATCTGAACATAAACTTCAGTCTTGTCTTTCCTAGGCCATCATCCATTATAGTGACTGCATGCCTTTTAAAAACATACTGTATATTCTAGTTTGATTAGCATGATATGCAGCATATTTATGAGTGTATATAATATCAGAAGTTGGTATCTACAAGTTTATTGATGACTGTGTATAATGCACGTATTACTGAATGCATTTCCTTCTAAGCCAATAAGCCATCGAATCTGCTCCTCTCGTAAGTCTTTATAGTCTGGTATGTCTCATTCCAAATGTACTGCTTCTCACCGCATCTGGCCTAGCCCAGATCACTCCCTTCGGGTAGGCTGTATTTTCTACTACCTTTTCAATCTTTAGTTGTGTCCTGTCTGTTTCACATTTTCCCTTTGAATTTCTTGAGTCTTTTCTTCTTTTTTTAATTTTATTTATTTATTTTTTATGTGTATGAATGTACTGTCTGCATGTAGTTTGGTGCACCCGTGTCGTGCAATGCGGTGGAGGTTGGAAGAAGGTGTCGGATTCCCCTGGAACTGGAGTTAAAGATGGTTCTTAGCCACCATGTGGGTGCTGGGGATCGAAGCTGAGTCCTCTGCAAGAGCAGTCGGTGGTGCTCTTAACCACTAGGTCATCTCTCCAGCCCTAGAGTCTTTTCTTCTTTTAACAAACCCCATTCCTTTTCATTTTCAGAACTATTGCTTCTGCTAATAGCACTGGAAACCATTTTAGAAGCTTTAGAAGCTTCAGTACTTGATTTCTCTTTCTTTTCATCCTGTAAGAAATTTAAAATTACCTACTAAAACATAAATGCAGAAAACAAGGATTCATATCATTCCAGATGTGGCGGCACGTGCCTTTGATGCCAGCACTCAGGTGGCTCTCAGTGAGATCAAGACCAGCTTGTTCTCCATAAAGAATTCCTGGCTAGATGGGGATACAGAGAGACCTGGTCTCAAAAAGACACAAATGTGCATATAAAGCCACAAAATATGCCAAGAATTCATAAGGCTATGTTCCTGCCTTGTTCTAATTGCTTCTTGATCAGGGAGCTCTTCAAGCTCTGCAGTCACTCGCTGTAATGCTTAAGCCACTCTACCTCCGAATCATCAAAATCTTTGCCTCAGCTTTTTTCCTGCTGCCTCCAGACAGGTCTTCTCAAAATCCCATTCTGTTTCATTCCAACTTATGGTCAGTGTTGACCTGGTGGATTAAACCAATTCCCAGCCACCTTGATCTTTTGTTTAACAGGTCTGGGAAGGGATGCATATACAGATTAAAAGATTCTCTTATAATAGTTCTCTGCAACATTTCATAACAGTGATTTGCAGAACTCATAGGTTTTGTTGAATGTTTTCAAAAGCACTATCCTCCTTAACAGTACATAGGGGGTTTCAAAAGCCTTTAACAAAGATGCAAATGAAGTTTTGTATGTAGCTGTAGGAAGCTATGTTCTAACCAAGCTGTTTTCTATTTCTAATTAAGCCCTAATTAGAAGTCATAATTTAGCTGAACTATGAAAAGCTTACTATGGTTGTTTAAAACCCATGGGTGTTGAGATAATAACAAAGCTGCTCCACCTGGATGTGAAAAGACAAATATAGCAAGATTTCCTAGTGGTAATTTCAAGCCATGTTTCATAAAACAGGCTTCCTATAGACTATTAAGTCTACTGTTCTTCCTATGGCTTAAATGTCCTCAACAAAACTCAAATTAAAATTGAATTCCCATTGTAAGGTATTAAGAGATGGGCAAAGGAGGGGCCTTGGAGGGGTCATGGATTAATGAATTGTGGGTGAATGGGTTTCATAGGGAGTGGCTTTGTCACAAACATGAACTCTTTTTGCATAGCTTGCTCTGTCTTACCATGTGCTGTCCTAGACTTTCTTAGGACACTGTAGAGAGTCTGTGCCAGCAAGAAGCCTAGCTATTCCTTGATATTGGCACTTGACCTCAGACTTTTCAATGTTTATCATTGGCATTTTAAAATGCAGCCCTGATTTTCTCATACCCTTACCTTTTCCTATAACTTAAAATGTCTATTAACTATAAAATATCATTTTTGTTAAAGTGTTATCACCAATACAAATGACTCTGCTGAACCTTTCCTCTTGAATATACTGTTATTGTTACATTTGGATCATACCCAAACTCTTGCATTACCACACATGCAGAGACCTCTCTGTCTTCTGGTTGTCGGCATATGCTGCTTACCTAGGAAGCAGTCTTTGCTAGGTTTCTTGCATTTCAAATATTAAGCATTTTTTTACATAATAAGTTGATATATGTTTTAATGTACTTTCAAAGAAGAGATTGTTTCTTTCTCATAAATCTTAGAACTTGGGAAAATAGAGGTATATTTATAGTAGCTTCTGGCTTGACTTACAGATAAGAATTTGATGGTGGTATCTGCAAATGAGGGACAGCACACATCATTTGTCTTTCTGGGACTGTGTGACTTCATTTAGCATAAAGGCTTCTAGTTCCATCCATTTACTTGCAAAGCTCATGATGTTGTCTTTTTTTTTTTTTATCTTCTTTTTTTGGTCTTTTTGAGAGACAGGGTCTCTCTGTAGCCCCAGTTGTCCTGGAACTCACTATGTAGACCAGGCTGGCCTTGAGCTCACACAGATCCTCCTGCCTCCCCCTCCCAAGTGCTGGGATTAAAGGTGTGCCCCACCACGCCTGGCGATGTTGTCTTTCTTTACTGCTGCATACAACTCCATTGTGTAGATGTACCACATTTTCATTATCCATTCATCAGTTGAGGGACACTTGGGTTGCTTCCAGCTCTTCACTACCGTAAAGAGAGCTGCAATAAACATGGTTGTGCATGTATCTCTACAATATGCTGAATCTTCTGGGTATACATACAGAAGTGGTATGACTGGTCAAGTGGTAGGTTCATTTTGAGCCTTTTAAGAGTTCTTCACATTGCTTTCCATAGGGGTTGCATGAGTTTGCATTCCCACCAGCAGTGAATGAGTGTTCCCCTTTTCCCACAACCTCTCCAGAATTTGGAATCATTTATTTTCTTGATCATAGCCAGTCTTACCAGGGTAAGATAAAATCTTTTTTTAATTTTTGTTTTATTTTGTATGTGTATGAATGTACTGTCTGTATGTAGGTTTGTGCACCCGTGTCGTGCAATGCCATGGAAGTCAGAAGAGGGTGTCAGATTCCCCTGGAACTGGAGTCAAAGACAGTTCTCAGCCGCCATGTGGGAACTGGGGCTCGAACCCGGATCCTCTGCAAGAGCAGTCAGCACTCTTAACTGCTGGGCCATCTCTCCAGCCCCCGATAAAATCTTAAGGTGGTTTGAATTTGCACTTCCTTAATTACTAGTGATGTTGAACACTTTTAAAGATGTTTCTCAAGCGGGGCGTGGTGGCTCAGGCCTTTAATCCTAGCACTTGGGAGGCAGAGGCAGGGGGATCTTTGTGAGTTCAAGGCCAGCCTGGTCTACAGAGTGAGTTCTAGGACAGCTGGGGCTACAGGGAGACCCTGTCTCAAAAAGACCAAAAAAACAAAAGATGTTTCTGGGGCTGGAGAGATGGCCTAGTGGTTAAGAGCGCTGACCACTCTTACAGAGGACCCGGGTTTGATCCCCAGCACCCACATGGCAGCGGAGAACTGTCTGAAACTCCAATTCCAGGAGAACTCCAGTTCCAGGGGAATCCGAGACCCTCTTCTGACCTCTGCAGCATTGCACGACACGGGTGCACAAACTTGCATACAGACAGTACATTTATACACATACAAAAATAAATAAAATAAAAAATATTTAAAAAAAGATGTTTCTCAGCCACTTTTACTTCTTCGTTTGTGAAGTCTCTGTTCAGCTCTTTGCTCCATCTTTTGATTGGGTCATTTGTTTACTTGCTCTTTTGCTTTTTGAGTAATTTTTACAATCTGGATGTTAGACCTCTGTCAGATGTCAATAGTGAAGGTTTCCTCCCACTCTGTGGGTTTTCTCTTCACTTATTTGATTGTTTCTTTCACTGTACAGAAGCTTTGTAGTTTAATGAGGCCCCACTTATTGATTGTTGATCTTATTTCCTGTGCAACTGCTGTTTGATTTAGAAAGTCTTTTCCTACACCTATGTATTGTAGGTTACTGCCAAAGATTTCCTTTATCATTTTCAGAGTTTCAGGTTTCACATTGAGGTCTTTGATTCATTTGGAGTTTGTTTTTGTACAGGGTGAAAGGTAGGAGTTTAGTTTTGTTCTTCTACAAGTGGTAATCCAGTTTTGCCAGCACAATTTGCTAAAGATATTGTCTTTCCTCCATTGAGTCTTCTTAGCCTCTTTGTCAAATATCAGGTGGCTGAAGTTGCATGTGCTCAAGTTTGGATCTTCAGTTTTGTTCCATTGATCTATGGGTCTGTTTTTGTGCCAGTACCAGGCTATTTTTATGACAATAGCTTTGTAATATAGTTTGAAATCTGGTATAGTATTACCCACCCTGGATTGCTCTTTGTGTTCAGGGTTGCTTTGTCTATCTGGGGTCTTTTACTTTCCATATGAATTTTAGGATTTTTTTTTCTAATTCTGTGAAGAAATTCATGGGGGATTTTAATTGGGATTGCATCAAATCTATATATTGCTTTGGGCAGGAAGTTCATTTTTACTATATTAATTCTTCCAATTCAGGAGCATAGGATAGGTCCTTCCATCTTCTGATGTCTTCATTTATCTCCTTCTTAAAATATATGAAATTTTCATTGTAGGGGTCTTTAGTGTCTTTGATCAGTGTGGTGGTTTGAATGAGAATGTCCCCCATAGGCTTCAAGTGTTCAGACAGTTTGTCCCCAGTTGGTGGTGATATTTTGGGATATCTTAGAAGGTGTGGCTGTGCTGGAGGAATTAAGTTGCCAGCCAGGGGCAGGCTGACAGAGTTCAAAAAGACTTGCTGCCAGAGTCCAGCTCCAGCAGGTTCAGGTCCTGAAGTGGGTGGTCGCAAAGGCAGCAAAGAAATCATCTGGAGAGATGGCTCAGTGGTTAAGAGCACTGACTGCTCTTGCAGAGGACCTGGGGTCGATTCCCAGCACCCACATGGCGCCCAAGAATCATCTTTAACTCCAGTTCCAGGGAAATCCGATGCCCTCTTCTGACCTCCACAGCATTGCATGACACGGGTGCACCAACCTACATGCAGATAGTACATTCATACACATAAAAAATAATAAATAAATAAATACTAAAAAGAAATCAGATAAGACACAAGAATCTCTTTCTTTTCATGATCTGAGGGTTACAAAGAGCATTTATCTTCTATCTTCTTTGCTTTCATGCAGAAGGCTTTTCACATTTGCCACTCTGCTAATTTTTTCTGTCTTTATTCTCTTTCTGCTTTTTTGCTTCTTTGTTTTTCTTTACTTTCTTCTGTACAGAAGGCCTTTTGGGTTTGCCCCTCTAATTCTCTCTCTTTTTGCTTCTCTGCCCCTCAGAACCCAATGTTTATTTTTATATACCCTAAGACTAATACAGATGATGCAAGCCTAAACCATGCCTCCCCACAACAATGGATTCTAATTCCCTGGAACCATCAATTGTAAGCTCAAATAAACTCTTCCTTTTCTAAGTTTCTTTGGTCATGGTGGTTTTATCACAGCAACAGAAAAGTGACTAATACAGTCAGGTTTATTCTGAACTATTTTATTATTATTTTTGAGTTTATTGTGAATGGGAAGTTCTCCCTGTATTCCTTCTCCAATTGCTTGTTGTTGGCATAAAGAAAGGCTACTGATTTTTCTAGATTAATTTTGTAACCTGCTGGAAAAATCCTTTGATAAAATGCAACATTCCTTCATGTTTAAACGTCCTAGAGAGAACTGGACTCCGGGGAACATTCCTCAACATAATCATAGCCATATACAACACCAGCAAGGCTGCCCCCTATCTTCACTCCTTTTCACAATAGAATGCTGAAAATGCTTGCTAGAGCAACAAGACAAGAAAAGGAAATCAAAGGAGTACTAATTCGAAAAGGAGAGGCCAAGCTATCCCTTTTTGCAGATGACATGATAGTATACCTAAGGGATCCCAAAAATTTCACCACAAAACTCCTAAAAATGACTAACAGTTTCTATAAAGCATTTTTTTTAATTTTTTTTTAAATTTTATTTATTTCTGTATGTGTATGAATGTACTGTCTGCATGCAGGTCTGTGCACCCGTGTCGTGCAATGCCGCGGAGGTCAGAAGAGGGCGTCGGATTCCCCTGGAACTGGAGTTCTCCTGGAATTGGAGTTTCGGACGGTTTTTGGCCGCCATGTGGGTGCTGGGGATCGAACCCGGTTCCTCTGTAAGAGCGGTCGGTGCTCTTAACCGCTAGGCCATCTCTCCAGCCCTCTATAAAGCATTTTTAAGATAGTGTGGTGACACAGTGTGAGTTCTGCATTGAGGTGGTGCTGTATTTGAATGACACTTTGCATGCTGTTTCCTTGTTCTGTGTACTATATTGCTTCAGTTGTCAACTTGACTTGCACTTGGAAAGATGGAGCTCTAGCTGGGGAATTTCTTCTATGGGAATGTCCTGTGGATGTGTCTGTAGGTATTTTCTTGATTGTTGAGGGATGTGGAAGGCCTGAACCAACTGTAGGTGAGGCCACCCTGGGAAAGTGGTTCTGGGTTATATAAGAAAGCACGCTAAGCACAGCCCAGAGGAGCAAACCACTAAGCAATGTTCTTCCATGGTCTGTGCTTCAGTTCTTATTTTTAGGTTCCTTCTATGAGTCCCTGGCCTGATGGTCCTCAGTGGTAGACTGTCACTTGGAAGAGTAAATGATAAAAAACCTTTTTGTTCCCATGTTGGTTTTGGTCAGAGTTTTGTGGCAAACTAATAGAGTGTGTGACTTTGCCCAGTTTATGGACTTCTCCCCACCTCACCAAAAATCTCCTTATTATGCTCTGAATGCATGAAAACTAAAAGCAAATGGAAGCAATAATATGTTTGTGGTCAATAATGAAGAGAGGAAAATTCAGTAACTTTTTTTTTTACTTATAGTTATGAGGTGGATGGCTATCAATATTTTAAGCTCCTATGAACTTTTCCATACTATAATGTATAGTCATGCAACTATTATCGGGGCTTTAGAAATGTGGTTTCACTCTAGCAGGTAAATTATAATGGATTCTCTTGCAGGTACCCTACATCGAAATACCATCAGAAATATGCCTTAGCTGACTGAATTGGGCTTTATTTCCTCATCTCGGGAAAGGAGAAAACACATCCTAAGGAGATGGAGGACTTTTTACAAAGAAGGCCTTAGAAAGAACATACAGTGAGATCTGGGTTTCAGTGGGAAGAAAAACTTGCTTTACCTTGAGTGCCACCAAAAATCCAGAGCCATTTTATTAGGTTCTTAATATTGTTATAGAAATGGAAGACTCCACCAGATATAGGGCTGTAACAGCATCAGTCACACGTATTATTGGAGAGAATGGCATGTTGGTACAGAGACTGTGGTTTGTGCTTAGACAATGTTATGAAATGTTTTCTCTCAGTTTGTCATGCACTTCTCAGTGTTTGTCTGACTATGGCATTCTGCTAAATTGTGTTCAAGTGTCTCTGGTGCTGGGTTGAAAGCATCTGTTTTTAGATGCTAGGGCCTGTTTCTTTCCTTTTCTTCCCTTTTATTTTCAGTCCTTCCCATAAGAAAGACTAATAAAACATCACACGAAAAGTCTGTGTTTTGTGTCTCCTTTTTAATCCTCAAGCTAAGGGGTCACATAGAAACATGGTTACTTTCTTAGAAACATGATTTCTTTTTTTTTTTTTTTTTGAAACATGATTTCTTTTAGAGATGATTGAATGCATGTAGAGGCTGATAACTGAAGTAAGTTTTGGCCCTGGGGAGGGGGGGAGGGAAGGATGGAGGGAGAGAGAGAGAGAGAGAGAGAGAGAGAGAGAGAGAGAGAGAGAGAGAGAGAAAGAGAGAAGAAAAGATGTCAGCCTGGGAGGGCTTCACAGAGGAAAACTAGCAGCAATCCTCTGCTTTCCCTAGAGATGCCCAGCCTCCCCTCCACCTGAATATTTCTTGGTCACCATCTCAGTTTGGTCTCTGTAGGTGGCTCAAGGTCTCCAGGCAGAGGTGCTGCTGCTCCTGGGACACTACTTTTGGTGTTAATTTTTCTCTGTTTTGCTTATGCCTATGAAACTACCAATCTTACACATTTTTTGTTTTATTTTTGTCTTTTTCAGATAGGGTAGCCCTGGCTGTCCTGGCACTTGCTATGTAGACCAGGCTGGCCTTGATCTCACAGATATCCAGTGAGATGAAAAGCATGTGCCACCATGCCTGACAATTATTATACAATTTTTAAAGACACACAAGATTCCAAAGAAAAATATAACAAACATCACCAAACAACTACTAAAAAGATTGGCAACCAAGCTTGCTCCTCTGCAGTGCTACGTGATCAGTTTGCCTCACAGCTATTGAGAGGAAACATTTGAATTTGATATCTTCCTCATACATTTATTTATAGTTTATACATATGTATAAACTATATGTATATCAGAAAGCAATGTGTCTTGCTGCTTTGAATGGTTTTAAATTTCATATGAAGAGTCTCATACATATTCTTCCATTTCCAGAAATCTTTGTTCACCTTATCTGTGAGATCCACTGGTGTTGATGCACAGCTCTTGTTTACCCATTTTCTTCTCATGTACCAATTCTTTTTTATGAATATGTTCCTACTTATCAACAATTTCCCTGTGTTGGACAGGAGGATGGTTAGAAGGGTTTTTTTGCACAAAAATATTGTTATGAGTTTTTTGTACATATTTCCTGCTGTAGAGGTGGGTGAGATGCTCTAGGATTTATGTGGGAGTAGAAATTCTTAGTCATATATTAGGTGTGTGTGTAACTTTAATTCTCCAAATTAATCACATCAATTTTCTTGCCCACCAGTGTGGGAAAGTTCTCATCTCCACATTCTGCAAATGTCTGTTACCACTGGAACTGAAAATGTTGTGATTTGTTAGGTGAAAAAGTGCCATTTTGATTTTCATTTTCATTTATATTTTCCTGTTTACTACATTTCATTTATATTTTCTCATTTTATTCGCTGTGAAATTATAGAATTTTCATATCTATTTGACATGCAGCAGGTGTGGGTCACGTGAATTGGCTGCTCCTTTTATTAGCCTTTTTTCTCTTGTCTGAAGATATTGTTTTAATGCATTGTACATATTATTGTTGGTTGAGTGGTTACGGGTACATTTTAGTAATATGTGGGTTACCCATGCTTTATAATACTTTTGATGAAGTGGAGTTTTGGTTGAACCATACTGCTCTTGTTTTGGGTGCAGTATAAGGCACTTTCTGTAACAGTGCAGTTTGCAGCAATAACAGTGTTATCAACTTCCACAGCTTATATGAGTTAGGAATTTGGGGAAAGCTCGATCAGCTGTTTCTGGCCCAGAGTTTCTCATGGGATTGCAATGCAGTGATAGAGAGCAGAGCAGAGAGAAAGTGACTGGACATTTCACTTTTTCTATTTACACTCAGAACTCACGATGACACCTATGTAGCAGCTTATTTGGGTTTCATCATCACTACATGACAGCACGGATGCAGCTGACTTGCTTACCTGGCAGCCAAGGCCCTAGTATATGTGTTGTCTTAAATAACCTAACTTTGGAATTTGAAAGTATCAGTATTAAAGCCCTATGAAATGTCTCAATTTTAAAGATAGTGAATATAAATTTTATCCATTAGTGGGAAGAATATGGAGGTCAGGCTATAAGGAGAATGTTTGGAAGAGAGAACATAAATTTATCAATATCTCACATATAAATAGAATCTTGATTTAGAAGTCCTCTAACCCAAGTACAAAAGACATTACTCCACTTGTCCCTATAAATTTTTGTTTGCTTTACACATTTATGTTTTCAATCCATCTGGCATTGGTTTCTGTGCTTTACATGAAGAAGTGACCTAACTTAATTTTAGTGAACCTAACTCAGGTTAGTAATTATTTTCTTAGAGATATGTAATTTTAGATTTGCTATGAATCATATTTTCACATACACATTATAATTTTGGAGGTTCCTATTTGTCACACTGATTTCATTTTTTAGTTGATTGTGGTGGCTTTTAAATTATTTTATTTTTTATTATTTTTATGTATATGAGTGTTTTGCTGCCTGGGTGTATGTAAGTGCACCTTGTAAAATGCCTGAAGAGGCCAGAAGAAACCACTGGAGCTCCTAGAACTGGACTTCATATCTGGTTGTTAGCCACCATGTGAGTTCTGGAAACTGAACCCAGGTCTTCTGCAAGAGCAACCAGTGCTCTTAACTGCCGACTCATTTACTCTAACCCTATGGTACTATTTAAAAAGCACCCACACTTAATTATATTCATTTTTGTAGAGTCAATTCAAGAGCTCATAAGAACTCTTTTGAAAATTTCTTTATAGCTGAACTGAATTTATAAGCTTGGATACAATTCTCATCTTTATTTTTATTTTATTTTATTTTATTTTATTTTTGTATTTTTGAGACAGGGTCTCCCATTAGTCCCAGCTGGCCTGGAGCTTGCTCTGTAGACCAGGCTGGTCTTGAACTCACAGAGATCCTCCTGCCTCTAACTCCTGTGTGCTGGGATTAAAGGCGTGCTCCACCACCCCCGGCACAATTGTCATCTTTATAACATTTAGTCTTCTTCTATATTTACATATTTTTTAAAATATATGTTATTGCTATGTTAAGAATTTCATACAATGTATTTTGATCACATTCAGGCTTCCTCCTCTATGTCCAAGCTCCTCTTTCTACTCACAGCCAGATCTCTCTCATATTCCTCCATTATTTTATAAGGCCTATCAATCTATCATCTGTCCTCAAATGGCTTTTGGTGTGGGTCCATCCCTTGGAGACTGATCAACCTACCCAGTATCACAAACATAAAGGAAACTGACTTTCTCTGTTCCAGCAGCTGCTAGCTGCTAATAGTTGCTAAGCTAATGCTGGGACTCTGTGTGTGTGTGTGTGTGTGTGTGTGTGTGTGTGTGTGTGTGTGTGTGTTTATTGATGTTCTGTGTATTTCAGACAACATTTTTCAATTCAGTTTAGGCATATTCCCTTTTCCCTTTCCCCCTCCCCACCCCAGATCATGCATTCTGCCATATCTGTCCTGCATCTTTCTCTTGGTTTTTTTTATGATTAGAAATTCACATTTTCCTCCATTAATTTTATATTACTTTAAAATATGGATACATACTCTCCACCCATATACAGTAATTACAGAGTTTGAAAATAAGTGGTGGGTGAATTCTAGAGCCCCTTGAGGGATTCACATTATAACAACATAGTTGGTTTCAGATAAATAGATATATAACAATAATGTTGTTCAGCTCACCTTTCATCTCGGGGGATTTAGTGTAAGTATCCACAAATGAGGGAAACCATTCTCCATTTGTTTTTCTGGGACTGTGTTACTTCACTTAGCATAATGGGTTTGAGCTCCATCCATTTACCTTCAAAGTTCATGATGTCATTTTTCTTTACTGCTGAATATTATTCCATTGGGTAAATGTACTACATTTTTGTCATCCACTCTTCTGTTGAGGGGCATTTGGGTTGGTTCCAGCTCTTCGCTTTTGTGAAAAGAGCTGCAAAACATGGATGTGCGTCTATCTTTGCAGTAGGATGAGTCCTTTGGGTATATACCCATCAGTGGTATGACTGCGTCAGCTGGTAGGTTCATTTTGAGTCTTTTTTTTCCAATTAGCTTAAATTTATTACCTTTTTTTTTTGGTCTTTTCGAGACATTTATTACCTTTTAATTAAAATCTTTTAACCAATGTTGTTTAATATAGACATTTTTTACTTTTACTAAGTCCTAAAATACCATATAATATGTAGACAAAGTTTGGGCAAATTTGGATATCTGTTAAACTCACATCAATTAAGTATACATTAATCAAATGTAGACCCGTGTCCCCCTTCCAACACTCCCCCCCCCCTCCAGATTCACCATTTCAGTCAGTTCTTTGATGCAGTCTTTTCTGTTTTTGGTGTTGTTGTTGTTCCTTCCAATATGCATCACTCCCCACAAGAAATATTTACAACTGGGTTATTGGCGCTAGCATCCACAGATGAGGGATACCATTCATTGTTTGTTTTTCTGGGGCTGTGTTACTTCACTTAACATAATATCTTCTAGTTCCATCCATTTACCTGTTCATGATGTTGTCTTTTTTTTTTTAACTGCTGCATAGAACTCCATTGTGTAGATGTACCACATTTTCTCTATCCACTCATCAGATGAGGGGCATTTGGGTCGGTTCCAGCTTTTTGCTATTGTGAACAGAGCTGCAATAAATATAGCTGTGCATGTATTCTGCAGTAAGATGAGTCTTGTGGATACATACCCAGGAGTGGTATGACTGGATCAAATGGCAAGCTCATTTTCAGTCTTCCAAGGGTTCTCCACAAGGCTTTCCATAGTGGCTGTACAAGCTTACATTCCACCAGCAATGGATGAGTGTTCCCCTTTCCCCACAACCTCCCGGGCACTTGGTATCATTTGTTTTCTTGATCCTGGCCAATCTTATTGGAGTGAGATAATATCTTAAAATGTTTTAATTTGCATTTCCCTAATTATTAGTGATGTTGAATACTTTTCAAGATGTTTCTCAGCCATCTCTAATTCCTCACCTGTGAAGTCTCTGTTCAGCTCTTTGCTCTATCTTTTGAGTGATTCATTTGTTTTCTTTCTTCTTGGTTTTTTGAGTAGTTTATATACTCTGGAAATCAATGTTTTGTCAGATGTATCTGTGGTGAAGGTTTCCTCCTACTCTGTGGGTTTTCTCTTCACTTCCTTGATTGTTTCTTTTGATGTTCAGAAGCTTTTGAGTTTAATGTAGTCCCATTTGTCAATTGTCGACCTTAATTCTTGCGCAGCTGCTGTCTGATTTTGGAATTCTTTTCCTATGTTTATGTACTGTAGTCTGTAATTGACTTTTGTACAGGGTGAGAGGTAGGGGTTTAATTTCATTCTTCTACAAGTGGTGATCCAGTTTTCCAACACCACTTGCTGAAGATGCTGTCTTTCCTCCATTGTGTCTTCTTGGTCCCCTTGTCAAATATGAGGTAGCTGAATTTGTATGTGCTCAGGTTTGGATCTCCAGTTTTGTTCCATTGGTCAACAGGTCTGTTTTTATGTCAGTGCCAAGCTGTTTTTATGACTATAGCCCTGTAGTATAGTTTGAAGTCTGGTATAGAAATCCCCCCTATATTGCTCTTTTTCACTCAGGATTGCTTTGGCTATTTGGGGTCTTTTGTTTTTCCAAATGAAATTAAGGATTTTTTTTCAAGCCTGTGAACTCTTGGGGGATTTTAATTGGGATTGCATTAAATCTGTGCAAGTGTTTGGGTAGAATGGAGATTTTTACTATATTAATTTTCCCAATCCATGAGCATGGGAGGTTTTTCCATCTTCTGATGTCTTCTTCAATTTCTTTCTTCAGGGGTTTAAAATTTTTGTTGTAGAGTTCTTTGGTGTCTTGAGTTAGGTTTGTTCCTAGGTATTTTATTGTTTTTGAGGCTATTGTGAGTGGGAAGATAGACAGACCTCTAGCCCAGTTAACTAAAAGAAAGAAGGAACTACTCCAAATCAATAGAATATGTGATGAAGGGGGAATATCACAACAGACAATGAAAAGATCCAGACAATCATATGGGAATATTTCAAAAACCTATACTCTACTAAGTTTGAAAACCTGGAAGAAATGGATGAATATCTGAAATCCTGGGAATCACCAAAGCTCAACCAAGAAGAGATCAACAGCTTAAACAGACCCGTAATATATGAAGAAATTGAAGTTAGGAAACCTCCCAACTAAAAAAATATCCCAGGCCCAGATGGTTTCATGGCAGCATTCTATAAAACATTTCCCAAAGAGACTTACAACCATTATTACTCAAGTTGTTTAGAAGGATACAAACAGAGGGAATTCTCCCAAATTCATTCTATGAAGCCAGCATTACTCTATTACCAAAACCAGAAAAAGACACAACCAAAAAGAACTATAGACCCATTTCATTAATGAACACAGATGCAAAAATTCTAAATAAAATACTTGCAAATTGCATACAGACCCACATCAAGAAGATCAACTATCATGACCAAGTTGGATTCATACCAGAGATGCAGGGATGGTTCAGTATATGAAAATCAATAAACATCATCAAGCACATAAATATACTGAAAGACAAAAACCACACAATCATCTCAATTGACATGGAAAAAGCCTTTGACAAAATCCAGCATCCCGTCATGCTTAAAGTCCTAGAGGGACTTGGATTGGAGGGATCATTCCTCAATATAATCAAAGCCATATACAGGAAACCCACAGCCAATATCATCCTAAATGGGGAGATGACAGAAGCATTCCCCTTAAAGGTAGGAACTCTGTAAGGCTGCCCCCCATCACCACTCCTTTTCAATATAGTGATTGAAACACTTGCTAGGGCAATAAGGCAAGAAAAGGAAATTAAAGGAGTTCTAATTGGAAAAGAGGAAGTCAAACTATCCGTTTTTGCTGATGATATGATTGTTTACTTAAGGGATGCTAAAAACTCCACCAGAAAACTCCTAGAAACGATTAAAAGCTTCAGGAAAGTGGCAGGATACAAAATTAATCTAGAAAAATCAGTAGCCTTTCTTTACACCAACAACAACAACTGAAAAAGGAATACAAGGAGACCTTCCCACTCATTTGCAGTCTTTTAAGGGTTCTCCACACTGCTTTCCATAGTGGTTGTACAAGTTTACATTCCCACCAGCAGTGGATGAGTGTTTCTCCTTTCCCCACAACCTCTCCAGTATCTGTCGTCTGTTGTTTTCTTGATCTTAATTAGTTGTATAGGAGTGAGTTGATATCTGAGAGTGGTTTTAATTTGCACTTCCTTAATTATTAATGATGTTGAACACTTTTTAAGATGTTTCTCAGCCATCTTTAATTCCTCACTGGTGAAGTCTCTGTTCAACTCTTTACTCCATCTTTTGAGTAGGTCATTTGTTTTCTTAATTCTTTGATTTTTGAGTAGTTTATGTACTTTTGATGTTAATGCTCTGTCAGATGTATCACTGGTGAAGATTTCCTACCACTCTGTGGGTTTTCTTTTCACTTCCTTGATTGTTTCTTTTGTTGTACAGAAACTTTTGAGTTTGATGAGGTCCTGTTTGTTGACTGATGACCTTATTTCCTGTGCACCTGCTGTCTGATATAGAATGTCTTTTCCTATGCCTATGTCTTGTACGTTGTTGCCAGCTTTTTCTTCTATCACCTTCAGGGTTTCAGGCTTCATGTTGAGATCTTTGATCCACTTGGAGTTGATTTTTGTACAGGGTGAGATGTAGGGGTTTAATTTTATTCTTATACAAATGGTGATCCAATTTTGCCAGCACCATTTGCTGAAGATGCTATCCTTCCTCCATTGAAGTTTTTTTGCCCCTTTGTCAAATATGAGGTGGCTGGAATCGTATGAGCTCAAGTTTTGATCTTCAGTTTTGTTCTATTGGTCAACAGATCTGTTTTTGTGGCAGTATCAGGCTATCTTTATGACTATGGCCCTGAAATACAGTTTGAAGTCTGGTAGAGCAATGCCAACTGTATTGCATTTTTTCACTCAGAGTTCCTTTAGCTATTTGGGGTCTTTTGTTTTTCCATAGGAATTTAAGGATTTTTTTTCCAAGTCTGTGAAGAACCTCATAGATATTTTGATTGGAATTGCATTGACTCTGTATATCAATTTGGGTAAAATGGACACTTTTACTATATTAATTTTCCCAATCTATGAGCATGGGAGGTCTTTTCATCTTTTGATGTCATTTTCAATCTCCTTATTCTTTGGTCTTTGGTATCTTTGGTTAGGTTCGTTCCCAGGTATCTTATTATTTTTGAGGCTATTGTGAGTGGGAAGGTCTTCTTATATTCCTTCTCCACTTGTTTATTATTGGTGTAAAAAAGGCTACTGATTTTTCTAGGTAAATTTTGTAGCCTGCTATTTTACTAAAACTCTTAATAATTTCTTAAAGTTTTCTGGTGGAGCTTTTAGCATCCCTTAGGTAAACTATCTGCAAAAAAGGGATAGCTTAACTTCTTTTCCAATTAGTACTCCTTTAATTTCCTTCTCTTGTCTTATTGTGCTAACAAGCGTTTCAATCACTATGTTGAAGAGGAGTGGCTATAAGGGGCAGCCTTGCCCCATTCCTGCCTTTAAGATGTTGGCAGTGGGTTTGCTATATATGGCTTTGATCATGTTGAGGAATGTTCCTTTCAGTCCTCTTCCCCTAGGACTTTAAACATGAAGGGATGCTGGATCTTGTCAAAGACTTTGTCTGTATCAATTGAGATAATCAATGATTGTGTGGTTTTTGTCTTTAAATCAATTTATGTGTTTTATGATATTTATTGATTTACATATGTTGAACCATCCCTCCATCTCTGGTATGAATTCAACTTGATCATGATGGATGATCTTTTTGATGTGGGTCTGTATGCGATTTGCAAGTAGTTTGTTGAGAATTTTTGCATCTATGTTCATTAGTGAGATGGGTCTATAGCTTTCTTTTTTTATTTATTTCTGTATGTGTATCAATGTACTGTCTGCATGCAAGTCTGTGCACCCATGTCGTGCAATGCCGCGGAGGTCAGAAGAGGGTGTCAGATTCCCCTGGAACTGGAGCTCTCCTGGAATCAGAGCTTCAGATGGTTCTCGGCCGCCATGTGGGTGCTGGGGATCGAACCCGGGTCCTCTGTAAGAGCGGTTGGTGCTCTTAACCGCTAGGCCATCTCTCCAGCCCCTATAGCTTTCTTTTTTGTTTGTATCTTTGCCTGGTTTTGGTATTAGAGTGATGCTGGCTTCATAGAAGAGGTTTGGGACAATTCCCTCTGTATCTTTCTGAACAGTTTAAGTAGCAATGGTTGTAGGACCTCTTTAAATGTTTTATAGAGTTCTGCTGTGAAGCCATCTGGGCCTGGGCTTCTTGGTTAAGCTTTGTTAGTTCCCAGGATTTCAGATATTCATCCATTTCTCTAAAGTTTTGAAATTTAGTGGAGTATAGTTTTTTGAAATATTCCCGTTTGATTGTCTGGGTCTTTTCTTTGTTGTAATGTTTCCTCTTTCATCATGAATACTATTGATTGGGAGTTTCTCTCTCTCTCTCTCTCTCTCTCTCTCTCTCTCTCTCTCTTTCGATCTCTCTCTCTCTTCTCCTCTCTGTTTCGTGTCTCCTCTCGTCTTCTTCGTCTCTTCTCTTTTCTCCTCTCTCCTCTTTCGAGTTTCCCGTTCCTCTCTTCATGTCTCTGTCTCGCCTTGCTCCCAGGTCATTTTGTTTCTCCTCTCTCTCTCAGTTGTTTAACTGTGCTAGAGGTCTGTCTATTTTGTTTATCTTTTCAAAGAACCAGCTTTTGGATTCTTTGATTCTATGTATTATTTTCTTTGTTTCCATTTCATTGATTTCTGCTCTGATTTTTGTTATTTCTTCCTGTCTGTTGGGTTTGGGGTTCATTTGTTGTTGTCTTTCAAGTGTTTTTAGCTGCAGTATTAGATTGTTTATTTGTTCCCCCTCTGCTTTTTGATTTGGGCACTTAGGGCTACAAATTTCCCTATCAAGACTGCTTTTAAAATATCACACAGGTTTTGTTGTGTTGTATTGTCTTTTGCATTCAGTTCCATGAATACTTTTTAAAATTTTATTTATTTTTGTATGTGTATGAATGTACTGTCTGCATGGAGGTTTGTGCACTTGTGTTGTGCAATGCCTCAGAGGTCAGAAGAGGGCGTCGGGGTCCCCTGGAACTGGAGTTAAAGACGGTTTTCAGCCACCATGTGGATACTGGAGATCGAACCTGGGTCTTCTGCAAGAGTAGTCGGCACTCTTAACCGCTAGGCCTTCTCTCCAGCCCCCCATGAATACTTTTATTTCACTCTTTATTTCTTCCCTAATCCATTCATTATTCAGGATTGGGTTGTTTAGTCTCCATGTGTTCTAGTAGCCAGTTGGACTTATTCTGGAGTTCATATTGAGCTTTATTGCACTGTGTTCTGAAAGAATGCATGGAATAATTTCTATCTTTTTGTATTTGTTGAGGTTCCTTTTATGCCCCAGTATGTGATCAGTTTTGGAAAATGTTCCATAGGGTGCTGAGTAGAAATTATATTATCTGTTGTTTGGGTGGAATATTCTGCAGATGTCTGTGAGGTTCATTTGGTATATTGTATTGTTCAGTTCTGATGTCTCTCTCTGTTTATTTTTGTCCTGTTGATCTATCCAAGAGGCTCAGTGACCTGTTGAAGTCTCTCACTATTAGTGTCTTAGGATTAATTTGTGTCTTGAAGTCCTGCAGAGTACTGTTTATGAAGTTAGGTGCACCAGAGTTTGGTACCTAGACATTTAGGATAATGAAGTCTTCATGGTTCATTGGTCCTTTGACAAGGATGTAATGGCCCTCTTTGTCTCATCTGATTAATTTTACTTTGAGATCTATTTTGTCTGATAGTAGAATAGCCACCCCATCTTGTTTCTTGGTACCATTCGCTTGGAATATTTTTTTCCATCTTTTCACTCTAAGGTGGTATCTGTCCTTATGGGTGAGATGGGTTTCTTGTAGACAGCATGTAGAATGGTTCAGTTTCCTAATCCATTCTCCCAGTCTATGCCTTTTGATTGGGGAGTTTAGACCATTAGTTTTTAAGGTTATTATTGAGAGATGTGTGTTGTTTCCTTTTACCTTATTTTTTGTTTTCATTCTTGGTCTAGGTTTGTATTTACTATCTTATGCTTTTGTTGCTTTCTCTCTTTAATTGCTTAGGGATAGTTGCTCCTTTCCTTTGTTCTTTGTATTGCTTTGAGTATTTTCTGAAGTGTTGGTTTCTTAGACACATATTCTTTTATTTTGTTCATGTAGTGAAAGATTCTCCTTCATCCTTCAACTATAATTGACATTTTTGCTAGGTATAGTAGTCTGAGTTGGCATCTAAGGTCATTTAGTACTGGGAATACTTTGGTCCATGTTCTTCTAGCTTTCATAGTTTGGACTGAGAAGTCAGCTGTAATTCTGATGTGTTTCGCTTTATATGTAACTTGTTGTTTTTCTCTTGTGGCTTTTGGTATTTTGTCTTTGTTTTGAGCATCTGGTGTTTTAACAATTATATGGCGTGGAGAGTTTCTTTTCTGGTCCTGTCTGGTGTTCTGTGTGATTCTTGTATTTGTATGGGTTTGTCTTTTTTCAGTTTGGGGAAATTTTCTTCTATTATCCTGTTGAAGATCTGGTCAATAGTGTTGTTTTGGGATTCTTCTCCTTCCTCTATCCCTATGATGCAGAGGTTTGGTCTTTTCATAGTATCCCACACTTCCTCGTTGTTCCACTCTTGTGTTTTTTTAAATTTTTCATAATCTTTACTTGAGCATTCTAGTTGGTCCATGTTATCCTGCAGGTCTGATATTCTTTTTTCTGCTTCTTCTGTTCTGCTTCTAAGGATTTTTCCCATCCTTTCCTGTTGATTGGATGAATGTTCAATTTCCTTTTTCATTTCATCCTGTGATTTCTTTAGTATTTCCCCTTCCTTCTGGAGCCTGTCAGTCTCATCTTGTAGCTCCTTGGTTCATTGGTCATTTTCTTTTTTCATTTCAGCCTGGGATCTTTTTAGTGTTTCCACTTCCTTCTGGAGTTTGTCATTTTTCTCCCTCCAGTTCTTTCCAATGTTTGCCATTATCTCCCTCTAGGTCCTTCTTGAGTTTTTCAATCTCTCCCCTTAGTTCTTTCCAACATTTATCATTATCACCCTGTTGGTACTTCTTGAGTTTTTAATTCTCTTCCCTTAGTTCTCTAATTTCTTTGAATATGTCCACAATTGTTCTTCTAAAGTCTGTGTCTCGGTTTCCTTCCAGGGAGATCTCGTTTTAGAAATCTTCTGCAGTGTTGATGTAGTTTGGTGTGGATTTATTATGAGCTTTTCCCATGTTGTTTTTTTCTGTATGTCTTTGGCATGTGGATTTGTTTATTTGTTTCTTTGGGTTCTGGTGCCTCAACATTGGCTACACAGACTATAATTACTAATACTGCACCTGCTAGATCCTCTGCACCACTGATGTCTCAGTCTGAGCTGGTGGATAACATTAAGTCATCAGGAATTCATTAAATACTATGTCCATTTAGTAGAATAATGGATTTTCCCCTATGGCCTGTGAGGTGTCTTGTCACATGTTCCTAAGCCTACTATCAGTGTCAGGTATGGTCTCTGTCTGTCTTGTGAAGCAGACATGAAATCAAACCAAAGTGTTTGGTCACTCACATAACACCTGTGTCACTTTTGCACCAGTGGGCATATTTTGCCATGCAAGTTGTTATTGGGGCCTATAGAATTCACAGCTGGGTGAAGCTGATGATTACTTTTCTTTTACAGTTGCATGTATATCCTCTTCCAGCACTATGAAAGCCAGCCAGTAGAGATGAAGTTTGAGATCATTATCAGTTTGCTTTCTCCTTGTTCGTTCTATGATTCGTGTATGTAATATTTTCAGCAATAGGGTCTTAGTGACAAGTTCTGGCAGGTAACCAAGAGCAATGGCAATAGCCACTATGACTTGACAGTCTTTGGGACCCCTGGTCAACAGCTTTAAAAGAGGGGGTCCATCATGGCATTGGGCCTTTTATTTGTTAGTCTATGATGTTTGGTAGGGGCATTGCCTCCACCTAATATAGGGAAGATCCATTTAGAATCTTCGTAAGTGTGTATGTATATCTTTTTTTTTAATGTTTTTTTTTAATTTTATTTATTTCTGTATGTGTATGAATGCACTGTCTGCATGCAAGTTTGTGCACCTGTGTCATGCAATGCCGCCGTCAGAAGAGGGTGTCGGACTCCCCTGAAACTGGAGTTCTCCTGGAATTGGAGTTTCGGATGGTTCTCAGCCGCCATCCGTGGGTGCTGGGGATCGAACCCAGGTCCTCTGTAAGAGCAGTCGGCGCTCTTAACCTCTGTAGATTTTCCTAATGAAACTCACATATCAAAAGATTCAAAGCTAGCATCCACTTAAGAGATAGAATATATGACTCTTGTATTTCTGGAACTGGATTACCCCAGTCAGGATGATTGTTTCGTATACCATTCATTTACCTGCAAATTTCATAATTTGGTTTTCCTTGACACATGAATAAAATATTCATGCAATAATAAATGCAAATGTACCATAATTTCCTGATCCATCTATCAGTTGATAGATGTCTAATTTGTTTCCTTTTCCTGGCTATTGTAAATAGGGCAGCAATGACTATGGATGAATAGGTATTTCTGTAGTAGAGCATAGAGTCCTTTGGGTATATGCCCAAGAGTGGTATGGCTAGATCGTGTGGTTGATCAGTTTCTAACTTTTGGAGGAATCTTCACTCTGTTTCCACTGTGGTTGCATCAGTTCGCACTGCAGTGAGCAGTGAAAAAGCGATCCCCTTTCCCCACATTGTCACCAACAAATGTTATTGTTTAGTTTTGGGATCTGAGCCATTCTGGTTAGGGTTAGATGGAATCTTAAAGTAGTTTTCGTTTGCATTTCTCTGATTATTGAACAATAAAATTTCTTCTGCCATTTGTATTTCACCTTTTGAAAACTCTCTTTAGGTCTTAGCTGAAAATTTTAATTGAGTTGTTTGCTTTTTTGATTTTTAGGGTTTTTTGCATTCTTTGTGTATTCTAGATTCTAATCCTCTGTAGGATGTATGGTTGTAAACATTTTTCCTATTGTTCATTCCTTATTTGCTCAAATGATAGTATTCTTTGCTATAGAGAAGGTTTTTGCTTTCAGAATTCCTATTTGTCAATTGTTGGACTTAATGCCTGTGCTACTGGGGTCTTTTTAACAGAGTCCTTTCCTGTGTCTATAAGACCCAGCTTATTCTCAACTTTATCCTCTATCAGATTCAGGCTATCAGGCCTTATATTGAAGTCCTTGATCCATTTGGAGTTAAGTTTTGTGCATGGTGAGAGATGGAGATCTAGTTTCATTCTTCTACATGTAGCTATCCAGTTTGACAGTTATTGAACATGCTGTCTTTTCTTCAATGTGTATCTTGGACCCCTGTTCAAAAATCAGTGTCTGTAAATTTATGGACTTAAATCTGGGTCTTCAATTCTACCAAGCAGTTTTAATTACTATATCTCTTCAGTATAATTTGAAATCATTTATTTTATTTCTCAGGATTGTTTGGCTGTTCTGATATTTTGTGTGTGTGTGTTCAATATAAAATTTGGGATTATTTTTCAATTTTTGTGAAGAATTGTGGTGGAATTTTTTTTTCACTTAAACTGGGATTTTGTTTTTGTATCTCTGAGGGAAAAAGACATAATGTTTAGGGCAGTAGCCCAATGGTGGTGCCAAACAAGGCTAACAAAAAGATAGGAGGGGGAGGGAGAAAGGAGGGAGGAGAGAGGAAAAGACTTCTTTTTTGTAATTGATGGCTTTAGATTGTGTTTATGTGTAGGATAAATGTCTGATTCAATATTAGATACACTACTTCCATTGAGAGGAATGAATTTCTAGATGACCATTATATAATTAATAATCAGGCTATCTCACAAAGTATAATTTTTGACTATGCCTGTATGACTTGAGTTTGCTGTTTCATATTTATAAAATAGTAATTATTTTTCCTAGAAAGTGAAGCTAGCAAGATAGCTCAGCAGGTAAAAGTGTTTGCTCTCAAGCCCGATGACTGAAGTTTGATCCCTGAGACCACATGGTAAAGGAGAGAACTTACTCTCCCAAATATTGTCCTTTGATCTCCACATGCATCCCATGGCTCATGTTCCCACCTACCTCATAAATAAATAAATAAATAAATAAATAAATAAATAAATAAATAAATGTGTTATAAAAATAATTTTTGAAGAGCTGGTCTCTGACACATAGCTGGCTGACCCTGTACCAGTTTGGTTGCTTTGTTACATTCATTTCCCACTTATCGAAGAAGTACTATGTTGTTTATGAAGCTATGTATTGAGTCCCAAAGATACTTCTTTTCTTTTAATTAAGCATTTGTACAATTCATACAATGGTTCCCAATCAAGCCCATCCCCTCTCTCCATGGTGCAACCCCCCCATCACAACTCATGTATTTCAACATCCAAGCTAAGCCCTATCCAGTCAAGCTCCCAAACCCAGATGTCCTTCTGTGCAAATAGATCTGCTGAAGTCTAGTAAGCACATCTAGGAATTTTAATAGAGAATGGATTGAAGCTATAGATTGCCTTTGGTAGGACAGACATTCTCACAATATTAATCCTACCATGAGCATGGGAGATCTTTCCATTTTCTAGTATTTTCTTTAATTTCTTTTAAAAAATTATTATATAGGTCTTTCACTTCCTTGGTTAGACATATTACAAAATAGTTAATGTTTTTTGAGGCTATTGTGAATGAGATTCTTTCCTTGTTTCTTGCCCATTATCTTTGATGGTTGTATATAGGAAGGCTACTGAGTTTTGTATTCTGCTCCTTACCTGAATGTCCTTGTCTGCTCTAGAAGTTTTCTGGTGGTCTTCAGGGACTTTTATGCATAGAATCATATCAAATAAGGATACTTTGACTTTCTCTTTTCCAATTTGTATCCCCCTTCTCTTTGTCTTATTGCTCTGGCTAAAACTTCAAGCACTATATTGAGCATAGATAGAGAGGGTGTACGTCTTTGCCTTATTCCCAACTTTGGTGGAAATGTTTTTTTTTTTAATTTAATTTATTTTATTTTATTTATTTCTGTATGTGTATGAATGTACTGCCTGCATGCAAGTCTGTGCACCCGTGTCGTGCAATGCCGCGGAGGTCAGAAGAGGGTCTCGGATTCCCCTGGAGCTGGAGTTCTCCTGGAATTGGAGTTTCAGACGGTTCTCAGCCGCCATGTGGGTGCTGGGGATTGAACCCGGGTCCTCTGTAAGAGCAGTCGGTGCTCTTAACCGCTAGGCCATCTCTCCAGCCCCTGGTGGAAATGCTTTTAATTTTTCTCCATTTAGTATGATGCTGGATTTGGGCTTGCTGTCTATTGCCTTTATTAACCTGAGATATGTCCCCTGAATCCCTAGATTCTCCATCACTTTTATCATAAATGGATGTTGGAGATAATCATGTGGTTTTGTTCTTGAGTATGTTTTGTGGTGGGTTGCATTCATTGATTTATGTATGCTGAACCATCCCTGCATCTCTGGGTTGATGCCAATTTGTTCATGGTGCATATTTTTGATGTGCTCTTGCATTCAGTTTGCAAGTACTTTATTGAGAAATTTTGCACCTTTGTTCATCAGAGAGATTGGCCTATATATTTTTGGTGGATCTCCATCTAGTTTGGGTATGAGGATAACATGTGCTTCATAAATGTTCTTTCCTTTTCTATTTTATGGAATAATTTGAGGAGTATTGGTATTAGTTCTTACTTGAAGCGCCAGTTGTATTCTGGGCTGTATCCATCTGGTCCTGGTATTTTTATTAGTTGGGGCATTTTTAATTACTCTTTCTATGTCATTGATTGTTATGAGTGTATTTAAATTGTTTATCTCACCTTGGCTTAATTTTGATGGGTCATATGTATATCTAGAAATCCATCCATTTCTTTTAGATTTTCCAATATAGTAGAATATTGGCTTTTAAAAAGTATGATGACTCTGTGAATTTCTTCACTATCTGTTGTAATGTTTCCATTTTCATCTCTGATTTTTTTCTTTTTTTAATTTTTATTTATTTCTGTATGTGTATGAATGTACTGTCTGTATGCAAGTGTGTGCACCCGTGTCGTGTAATGCCGCGGAGGTCAGAAGAGGGTGTCGGATTCCCCTGGAACTGGAATTCTTCTGGAATTGGAGTTTCAGATGGTTCTTAGCCTCCATGTGGGTGCTGGGGATTGAACCCGGGTCCTCTGTAAGAGCGGTCGGCGCTCTTAACCGCTAGGCCATCTCTCCAGCCCCATTCATCTCTGATTTTTATTATTTTGGGCCTTCTCTTTTTGTTAATTTGGCTAAAGTTTAGCAATCTTGTTATTTTTTTTTCAAGAATTCTTCGTTTCTCTGTATTCTTTTTTCTTGCTTGTATTTCATTGATTTCAGCTTTGATTTTGCTGATTTCTTCTTGTCTCCACTTTGTGGATGTTGTTTGTTCTTGTTTTTGTTTTTTTAATTTATTTTTATGTTTTTTTATTTTTATTGATGCTTTGTGTATCTCATACATCATTTTCCAATTCAGTTCAGGCATATATCCCCTTCCCTTCCCCCCACCCTACCCCTACCCATCCCAGATCATGCATTCTGCCGTAACTTTTCTGCATCTTTCTCTGCTTTTTTGTTTTGTTTTGTTTTCATTTTTTTAACAATAAGTGATAATGCTGAGAAACACCTTAAGAAGTGTTCAACATCGCTAATAATTAAGGAAATGCAAATTAAAACCACCTTAAGATACCATCTTATTCCAGTAAGACTGGCTAGGATCAAGAAAACAAATGATGCCAAGTGCTGGAGAGGGTGTGGGGAAAGGGGAACACTCATCCATTGCTGGTGGGAATGTAAACTTGTGCAGCCACTATGGAAAACAGTGTGGAGAACCCTTAGAAGACTCAAAATGATCCTGCCATTTGACCCAGTCATACCACTCCTGGGTATATACCCACAAGACTCATCTTACTGCAGAGATACATGCACAGCTATATTCATTGCTAATCATGTTCACACAGTAAGCAAAAACTGGAATCAACCCAAATCCCTCAACTGATGAGTGGATAGAGAAGAGTGGTACTGTACAAAATGGATTCTTATGCAGTGGTTAAAGAAAGTGAACCATGAATTCGCAGGTAAATGGATGGAGCTAGAAGACATCATGTTAAGTGCTAGTAGTAACACAGTCCACAGAAAAACAAAACGACAAATGGTATCTTCATTATGTGGATGGCTAGCTCCATAAACTCAGTTATAAATATTTCTGTGGAGAGGGATTCATATAAAAGAAACAACAAAAAAACAGAAAGAATTCATAAAAAACCTGACTGAAATGGTGGACTCGGAAGGTGGAAAGGGGTGGGGAAAGGGACATGGGTCTAATTGATTAGGTCATATTTAATTGACGTGAGTTCAACAAGTAATCCTAGTTTTGCCCACGACTCTGCACAGGAATACATGGTGTTTTAGGACTTAGTAAATGTAAATCATGTGCAGATTAAACAGACATTCGGTTTTTAAAGGTGAAAAAACGGTAAAGCATCTGAGTTAATTGTGATCATAAAATTGTCGTGTTGTCCACATAGCTTTAATCTAAAAATCTGTAAACAATTACTTCTGGGATTGGTTAAAACAAATGTTCTCTCATATTGTTTGCTGTCATATAGTATCACCTGGTAGCAATCTCTTTCACCTATAGCGAGATTAACTCAAATAAGTTTTTTTTTTCTCTCAATGTTTTTCACATACAGTAACCCAAAACAGGATGGGTGAACTTTGAATAGAATCTGTGCCTTGATCCACCCTATAGGTATAGTAATACAACTAACTGCTTTTTTGAGACTCAATGGGTCAAAAAAATAAAAAACTAAAATAAAATAAAAGGGGTTATAGATAGATCATGAAAAACTTTTTGTCAAAAAACCTTGCAAACACCAAATCTTAAAACTAATAACTATGGGAAGGTATTTGCATGTTTCCAACAGGCCAGAGTATCCCACTTAAGGGCTGAGAAAGAAGAAATGCAGCTTTGCAGTGAGAGGATAGATGTACCCAGAAAGTGCCAGCAGAAGGATTGACTCCATTGGGCATTGAAGGAAAGAATTGCCTGCAGATTGTCGGCAGACATTCAGGCCCCTCTCTGGTGACCTACTGTTTGTTCTTGTTTTTTCTTTTATTTATTTTTTTTTTATTTTTTTAAATTTATTTTTAATTGATTGCTATTGTGCGTATTTCATACATCATTTTCAATTCAGTCAGGCAATATCCCCTTCCCTTCCCGCCCTCCACCCCAACCCTACCCACGCGATCGTGCATCTGCTGTAAGTTTTCTGCATCTTTCTCTGCTTTTTTGTTTTGTTTTCATTTTTTTAACAATAGGTGATAATTGTGATGAAAAGAAGTACAAGCATCCTTCATGTTTAAAACCAATTTTGCAAGCAGTTTGTGCCCAAACCCACACAGCTCATGGGTCCCACCATCTCTGAAAAAAAGGGGGGGCTTGTTATGTTGGATCAAGTTGATCAAATGAGTGTCCAGTCTATATGTTGTTGTATTGTGTCCCCATTAACAACCCAATCGAAGCCCTTTATTCTACCATGCACCCCTCTTCCACAGGATTGTTCCCTAGGTCTTAGAAAAGGGGCACAGGTGGATGAGAAGCAAACAACACTCTACTTTCTCTGAGCTGATGTCTTGGTCTGCTAGGTCAGTTCTGGCATGTTTTTTCCTTTCATGGCTGCCCAGCGTGTCCAGGTAAACCTTTTGATCCTTACTATGAAGCACAGTGTAATTAGATATTAGGTATTTAAAGTAATAATATATAGCCTTTCGATCCTACTAATGAAGCACACACAATTAGATATATAAAGGTATTAAACAGTACTGAATTGTTATGTGTAGGTTACTTGGTATAGACACAGAATGTTTGGATGGTACGTGCTAATTCATGATCTACATTTTCTTCTTAAGTATGCAGGGTCTTCAGTGTGGTTTATAACATCTCCTAACCATTAGCAGGATGTAGCTCCTGTGACGAGATCAGGCCTGGGTTATCTCCTCCAAGGAGAGAGCCAATAGCCATTAGATTGGGATATACGACATATGGGCCCCCTAGCGACTGCTACACAGTAATTTCCAGGCAGGATTGAGTGAGCTTGGTGCTGACGGAGGAGCTTGCTGACAATCAAGGGACCTATATTTGCTTTATTGATTTAGTGCGTCCTTTGGTAACCACTCTCTGGCATCCGCAAGACCATCGTTATACTTGCAAGTGAGGTCCCCATACACGTTTCCATGGTTGTATCGGTCTTCAACAGCAGGGCCCTTATCACCTCTCTTCCTGAAGATATCCACGGTTTGGACGCAAGGAGCCCTTTTACCATTTTTTGTGGGGGCTTGGATTCCCTGTCCAACATCTCCTTGGAGAATAAACCACTGTTGATGTCAGAGCCCCTGTATTATTGATATATTTTGTTTAGGATGCATACGCTTAAGGTAGACTTTAAGCATTATATTTGGTTCTGAATAGAAAAATAATCCTTTCTACAGTTTCTATTGTCCATTAGTCAATTAAAGGAAGGAGTTTACTGAATTTTACAAGAGAACACTTCTGATAACAGCTGGTTCAATCTACAGCTGGAGAACTGACCTCATCACATCCTCTTATTTCTCTTTATTCTATGGGGGGTAGTTTAAGAAAGTCTCTTGTATTAAAACCTTTGCAGCACCTAGAAGGTAAGCTTTCGTTGGAATCATTAAAAAATAGTTGTTTACAATAAGATCCACAGATGTGCTGATGTCTGCAGCAATCTGAGGCATTTCTTCCCTTCAATTGCACAGAGGAGTCATCCTTCTGCTGGTCACTTTCTGGTACATCCTCCTCTGCAAAAGCTGGCATTTCTGTTTGCAGCCATTAAGTTGTTGATACTCTGGGCCTGTTAGAACATACAAATCCTTTCCAAGTAGTTTTAAGATTTGGGTTTGCAAGGTTTTTTGCCAAAAAGTTTGTCATATCTATCTATATACTCCCCTTTTTTTATTAAGGTGTGTTAGTTTGGAACCATAGTCTCAAAAAAAGTCAGTTGTTATATATACTATAGGGTGGAATCAAGGCACAATTTTCATTCAAATTCACCCATGCTGTTTGGCTGTTGTATGTGATTAACTTGGGAAAAACAAAGTTCATTTTGAGTTAAAATCATCCTTGTAGGTGAAAGAGATTGCTACCAGTGATACTATATGACAGCAAAATTAATAGAGAACATTTGTTTATACCAATCCCAAAGTAATTGTTATCAATCTTGTTAAAGCAAGGTGGACACACACATGTTAATATCCAATTTAAGCTCAGATGCATTACCGTTTTATCAGTCTTCAAACCAATGTTGTTCAATTGGCACATATTTACTTTTACTAGTCCTAAAACCACCATGTATCTATGTAGACAGAGTGCCCCTGGGAAAATATGGATACTTTATGAACTCATGTCAATTAAACATGCACCAATCGAAATATACACACCAGTGTCCCTCTCCCCCCCTCCCACCCCTCTCCGATTCACTATTTCAGTGCAAGCCTTACTGATGCAACTTTCTGTTGTTCTTCTTTTAAATGGTCATCCCTCTCCAAAGAAATTTGTTAGAACTGGTTATGGGGTACTAGCGTCCACATATGAGGATACACATTTTGCTTTGTTTTTCTGGGACTGTGTTACTTCCACTTAACATGATGTCTTCAAGCTCATTTCATTTACCTGCAAAGGTTTCATGATGTGTCCTTTCTTGTACTCGCTGCATAGAATTCCATTGTGTACATATTTGACCACATCTTTCTCTTCCACTTCGTCTGTATAGGGGCATTTGGGTTGATTCATTTTTGACTATTGGTGAACAGAGCGGCAATTAATATAGCTGTGGAAATGTATCTTTGGTAGATGGAGTCTTTGTGGGTATATACCCAGGAGTGGTGATACTGGTCAAATGGCACGGATCATTTCGACAGTTCCTCCTAAGGGTTCTCTCACACTGTTTCGGTTCCATAGTGGCTGCCACAAGTTACATTCCCACCCAACAATGAGATGGAGTGTTTCCCCTCTCCCCACAACCTCCCAGCACTTGTCATCATTTGTTTCTTGATCCTAGCCAGTCTTACTGGCGGTAAGGTGGTATCTTAAGGTGGGTTTAATTTGCATTTCCTTAATTTTTCAGTTCGATGTTGAACACTCTAAGGGGTTTCTTCTCAGTTTCTCAGCCATCTCTAATCCTCCTCTGTGAAGTCTCTGTTGCAGATCTTTGCTCCATCTTCTGACGTGAGTTCATTTGTTTTCTTTCTCCTTTCTTCTGTTTTTTGAGTAGCCTTGTAACTCTGGAAGATTATGTTTGTCAGATGTATTGCGTGCGTTAAGATTTCCTCCCATTCCGTGGCGTTTCTCTTCACTTCCTTTATTGTTTTCCTTTGATGTCAGAAGCTTTTGAGTTTAATGAGGTTCCCATCTTGTCAATTGATGACCTACTTCTTTTGCAGCTGCTGTCTAATGTTAATAAGTCTTTTCTGACACCTACGTCTTTGTAGTCTGCTGCCAATTTCTCTCTTCACCCTCCAGAGTTTTGGATTTCACATTGAGGTCTTGATCCATTTGGAGTTGACTTATCTACAGGGTGAGTAGGGTTTTGAATTTCATTTTCTCTACAGGTGGTGATCCAGTTTTGCCAACACCAACTTGCTGAAGATCTATATTAGTCTTTCCTCCAATGGTGTCCTTCTGTCTTGCTCCATAAATATGAGAAGGCTGAAATTGTATGTGCTCAGGTTTGGATCTTCAATTTTGTTCCATGGTTCAACTGGTTCTTTTTCTGTGCCAGCTAACCAAGTTGTTTTTATGACTTATAAGCCCTGTAGTATAGTTGATTTTCTGGTTAATAGCGTCCCCCCTGTATTTGCTCTTTCACCCAGAGTTGCTTTGGCTATTGGGTCTTTGTTTCCAAACGAAATTGGGAGGATTTTTTTTTCCAAACCCTTGAAGAAGCTCTTTGGGGATTTTATTGGGATTGCATTAAATTCTGTATACAAGCTTTGAGGTAGAATGAAAATTTTTACTATATTTACTTTCCCATCCCAGAGGCCAGGGAAGGTTTGTCCATCTGCCTGATGTTTCTTCCAAAATTTTCCTTCTTCAGAGTTTAAAATTTTTGTTGTAGGGTCCATTGGTATCTTTGAGTTAGTTCGTCCGTAGTATTTTATGGTTTTTGAGCGCATTGTGAGTGAGAAGTCTCCTTGTATTCCTTCTTCATCTGCCTGCTGTGGTGTAGAGAGAAAGGCAGCTGATTTTCTAGGTTTATTTTATGTATCTGCCACCTGCTGAAGCTCCTAATCTTTTCTAGGGATGTTTTTCCTGGTGGAGTTCTTAGCATCCCTTAAGTAGACAATCATATAAATCATCAGCAAACAGGGATAGCTTGACTTCCTCTTTTTCCTATCAGAAACTTCCCTTTTAATTCCTTTTTATCATTTCTTATTGCCCTAGCAAGGATTTCAAGCACATGGTGAAAAGGAGTGGTGACAGGGGACAGCCTGTGCCGAGTCCTACACCTTAAGGGGAGTGCTATCTGATCTTACCCCATAGGATGATATGGCTTGGGTTTCCTGTACATATGGTGCTTTGATTTTAACAAAAAAATTAATTTAATGATCCTCCAATCCAATTTCCCTCTAGGACTTTAAACATGACGGATGTTGGAGTTTTGTCAAAAGCTTTTTCCGCGCGTCAATTGAAGAGATGGTTGGGTTTTGTCTTTCAGTCAGCCATTTAATAGCTTATGATGATATTTATTGATTTTCGTATGTTTGAACCATCCGCATCTCTGATGCACATATCCAACTTGGTTACTGAGTGGATGATCTCTTGATGTGGGTCTGTATGTGATTTGCCAGTATCCTGATTTAGAAATTTTGGGCGATCGTGGTTCATTAAGGGAATGGGTCATAGTTCTCCTTTTTAGTTGCACAATCTTTTGCCTGGTTTTGGTATGTAGAGTGAGCTGGCTTCATAGAAGGAAATTTGTGGAGAACTCCCTCCGTTTGTATCCTTCTAAAACAACTTGAATGAGTTAGTGGTTGTAAGTCTTTTTGAAATATTTTTGTAATATTCTTGAATGATTCTGATGTGAAACCAAGCTGGCCTGGGCATTTTTTGGTTGGAGCTGCCTTATTACATCTGTCAATTTCTTCACATATATATTAGGTCTGTTTAAGGATGTCGATTCTTCTTGGTTTGAGCTTGTTGGTGATTCCAAGATTTCAGACTAAGTCATCCATTTCCTTCTAGGTTTTCAACTTGGTAGAGTATAGGTTTTAAAATAAATTCCGTCTATGATTGTCCTGATTTTTCATTAGTTGTTGTCATAGTATCCCTTTTCATCACAGATTCTATTGATTTGGAGTTTTTTTTTGTTTTCCTTTATTTTTTTTTTACTTGGCTTAGTTTTTTGTTCTATTTTGTCTTCATCTTTCTCAAGAACCAGTTTGTTGGATTCATTGATTTTTTGTATGGTTTTTCTTTGTTTTTTATTATTTCATGCCGCTGCTCCATTTTTGTGTATTTCTTCTTGTCTGCTGTCGTTTAGGGTTCATTTTTGTTGATCTCTCAAAGTACTTTTCTGCTTTTTTTTTTTAGATCTTATTGTTGCTCTTTCTGTTTATTTTAATGTAGGCACTTAGAGCTATAAACTCTTTCTGATGGACTGCTTTCTAAAGTGTCCCCATAGGTTTGCTGCATTGTAATTATCATTGTCATCGTTCCAGGAATGTTTTTATGTCTTTGTCTTTTATTTTCTTCCTTGACCCATTCATCATTTCAGTATGAAGTTGTGTGTTTAGTCTCCCCATGTGTTCTTGTAGGTTGTAGGGTTTATCCCCTTGGTGTTGGATATTGAGTTGTTATTGCACTGTGGTCTGAAAGAATGCATGAGATTATTTCAATTCTTTTTGGTATTGTTGTTGAGTTTTTTCCCTTGGCGCCCAGGTATGATGGTCTATTTTGGAGAACTGTTCCATGGGGTGCTGAAAGTAGAAAGGTGTTTCTTCGGTCGTGTTGGGTGGAATATTTCGATAGATGTCTATGTGAGGTCCATTTGGTTTATTGGACATTCAGTTCAGATGTCCTCTGTTTACCTTTGTCCAGTTGACTTCTTATAAGGACTTAGTGGGGTATAAAAGTCCCCTACTATTAGTGGTGCTGGGATATATCTGAGCCTTGAAGGACCTGAAGTAGTTGTCTTTACAAAGTTGGCTATGGCGCCGGCATTGTGCATATATATTTCCATGATGTGAGATCTTCATCTGATCGAAAATTGTTCCTTTGAATAAAATTATAATGGCCTCTTTGTCTTTTTTTCTTGTTTTGAAGTCATATTTGTGTCTGATATTACGGATAGAGCGACACCCTGCTTTCGTTTTGGTACCCATTGCTTGGAATATTTTCTTCCATCCCTTCACCTTAAGTTGGTATCTGTCCTTGAATTGAGATGGGTTTCTTGCAGACAGCATTATAGATGGGATTTTGTTTCCTAATCCAATTCTCCCAGTCTCAGCCCTTTGATGTGGGGAGTTCAGCCCATTAATATTTAAGGTTTAATAATGAAAGATGTATTTTCTTTTCCTTTCACCTTATTACCCATTTGGACTTTTGTCCTCTGATCTCGACTCCTATGTTTTTGTTATTAGTTTCTTTCTTCTAGGTTTTGAGGATAGTTTGCTCCCTCTTCTGCCCTTTTGAATGCTTCAAGCATTTTGCCTGGAGAGTGTTGTTTTTCCGGACATGTAATTCTATCATCTTGTTTTTGGTCTTGGAAGATTCATTCTCTTCTCTCTCGTCAATTAAATTGAACATTTTGTCTGGGTAAAGTATTCTTGGCTGGTGGCATCCGTAGTCCCTTAATAACTGGGAAGGCTTTGCTCCATGTTCTTTCTTGCTTTCATGGTTGCGGCGAGAAGTCAGTTTTTGGAATTCTGATGGGTTTCGCCTTTGTAAATGTGGACTTGTTTTTCTTTTGTGGCCTTCAGAATTTTTACTTTTGTTTTGGGCATACTAGCATTTGATTACTATGGTATGGTGTGGGGAGTTTCTTTTCTGATCTTTCTATTTGGAGTCCTAGGTGCTTCTTGTTTTTGAATGGGTTTGTCTTACTTTTAGTTGGGAGTTTTTATCTATTATTCTATTGAAAGATCTGATCAATACCATATCTCTTAGATTCTTCTCCCTTCCGTCTATTGCCCATGACTGGGAGGTTTGAATCTTTTCATTAGTGTCCATATTTCCTGGTGTTGTTCCAGGTTTTGTGGTATTTTTAAAATTTTTTTCATATCTTTGAGTTTTTAGTTGCCTGTGTATCTTTCCGAATCTGATATTCTTTGTTTGCTTCCTCCATTCTATTCTTTGAGGCTTTTTCCTTTCCTTTCTTCCAGGTTTGGATAAAGTGTTCTATTTCCTTTTTCTATTTCACCTGTGAGATTTCCTTAATATATCCATTTCCTTATGAGTTTCTCAATCTCTCTTGGTGCTCCTTACTCGTTGGTGGCCTCCTTTTTCAGTGTTTCTACTTCCTTAAGGTGTTTGTTTTTTTTTCTCTCTCTTTGTTCTATCTGCGGATTGTGCAATCTTCTTCCTTTCGTTGTTAATTGTATTCCCTCTAGGTGGCCCCTTTTTGAGTTTTTTTCATTCTCTCTCTTTACATCTCTGAATTCTTCCTTTAGTTTGTCATTAGCTACCCTCCAGCGTCCTCTATTTTGAGTTTTTCTATTCTTCTCCTCTTTACTTTCTCTGAATTCTTCTTTATGTTCTTTAATTTCTCTGCATACGTCTGCAATATTTCCTCTAAGGTTCTGTTTCTGGTGGATCACCTCCAGGTGGGATCCGATTGTAGCTGTCGTCCTAATGGTTGGTAGAGCTTGGTGCAGAATTATCCTGTACCTCTCACCACAGTTGTTGTCTTTTCTTCGGCTCTCCCCTGGCATGTGGGTTTCCCTTTTGTGATTCAAATCTCAAATGCCTTTTCAGTTTGTTGAAGGCTGAAAGCTTGTTTTATTTTGCTTGCCTCCTTCCAATGCCTTTTTTTCCCCTTCCTTCCCTCCTCGTTGTTTGTGGAAGGCTGACTTGTCTAGTTTTCAGGCTTTTCACTTTTGTTTATATATTGGATACTGGAAGTTTCTTCCTATCCTGTTTTGAATGTTCTCTTTATCCACTGGATACTCTCTCCTCAATTCCAGTTGTTGGCGGTGAGGGGGGGTACCTTGCTGGAGTGGTGGCGGGCTTGTCCTGAGCCCTACCCTGCTCGGCACCCCAATATGGCGTCTGTGCCTGCCTCCAAAGCCAGGCTTGCCTCCCGCTTGTGACTATGGGGTGGGGGCGGGGGCACCCAGCCGGGGAGCCTCGCCTTGGCAGGAATTAGTAGTCGGGTCTAGGTCCGCCAGTCACTGGGCCCCCTTTGCCACAACTCAGCAAACCAACTGTCCTGCACCCATGGGTCAATGCCCTGATTCTACCTTGCTGGAGCGGTGGCGGGCTTGTCCTGAGCCCTACCCTGCTCGGCACCCCAATATGGCGTCTGTTGTTCTTGTTTTTATAAGGGCTTCTGGTCCATCACTAAGTTATTAATTAATATGAGATCTCTTCAGTATTTTTATGTAGGCACTTAGTGTTATAAAGTTTTCTTTTCTAGAATACTTTTGTTGTGTCTCACAGGTTTTGGCATGTTGTGTTTTCATTTTCATTCTGGTCTAGGATTTTTTAGATTTCCTTCTTGATTTCTCCCCTAATACAATTTTCATTCAGTAGTTTAGTTTTCATAATGTGTCTGTTTCCATTTCTACTGTCCTGATATCCATCTTTATTCTTTTGTGGTCAGATAGGATGTAGTATGTTTTTTTCAATTTTCTTAAATTTGCTGAGATTTGCTTTGTGAAATTTCCATGGACTTCTGAGAATAATGTATATTTTTGGTGTTGGGTGAAATGCTCTTAAAGTAGCTTTCACAATCCACTTGATTTGTGGTGTCATTTAACTCCTGGGTTTCTTTGTTTAGATTTTATTTTCTGGATGTACTCTTTCCTTGAAGGTATATCAGACTATTTCTCATTAGCTATAAAAATACTCTTAGTTTTCTTTTAGTAAACTGAAACCCAAATATTTTTGTAACTTGGTATCATCATTCATATTGAAGTCTTGCCTAAACTCAATTCATAGTGATCCAATTGGACTGTAAATTACCTTGAAAGTGCTAGTAAAATGAAAGTTCAGTTCCTTTCTTTATAGTCATTGCATATTTATTTTCTCTCTCTTATCTCTGGTAAGAATCTCTAGTATGATATTGCTGATGGTAATGATGGAACCACTTTATTTTGATCTTCCTTATTAATGCTAATTTAATTTGTTACAAATTAACTTCTTATCACTCGAGATAGTGGGCTGAAGGTCTCAAAATTACATCCCTTCAAAAAAAATCACTAAAAATGGAAAACATGGCAAGATTGCCAGAATTAAAATTTTTGGAACTCTGGAAACTAACTTAAAGTTTGCAGCACCCAGGGTGAATCTCGTTATAGTGCTATAGTTTTGTAGGATTTAAATTTTGTTTCAATCCCTTATTCCCCAGATCACTAGGCATTGAAAATAATGACCAAATGCCTTATATTGATAATTGGTACCAGAGAAGGAGAGGGGAGTTCATTATACATTAACCATGGCTTTTTTCTGTCTTTTGTTTATTTATTATTTTTTTATTTTTATTTTTTGTTTTTTTTCAAGACAGGGTCTCCCTGTAGCCTCAGCTGTCTGGGAACTCACTCTGTAGACCAGGCTGGCTTTGAACTCACAAAGATCCGCCTGCCTCTGCCTCCCACGTGCTAGGATTAAAGGCATGCTCCACCACACCCCACTGATTTTTTCTGTCTTTTACAAAGTATGTTTATTTCCTACAAGTTGTTGTAATTTGTTGGCTTCATCTAGTAATTCATTCCCATGACCACTTATTATCTATAATGCTGTCTCTCAGTGGTGTTGTTTTCATTTTATATTTCTTTTTGTCATTATTCCTTCTAGAGCTTCATTAGTTTACTGATGTTTGCAATGCTGTGGCTCTCAGTTTCCATAACTTTTCTCTATTATTTTTTGTGTTTTTCTATTTCACTGATTTTGCTCTAATTTCCATTATTTTCTTTGCTTTTATTTCTTTGGGATTAGTTTTTTTCTATCTTCTCATTTATTATAGTGAATTTGAAATTATTGCTTCGGACTCTCCTTTCCTTTTTTTAAATATATAATATTTGTTTATTATGATGAAAGTAAATTACAAATGGCACAGTCATAATAAGATAAGAAAGAGGAGAGAAAAAATAAAAAAAATATGAACATGAAACACACTAGAATATGTGTTAAAGCATGAAGTAAATCGTTACTTGTCATGTTCAACAAAGAGATACAGAAGAGAATTTATACATTATTAATAATATTTCCTTTATTTGCCTTTTTGAGACAGGGTCTCCTGTAGCCCCAGCTGGCCTGTTACTCACTCTGTAGGCCAGGCTGGCCTTGAACTCACAGAGATCTGCCTGCCTCTGCCTCCCAAGTGCTAGGATCAAAGGTGTGTGCCACCATGCCCGGCAGCTTTTTTTTTTTTTTTAATATAATACTTTTATTGATGTTTTGTATTTCAAACATAATTTTTCAGTTCAATTTAGACATATTCCCCTTTCCCTTCCCCCTACCCCACCCCAGTTCATTCCTTCTGCCATACATATCCTGCATCTTTCTCTCACTCTTTTTTAAAGTTTTTCTCTGCAAAGGTTTATTGTTTTGGGCAGAATTTAACTATACCAGTACATTGTTTGACCCAGTCCTTATGTTGTTGTGGTTCCCTCCCAATTGTGTTGCTCCAAAGTATGCCTACATACATGTCATATATGTACCAGAATTATGTCCTCCAGGAATAAACTGTATGTTAACTCTGGTATATGTTTAGGAGTTCACATTTTTTCCTTTTAATTTTATATTACTCGAAAATATGACTATATACCTTCTGCTCATATACTTTAATTACCATGTTTGGAAAGTAAGTGGCAAGTTAAATCTAGGGCTCATTAAGAGATTCACATTATAACATCACAGTTGCTTTCAGATAGAAGAAATATAAGAGTAATGTTGCTTAGCTTGTCTTTCAATTGGGGGATTTGGTACTAGCATCCACAAATGAGTGAAACCATTCCCCATTTGTTTTGGGGGGACTGTGTTACTTCACTTAGCATAATGGCTTCGGGTTCTATCCATTTACCTGCAAAGTTCATGATGTTATCTTTCTTTACTGCTGCATAGAACTCCATTGTGTAGATGTAACACATTTTTGTTGCCCACTCCTCAGTCTCCTTTTCTACTAATGGGCATTCAGTGTTAATAATTTAGCTCAACTCTCTGCTAGTGCTGCATATAAATAGTACTGATGGATTTTCATTTTAATTCAGTTCCAAGCACTTCCCGAATTACTGTTTGACTCATAGAATTTTGAAAACAGATTCAGCTAAAGTATTTAGTAGTTTTCCAACTATATTTGCTTCCAAGTATCTAATTCAGATTTTGTTTTATTATAGTGAAATACTATTTTACACAACTTACATATTTTACCACTTACTCAGACTTCATTGATTTATCTTGATCATGTAACATATATTTTAATTTTTATTTTATTTCTTTAAATTATTTATTTATTTATTTTTATGTGTATGAATACACTGTCTGCATGCAGGTTTGTGCACTCATGTCATGCAATGCCACAGAGGTCAGAAGAGGGCGTCGGATTCCCCTGGAACTGAAGTTCTCCTGGAATTGGAGTTAAAGACAGTTCTCAGCC
>VZQC01003574.1:221630-277753 GCA_009823505.1 Rhizomys pruinosus
TGTATATATATTGCACTGATATAGTTTAGTGGTGCTTGTGTGTGCCTGTGTTTAGGGCTGCCCACTTGGGATTAGATCATCTTTAAGGAAGGTAATCCTTGAATAAAACTGATTTTCTCTCCCTCAACAACCATTGAATGCCTGTAGCTCTTCATCTTGAGGTGTGACCCTGTGAAATTTCCCTCATCCAGTCTTGTGTCAACTGGTTCGGTCATTATGCAAATCATGTTAGACTGCCATACTGTGGAGATTTCATTGCTGTAGCTTTCTTATCAGGTCTAGAATGTGTCAACTAGCATCAAGTGTCTTGTCCCTCTGGCTCTTACATTCTTTCTATCCCTTCTTCCTCAGTGTTCCCTAAGCTTTAGGTGTAGGGTTTTGCATTACAGATGTATCACTTAAGTCTGGGCACCTCACATTCACTTATTCTCTTCAACTGAACAGTTGTGGAACTTTGTCACAGTCTTTATCCATTGCAAAAAGAAGCTTATTTGATGAGTGGTGAGAGATACACATGTCTGTAAATATAAGGATAAATATGTTATTTATTTAAAACTATTTTACTACTGTTATTTTATGTGTATGAGTGTATTGCTTGCTTATGTAATGTTATGTAATGCCTGTGGAGATCTGAAGGCATCAGATCCCCTGGAACTGGAGCTATAGATGCTTGTTAGCTGCCCTTTGGTTGGTGGGAGCTGAACCTGGGTCTTCTGTGAGAGTAGTCAGTGCTCCTAACTGCAAATCCATCTCTCTAGCTCCAAGAATACTATTAAGAATATAGGGAAGTGACAAAGGTAGGTTCCTCTGGAGGGTCTATGACTTATCCAGCCATTTGTACTTGACTATGTTTACAGTTCCATATGAATTTCCTTCCATTGAGTGGGTGAGCCTTAAATCCAATTAGACAGCTATTGATTACCCCTAAGATAGAAGTACCATTACTGCATCAATAGAGATAGTTTGCTGGGCCACAAAACTATGGTTTGTAGGCTTTAATAGCTGGGTAGGAACACTGATTAGTTTGGTTTTGTACCTTGGCAACTTGCATAGTATCTTCTGATACTATGAGAGCTGGTCTTCAGGCAGGAGGCTTCCAGGTCAGTTACAGATCAATTGTTCCAAGTCCTGTGTCCAAGCTATGTCATATATTCAGACACAGGGTCTTACCATCAAGTTCTGGCAAGGAATCAAGGGCTGTGGCAATGATCTTCATTATTTTTGGAGTCTCTTGGACAACTCTAACAACTTAAAGGGAAGTTTCCCTTTCCTGGCTGTGGTGGTTTGAATGAGAATGTCCCCCATAGGCTTCAAGTGTTCAGACATTTTGTCCCTAGTTGGTGGCGCTGTTTTGGGAGGTCTTACAAGGTGTGGCCATGCTGGAGGAAATACATTACTGGGGGCAAGGTTAGAGAGTTCAACAAGCCTTACCAGTCTCCAGTTGTTCTCTGTCTGCTTCGTGTGCTCACTGAAAGATGTGAAACTTGGCTTTCTGCTCCAGCTCCTGCCACCATGCCTCCCTGCCAGAATGGACTCTAATTCCCTGGAAATGTCAACTGTAAGCTCAAATAAACACTTTCTTTTATAAGTTCCCTTGGCCATGGTGGTTTATCACAACAACAGAAAAGTGACTAAAGCACTGGCCTTCAAATATACACACGCATTCACATTTATATTTGTATTTTTCAATAGGCCCATTAAATACTACATTTCCCTTTGCTTTTAACACCACCTAAGCGTTATTTTTCTCTCTTTCCTCTGTCTCCCCATGTATAATCCCACTTTCCCCCTCCAATGGAATGTATTGATTAGAGAATCAGCTGTACATGAAGCATTAACTTTTTTGGGGGGGGACTTTTTTGGGACAGGGTCTCTCTTTTAGTCCCAGCTCATCTGGAGCTTGCTATGTAAGACCAGGCTGGCCTTGAACTCACAGAGATCCTCCTGCCTCTGCCTTCCAAGTGCTGGTATTAAAGGTTTATGCCACCATGCCCGGCAAAGCATTAGCTTTTATCTCTATAGACCTCCAAACTGTCAAGAGGGCTT
The DNA here is from genome assembly GCA_009823505.1 of Rhizomys pruinosus. Taxonomy (NCBI): domain Eukaryota; kingdom Metazoa; phylum Chordata; class Mammalia; order Rodentia; family Spalacidae; genus Rhizomys; species Rhizomys pruinosus. The sequence goes on from VZQC01003574.1 coordinate 223,677, forward strand.
CTCATTTCTCTTTCACTAAACTCAGCAAAAATAAAAGTGGTACACATACACAGACACATGTGGACACAGAGATATTATTAAGCTCCAAAAATGAAAGAAATCCTGTCATATGCACCAACATGGATAAACCTGGAAACTGTTATGTTAAGTGCAATAATCCAACCACAGAAAGACAATGATCACAAAATGCATTTATGTAATTATATAGCCAAACTCATAAGACTGAGGTTTCCAGGGCCTGGGGCAGAGGGAAACAAACAAACAAATAAATGAATAAATAAATAAATAAATATCTGTTACAAGATGAGTGAATCCTTGAGATTTGCTTGCACCATGGTGGCTATGTTAAAAAATACTGGGTTGTGTATTTTTGTGGGGTTTTTTTTTCAGTTCCAAGGACTGAATCCAAGGCCTTATTTATGCTGAAGAGGCACATTATCACCCTACTGTATACCTAAATATTTTGTTACAGAATATATCTTTGTTTCCATGTTATTATGAAAAATAAAAGTAAATCATTTTATGCATTTGTTTCCATAGTTGTGGTGATGATTTTTTATGTCCTAACTTATCAAATCGTGTATACTACATATGTACACTTTCTTAAATCACTTATGTCATAATAAATCTGTTTACAGATTAAGAAGGCAGGAAATTGAAACAACCTATATTTCCATCACTTGATGAATGGATAATGAAAACATGGTACATTTATACCTTGACATATTCATTTGTCAACAAATCTGAAATCATTATATTCACAGGTAAATGGATAGAACTGGGAATAATCATTTGAGTGTGGTAACCAAGACCCTGATCCATAAAGACAAATGCCACATGTTCTATCTCATATGTGCATGCTCGTTTGAATTCTTCAATATTCATATTCCAGTTGGAAAATCCAAGGGGTCATGGAATGCTTTATAAGAGGAGAGATAGAACACAGCAATATAAAGGAGGAAATGGGAATGATAGAGTAGAAATGGTTGCTTGGAGTGGGGAATGGAAGGGCAAGTCAGAGGATGGATATGTGGAGGGATGACTAACACTAAGATCCTCAAACCATATTGGCCAATGCCAATAGTTACCCACCAAATCAGTTCAGTAATATTCTAGTGCTTGTTGGACCTCTCCCATCACCAGGCACCAAGAAGTTTTGCATTATTTTCTATTACTTTTCTACAGCCCTAGTATGCCTTCATCTTTGCCTTAATTGAACTTCTAGAGAAAAATCACACCATCTGAGAAGTTTAAAAAAAGAAATAGAGTAATGTAATAACTAAACTGATATCCTCAAATTAAAAATGTATACTTATATCTTAGAATATAAATTCAAAGTTAAAAAAGACACTATTGCTGAAGATACTACATATATGAGCCATAGGGAATAAACAAGGAGAAACCAAGCTGGTACTGACTTCAAAGCTTCATCTCTTCCAGTTAGCTTTGACAGTGCTTGAAGTGCTGTGCATGCTACCTGAAGAGAAAATTAATCAGTAAATGTACTCAGCTGTAACTCCTGTGACCTACAACAGCAACTAGCCTGGCACGATATGACCTCTGGTGCAATAGTGGCATGAATACTATGGGAGTAACTCACCATTTTTAATTGGATTTAAGGTCTGCTTCATAAGATGGGGCACATACCTCACTCTGTTATCAGGCCTGGGAACCTGTGGTTAGATAGTCCATAGGCCATAGAGGAGAGCCCAATACTATTATTCTGCTAACTAGCTATAGTGGTAAAGTGAATCCTAATAGCATATTGTTAAACCCATGGATTAAATAATTTCTCAGCTCTTACCAGAGAAGCTTTCTTATGCAGCAGGTGGTGATTAAAACAGAAACACCCAACTGGCCAACATGCAGATAGTAATGGACTGCAGAGTGATTATTGCTGAATTGGATACCTATATAAAACTTTGGCCTTCAAAGGCTCAGTGATCAATGTGGAAGGGGTGGTATAATGATTGTAAAGGAGGAGGTGGATGACCACAAGGAAACATAAAGTTTTCCAGACAGCTGGTCAGTTAATCATATGAATTCATAGCTGTGGTAACAACATGCACAAGTCCCATGTAAGGTCAAGCCAGAAAAATTCCCAGGATAGACATGAGGAAGTGAGTTAAGAAAGCCCAGCCCTACTGAGAGAGGGAAGAGTTGTTCTTGTTTAAAGTGAGATTCTTGGTAGGTTGAGAAGGCTCCAGAGGATTAACCCACATAAAGGTCAGATTTTTATTAGAGTTCATAACATTGGGTGGCCAGTGGCTGATGGAGACATGGGATGGGTTCTAAATATGATAAAATATATTGTACGAACTATGTACAAATTCAATTAAAAAAGGAAAAAAAAATAGGAAGGGATCCAAAAATAAAATATGGTTCTCAGCCGATTAATTGCTTATAGAACTTGAAATTAATACTGAGGTCTTACACATTCTATGCCTGTGGTCTGCCACTAAGCCACACCTCTACCCCCAAGCTGACTAAGATGGAGGAAAGGGTCACAAGCAGCATCTAGGATCTGGAAGAGACTTGGAATACTTTGATGCTGAGTCCTGAAAGGGCACAAGCCTGGTCTTAGCTTGATTTAGCTTCCAAGACTACTTTTCTACCCAAGAATATTTTATTAAATTTGTTCTTCGGTAATTTCATACACGTATGTAGTGCCTTCCGTTTACTGTTACTCTCACCCATTCTCTCGCTCTCACTCCCTTCATATCTGACTTCTAAAAGTGCCTTTTCTTTGTTTCTTTGTTTGTTTATTATTATTTTTTATTTGTATGAGTGTACTGTCTGCATGTAGGTAGGTGCACCCATGTCATGCAATGCCATGGAGGTCAGAAGAAGGCATCAGATTCCCCTGGAACTGGAGTTAAAGACAGTTCTTAGCCATGATGTGGGTGCTGAGAATCGTACCCAGATCCTCTGCAAGAGCAGTCGGCACTCTTAACTGCTGAGCCATCTCTCCAGCCCGCTAAAAGTCCATTTTCAAAATTCATTTTGTACTTATGACTCCCTTTATAGCCCTGGAAGCTTGTAGAAACTCTAATTGAATACCACCCCTATGATAGTTTAGTAAGTTTTTCTCCCATATTCTCTTGCCACTATGAAAAGCCAAATATTTTGTATATTTTAAATGTCAGTGGTTGCTTCTGAGAATGGTAAATCCTGTATTTTCTTCTTGAGTATTTTTAGACATTAGTTGCAGGGGTGGCAGAATTTCAAATTGCTTATAACTCAGTTTCCGTTAAAATACATAAACGTACATTTCAATAGTGTCTACATAATAGGATTTTAAATATTCAATAAATATTACAAGGATAATAAAGATGATGACTGTGATGACTATAATAACTTGTTTCTTCAAGCTAGCTGAATTAATGTTTTCTGTTATCTTCTGCTTCCATAGCAAATGCATAATGTATAAGTATTTAACTCTATTACAGCATAATATATGATGCATTATGACAGGAATTATATTTTGTGTGAAGAGCTTTAAAAATGTGTCTGGTTTCTTTGGGAAAACAAACACTTAATTGAAGCTTTTGTTTTTTGTATGCTCATTTCAGATATCTACCTTCAAAATATCTGTCCCAATTTCTTTCTTAATTGGAGACTTTAAATCCACAAGAATAAAAGATTTACTGAAAATTATGGAAATCACATTTTAGTACTAAAATTTTGTGGAAATTATTTGTGATCCTTACCTTCAGATGAAACTCAGCATTAAAAGGATTTTAAATCAGAGTCACAGCATGGACTCAGAGTAAAATAGTCTTTCCAGAACAGCGGAAACCCAAAGACATAGACATTAATCGGTGGCATTGGGAAAATGACTCTAATTTCTAAGTTCAGAGAGGGCATAGCTTGATGATGCTGAGTTTGTAGAATAAGAAAGGTTGTTACAATTCTCTGAAACAGTTTGTGAACATTCGGTGTTAGTCCTTTCTGAAGATGATTTGGGTGCAGAGGATAAGGCGGCAGTGGTGTTAAGAATTGAAATTCTGTTTTTCTTTTTAAAAAATTCTATACAGGAGTACCATATATACATAATTTCCACTGCTTCTCTTCCCCTTCCTGTGATTTCCCAAGTTCCCCTCAATTTCTTGACTTCTTTTTAAAAATTATTGTTATTGTACACACATATATGTACATGTGTACAGTGCCTACTGAGTTCATTTAGTGGTGAGGTTAGGCCTGAGTATTTGGGATTAGATAGTCTATCTGGGAGTTTGTCTCTGGAGAAAACTGATACTCCCTCTCTCAACGGCCAATGATCACCTGCAAGTCTTCCTCCAGAAGTGTGACCTCGTGCTATTCCCCCATGGCACTACACCTGCTGTCATTATGCAGTTTTTGTTTAGGCAACTATAAGCAATGGAATTCTATTCAGCTATAAAGAAAAAATGAAATCATGAAGTTTGCAGGTAAATGGATGTAGCTAGAATAGAATTTCTTATATTTGGGAAGATCTTGGTGGTAATGATATCACAGGAAGCAACTGGATATCTGAAAGGTTAACAGTGTATGTGGTTAGAAATCCTCTGTGTGCTCTAGACTAGTGTATCCATTCTATGGTTGGCGTATTTTGTATTACTGGCTAGAAAAATTAGAGTTGTAATCTAATTTTATAATAATCTCATGAGAAATGTGGCAGAGTTTTATGTTATATTACATAACCAATAAGATCTAACTATTGTGAATAAAATACAGTACAGTTCTGTAGTTTTATACTTCAAGATTGACTTCAAGTGCCCTTTATAAATAATTAGTGAGGGCGGGGAAGTGTGGGCAGATGAAATTTTCTCTTTTCTGATGTGGTTGGAGATATTTTTCATCCTATTGCTATTCATATTTGCGGTGTGATTCAAGGTTAATATTTGTCCCTCATGCTGCATTGTTTCAGTTTCAAATAAAATAAATGAACCTCAGAATAGAATTTTAAAGGAGTTGAAGTCCATGGACATTTGGGCACAACTGATCAGCCTTCTCAGATGTGGCCCAGCACTCCCAATCCCTTCCTCTCCAGCTCTGTTCTTCTCTTCCCTCTCTTCTCTCTTGTATTTCCTTCCTTTTACATCCAGAATTTTTTCCCACAGGATGGTATTCATTACTGAGATTGAGCCATTTTTTTTCCTGCTGGTGGCAGGAAAGATAGTACCAGAAATGTCAGATGTATGGTACTGATAGCTTTTGACTCCAGAACAGAAGCAACAGTCTTTTCAATTATCTACATTCCAAGGATAAAGACCAGATGACTAGGCCATAATCATCTAATCACTGGTCAGGTATATGAATTGCTTTTAGTCATCCCGTGACTACTAAGAATCACTGTGGGAAGGTGGAGGTAAGGCCAATCCTACCCACCACAAGAAATTTTCTCCCTTCAGCCAGTTGGAATTATTTCATGTACAGAAGGTAAGAAAGAATACTAGACCAAAATAAATAATGCAACAATAATACAGTATTCTCTATGCCACCTGCTCTTTTTAGTAGAGCCTTACCAAAAATGCAGAGTTCTCAACTTAAACTCATCAGAAGAGACAAGGAAGTTCACTTCATACTCATTAGCTCAGATTTTAAGTGTGGTTGTCATCAATACTATCTACAGTACTTATAATCACATTAACTCTATAACTATGTCTTGACTGCATAGAGGTTAAGATGAGTGTTTCTCTTCTAAGATGCTTGCATACTCTGGTTTCTCTTCAGATCGTATAAATCTTTTGCCTTTTACTAGGATGCTTACAGAAATATCTGCTAATAATTACTCCAAATGACATCTCTCTCCAGTTGTGGGCATTGCAATTGGATGGGTGCATCTATTTTAAGGAATCTCTAGCAATTGATTTAAGGCAGATACACCTTGAGGACTAGTGGGCTCTTAGCTGACCACTGACTCAAGGCAAGTTACAATCTTCCCAAATTGTCCAAGCTTGAATTTTTGCGTAATATAAATCAAACTTTATGCCTTGTCACGTCTCCATTTGGACACTATTTAATTAGTATTAGTCACAGTAATTACTGACAATTCACTTTTTCAATTGATTTCTGTTGCTTATAAAGTGCCTCATTAAATACTACTATAGTTAAGTTATCTAAGTCTAGATTTGGTAGAAGCAGTGCATGAGGAATGTGATGAGGAGACTGCTAATTTCTGATTGGTTGTTCATCTCTGGACAATAGTTCAATCAATAAGCACAAGGCTATATTTTAATATCTTTTCTTTCTTAAAAAAGTTTAACCTATACTTTATTCTAGCTATAGCAATACAATTTACATATTATACAAGTTTCAAACAGAAGAAAAAAGGGAAACATTTTCAGGTTAAAAATCCCCTTCCCAAACATAAACTTGACTTTGTAGACCTTGGTGGGGAAGGGTGTGGGGGGGGTTACAGATAAAAGAGGTGATATAAATATGATAAAATGCATTGTATGAAATTTATAACAATTCAATAAAATTTAATTATTAAAAACTTCCCCAAGAACAAATATATAAAAAATCAATTTTTCTAAACGTATCAGTGGGTTAAATGAATTCAGTGACTAGCCATGTCTAATTCCTATTGTACTAATGATCAATGGAATTAAAAAGAAAGTCAAACTTTCATAATCATTGCCTCAAAGCAACATTTTTCCTTAAAAATAAAGTTATGACTAATTACTTTAATTAATTTATACAATGAGTTATTTATTGCTAAAAAAATTAGGAATCAATACATAGATTTCTCTATTAATGAAAATTCTATGCACAATATTCAAGTGAACTAATGGAAGCATGTTCTTGCTTGGTGTCCCACAATTAGATGAAGGCAAATGGTCCCAGGTGAATTGAGAACACGCCTATGCCATTGCCTAGTGTACTTGCTCCTGAATCCTCTGGGCTCAGTTGGTCAGCAGCACATGATATGAGATGTATTCCTTCTGATAAAAAGATTAGTGTCACAGTTAAGGCCTCTGAGACAAAGTCACCAGTGGCTAAGCTATCCTACCACTGATATCATGTTTTCTATGTGAAGATTACAATAACAATTGCAGTGTTAAAAAAAATTAGTGCTTTTACTCCTCTAAATATAGAATCTTAATTATATAGATTTTATGATTGTGTGTGAGAGTTGTATAATTCTGTGGTACATGAAACATTAAAAGATCCAACGCCCTCTTCTGACCTCAGCAGACCTTGCACCACATGGGTACACTTACATACATGCAAGTAAAACACTTATACACACAAAATAAAAATAATAAATAAAAAATTTTTTAAATGGCATGGTAAGCATTAATTTCTCATTGTAAAATTGCTATGAATCTATTTGTTTAGATAGTCTACTAAACATTTTATGACAAAATAGAAACAATGTTTTATGGATCTAGGATATATTATTGTGCTATAGTTGAATTTCACTATCAATTTTCTTTCTTTTCTTACCAATTTTTCTCAATGTCTATTTTATTGAATTTTGTGCATTGCATACAACACTTCTTAATCATACTTAGGCGCTTTCCCCTAGCTGTGCTCTCTGTGTACTCTCCCATTGGATTTCCTGCATTCTGTCATATATATTAAGGCCTGTTAAGTCAAGTCAAGTACCCAGATGTCCCTCTGTGTGAGTTCATCTACTGGAGTCTAGTCAGCCTATGTAGAGTCACTCTCTTAAAAAAGATGAACTCTCCCTCACCAAGCAGTAATCAGCTGCCAACAGTTCCTTGGTGAGGTTCCTGGCCATTTTACCACTTCTAAGCTGGATTTTTGTCTGATTGAGCTAGTATGTGTCTGGTGCATGCTGTCACCACTGGTGCAAGTTCATGTGAACAAGTTCTCAGAGAGGCCTGGAAGATGTTTTCCTTATGATTATGCACCAGCCCTGTCTCTTACAACCTTTCTGCCCCCTCTTCCTCAATGGTCCCTGATCCATGGGTGGGTGAGGTTTAATATAAGAATCATATCAAGGGACACACACACACACACACACACACACACACACACACATACACACACACACAGTCTCTTACTCTGCACTTTGGCCAGTTGTGGCCTTCTTTGTACATTGACCTCTGTTGCATGAGGAAGACTTGCTGGTGAGAGCTCAGAGATATATGAGTGTTCTTTCTACTCCCTATTCTACTATGTTCCAAGAGACTTAGGTGCAGGCTCTATAACAAGAAACACAGTGCTAGACAGGAGAATCCTCCTGTTGAGTTGTTGGTCAGGGTAGACCAAGAGAATTCCAAAATAACACAGGCTAGTGCCACAGCCCTTGATTCCCTCCCAGAACTTGAAGATAAGATCCTATTTCTGAAGACACGGTATACTTTGGAAATAGAACGTGGAACAATGGAGCTGGAACTGACCTGGAAGCCTCCTCCCTGAAGACCAGCTCTGACAGTTCTAGAGGATAGTATGCGAGTTTCTAAACAAGAAAATCAATCAATGGTCTAATGTCACCTTTAAAGTAAAAAAAACACAACAAAGACTGTGCAGTAGTGGGACTTTTATCTTTGGGATAACCAACAGCTACCTACTGGACTTAAAGTCCTCATGTGTGAGAGGGAACTCATGTGTGGCATGGCTGGAGAGGTCAAACACAAATGCAATGCCTTACCGTATCCTAAAATTGATCCTTATATTTACAGACAGGTATACCATTCACTACTCATTGAAGAAGCTTCATTTTTCCTTTTTTTCTTTCTTTTTCTTTTTTTAAGTTAATTTTTATTGAGTACATTTCATACAACATTTCTTAATCAAATTTAGATTCATTCCCCCATCCATGCCCACCCCTTATGTCCCGTCACCCCTACCCCACCAGAACTCATGGATTCTGTCATACATGTTAAGTCCTGTCTTGAATGTTTTTCTCAGTGTTTTAAAACCCTTTCGATGCACAAGTTTACTGTTTTGGTCAGTTCTTTGAATAGGTTTCTCTTTCTCTTTTTTTGGTTCCCTTTAATTTTGTATTATTCCAAAATATGCATATATATGCTCCACACATAAATCAAAATTACAAATTCTGAAAATAAACCATAGGTTAATTCAAAAACACATTTAGAGATACACATTTTAATAGTAAATTTGCATGCAGGTAAAAAGAAGTATAACTTTACATTCTTTATTTTTTAGAATACAAATACATATCTTCCACCCATATATGGTAATTACAATGTGTGAATATGAGTGGTAGGACAATTCTAGAGCCCATTAAGAGATTCACATTATAATAGCATAGTTGCTTTCAGATACAATGAAATATAATAATAAAGTTGCTCAATTTGCCTGCCAACTGGTGATTTGGTGTTAGCATCCACAAATGAGGGAAACCATTTGCCTTTTTATTTTCTGGGACTGTGTTACTTCACTTTGCATAATGGCTTCAAGTTCCATCCATTTACCAACAAAGTTCATGATACCATTTTTCTTTACCACTGCATAGAACTCCATTGTGTAGATGTACCACATTTTTATTATCCAGTGATCAGTTGAGGGGCATTTGGGTTGGTTCCAGCTCTGTGCTATTGTGATTAGAGCTGCAATAAACATAGTTGTGCATGTATCTTTGCAGTAGGATGAGTCTTGTGGGTATATACCCAGGAGTGGTATGGCTGGGTCAGGTGGTAGGCTCATTTTGAGTCTTTTTTTTTTTTTTTTTGTCTTTTCGAGACAGGGTCTCCTGGTAGCCCCAGCTGTCCTGGAACTCACTCTGTAGACCAGGCTGGCCTTGAAAGATCTGCCTGCCTCTGCCTCCAGAGTGCTAGGATGAGTGTTCCCCTTTCCCCACAACCTCTCTAGCATTTGGTGTCTTTTGTTTTCTTGATCTTGGCTAGTCTTATCAGAGTGAGATGATACTTTAGTATGGTTTTAATTTGCATTTCCATAATTATCAATGATGTTGAATACTTTTTAAGATGTTTCTCAGCCATCTTTACTTCTTTACTGGTGAAGTCTCTGTTCATCTATTTATGCATCTTTTGAGTAGGTCATTTGTTTTCTTATTTCTTTGTTTTTTAAGTAGTTTATATATTCTGGTTGTTAATGCTCTGTTAGATGTATCAGTGGTGAAGGTTTCCTCCCACTCTGTAGGTTTTCTCTTCACTTCCTTGATTGTTTCTTTAGCTGTACAGAAGCATTTGAGTTTGATGAGGTCCCACTTGTCAGCCGTTGTCCTTATTTCCCATGCAGCTGCTGTTTGATTTAGAGAGTCTTTTCCTATGCCTATGTCTTGTAGGTTGCTGCCAACTTTTTCTTCTATCACCTTCAGGGTTTCAGGTTTCAGGTTGAGATCTGTGATCCACTTGGAGTTTATTTTTGTACAGGGTGAGAGGTAGGGGTTTAATTTTGTTCTTCTACAAATGGTGATCCAGTTTTGCCAACACCATTTGCTGAAGATGCTACCTTTTCTCCACTGAACTTTTTAGGCCCCTTTGTCAAATGTGAGGTGGCTGAAGTTATATGAGCTCAAGTTTGGATCTTCAATTTTGTTCCATTGGTCAATGGATCTGGGTTTTTTTTTCCCAGTACCAGGTTGTCTTTATGACTATAGCCCTGTAATATAGCTTGGAGTCTGGTAATGTAATCAATCCCCCCAGTATTACACTTTTCACTCAGGGTTGCTTTAGCTATTCGGAGTCTTTTGTTTTTCCATACGAATTTAAGGATTTTTTTCCCCCAAGTCTGTGAAAAAGCTCATGGGGATTTTGATTGGGATTACACTGAGTCTGTATATTAATTTGGGCAGAATGGACATTTTTGCTATATTAATTTTTCCAATCGATGAGCATGGGAGCTCTTTCCATCTTTTGATGTCATTTTCAATCTCCTTCTTCACGGGTTTAAAAATTTTGTTGTAGAGGTCTTTTGTGTCTTTGGTTAGGTTTATTCCTAGGTATTTTTATTTTGAGGCTATTGTGATTGGGAAGGTCTCCTTATGTTCCTTTTCCAGTTGCTTATTGTGGTGTAAAGAAAGGCTACTCATTTTTCTAGGTTTATTTTGTATCCTGCCACTTTACTGAAACTTGTAATTGTTTCTAAGCATTTTCTGTTGGAGTTTTTAGCATCCCTAGGTAAACTATCCTATCATCTGCAAAAAGGGATAGTTTTACTTTCTCCATTCCAATTAGTACTCCTTTAATTTCCCTTTCTTGCCTTATTGCCCTAGCAAGCATTTCAAGCACTATATTGAAGAGGAGTGATGTGTTCCTGCCTTTAAGGGGAATACTTCCAACTTTTCTCCATTTAGGATGATGTTGGCTGTGGGTTTCTTTTATATGGCTTTGATTACATTGAGGAATGATCCCTCCAGTCCAATTCCCTCTAGGACTCTAAGCATGAAGGGATGCTGGATTTTGTCAAAAGCCTTTTCTGCATCAATTGAAATGATCCTGTGGTTTTTGTCTTTCAGTCCATTTCTGTGTTTTATGATATTTATTGATTTACATATGTTGAACCATCCCTGCATCTCTGGTATGAATCCAACCTGGTCATGATGGATGATCTTTTGATGTGGGTCTGTATGCAATTTGCAAGTATTTTGTTGAGAATTTTTGCATCTGTATTTATTAATGAGATGTGTCTATAGCTTTCTTTTTTTGCTTGTATCTTTGCCTAGTTTTGGTATTAGAGTGATGCTGGCTTCATAGAAGGAATATGAGATATTTCCCTCTGTTTGTATCCTTCTGAAAAGTTTGAGTAGTAATGGCTGTAAGATCTCCTTAAAGGTTTTATAGAATTCTGCTGTAAAACCATCTGGGCCTGGGCTTTTGTTAGTTGGGAAGCTTTTTATTACATCTTCAATATCCCCAAATATTATGGGTCTGTTATGCTGTCAATCTCTTCTTGGTTAAGCTTTGGTGAACCCCAGGATTTCAGATATTCTTCCATTTCTCTTAGGTTTTCAAATTTAGTAGAGTATAGGTTTTTGAAGTATTCTCATATGATTGTCTGGATCTTTTCTTTATCTGTTGTGATGTTTCCCCTTTCATCACGAATGCTATTGGTTTGGAGTTGTTCTTTCTTTCTTTTGGTTAACTGGGCTAGATAGAGCTCTGTCTGTTTTGTTTATCTTTTCAAAGAACCAGATTTTTGATTCATTGATTTTTTTATTGTTGTCTTTGTTTCTATTTCATTGATTTCTGCTCTGATTTTTGTTGTTTCTTCCTGTCTGTTGGGTTTAGGGTTCATTTGTTGATGTCTCTCAAGTGTTTTTAGCTGCATTTAGCTGTTAGATTTTTTATTTGTTCCCTTTCTGGTTTTTTGATGTGGGCACTTAGGGCTATAAATTTTCCTCTTAGAACTGATTTTAATGTATCCCTCAGGTTTTGTTGTGTTGTATTGTCATTTTCGTTTAGTTCCAGGAATGCTTTTATTTCATTCTTTATTTCTTCCCTGACCCACTCATTATTCTGGATTGTGTTGTTTAGTCTTCATGTGTTCTTATAGTTAGTAGGGCTTACCCTGGTATCAATATTGAGCTTTATTGCAGTGTTGTCTGATAGAATGAATGGGATAATTTCAATCCTTTTGCATTTGTTGACATTTCTTTTGTGTCCAAGTATGTAGTTGATTTTGTAGAATGTTCTGTGGGGTGCTTCTTTTTTCAACAGATGGAGACGATTATAGAATTCCATTCCTATTAAGCACAGAGAATAGTGTCTGCAAGATGCTCAACCCCAAGTGACAAATCTATTAATTTTATGTTTACCCATACTCTATGTAATTCTTCTAGAGCTGTATTATTTTCCAGGAATTTCTGTTCTCAGTTGCATCTGCTATTTACTCATAGAGAACCCCCTATTTTGTCCATTTTCCTCAGTTTCACTCACTGGGCCTCAGGTAAACATGGTCTTTCAATAGCACCAATGATGCTAATTTCATCCAGTTGTCTCATCTATGGCTCAACACTGGACCTTACTCGCTGACCTAGCAGACATTCCTTCAGTCTCCTGCTGAAGCCTCCCAACACACTCCTTTTCCACTCCTATCAGCTACATAGACCTGCATGTACCAGATAGACACAGAGGCCTCAAAGTATGCTAATTGCTCTGAAGCCCCAAGGATCAGCATTCCTCTCAGGATAGTCATGTTGGTTAGCTTTGCCCTCCCAGTCTGGACAACTGTTCTTTAGGGAACTCTTGCCTACCCTCCTCTCCAGTTTCTCTGTTAGTGCCCAGCCTCTTGTGTAACACTGAGGTGAAAAAGTTCCACTCCTTCCAAATAATACCTAATTTCCAACTCCAGTAGCATAACAAGCAATCCACTGGAGCTGTCTTGGGAGTGTGACTGGTGGTCTTTAGATTATTATTAGATTAGTTATTTATTTATACATCTTCAGGAGAATTTATTTATTTATTTATTTGTTTATTTATTTATTTATGTCTTTTTGAGACAGGGTCTCCCTGTAGCCCCAGCTGGCCTGGAACGTACTATGTAGAGTAGGCTGACCTTGAACTCACAGAGATCTGACTGCCTCTGCTTCTTGAGTGGTGGGATTAAAGGTGTGCACCACCATGCTTTGCCAGGAAAATCTTTAACTTAGGGAAAACATTCTGTTTTTAGATATATTAGATATCTACTTAAAATATTTTATTTTATTTTATTTATTTATTTGGCAGTGCAGAGGATTAGACTGGGGGTTTTGCATAGCCTAGGCATGTACTCTGTTCTCAGCTATATTCACAGCTCGATATAACAGATATCTTTAAAAATATTTTATTAATTTTTATTTTATGTGTATGAATGTACTGCCTGCATGTGTATAAGTACATCCTGTGTTATGCAATGTCCTTGCAGGTAAAGAAGAAGACTCGGATCCCCTGGAACTGAAGTTACAGATGGTTGTTAGTCTTTCTTCTTGGACCCCTCAGAGCACTGATGATATGAAACCAAGCCCGGAGAGCACATGATCATATCATGGACTCTAATATGTGAATGATATTTCACTTTGTTTCATGATATAAGACCAGGAAGTCTTAATGCCACCCATGTCTGTCTTCCCTGAGAACTCAGTTCCTTGTCTGTAAAAAGAATGGGTGATTTTCAAAAAGGCCTTTCTATCTGTAAGCCTGTGATTTATTTTTGAGTTGTAATCACGTTTAATCTCTTTTTACTGATTAATTCTAGGCAGTGTGGAACTAGGGAATAATATTCTATGTGAGCTAATTCCTCAGGTCATTTCTTTTTAATGAGTTGACTGAGCTGACCACTATGCTTTGCATTTAACCTCACAATTGCAGCTGTGCTCATCCTATCAATAATTCTCCATCTGTAGGGAACTCTGGGGCTCAGAAAAATCAATAATAAAGAGATTATCAGCAACCAGTCTCTTCCTTGGGAGTGAAAATAGAAATGCCAGTGGAAAAGTGAGTTTCTTTAGTGCTCAAGGGTTTCTTCACAGATGTGCTTCTTTTTTCACACCTGGTTGACACCTTCAGATGCCTTGACCTTTAACCCACTTTGCTTTGTTCTTTGAAAAAGCATTGGGAATTTTCTTTTACTTTTCTCCTTTTATTTGTACTCGGTCTTTGGTGTTGCTGTATATCTTGGTCTGCTGAAACGCTCATCGATCATCTTCAGAGGCTCTAAGTTATATTCTACTTTATTTCTAAATTGTTTATTGCCTGAAATCACTGGATTTCTTTCGTTTGCTTTTGTTCTTGAAATATTCTAATATGCAAATGTGAAAAGTTTGTATCAAGGTAACAAACATTGGATTCCATTGACTTTATTCTGTAACCTTGAGCGACACCTGAATCTTCAACTTTTAAAAAAGGCTTACAGGTAGCTGTGAAGGTCAAACAGCACAGGTCAAGTATTCTGCCTGGTGTCTCATGTCATATGGACAAATGTATTTCTCAGGCCCTTCCCCCCTATATTTTCTTTCTATCATGCATTCTCACATTTCATTTCCTCCTTTTTGATCTTTAATTTTACATTTGTCTTTATTTTCTTTTTTAAAAATTTTTATTTATTTTTATTATGTGTGTGAATGTACTGTCTGCATGCAGGTCTGTGCACCTGTGTTGTGCAATGCCGCAGAGGTCAGAAGAGGGCGTGGGTGCTGGGGAACGAACCCGGGTCCTCTGCAAGAGCAGTCGGCACTCTTAACTGCTAGGCCATCTCTCCAGCCCCATATTTTCAAATAGATTACAATGTTACCCTAATTCAATAAAAATATTTCTTTTTATAATTAAAATGTTCACTTTAGGCCTTATCTAAGTCAGGAAATTAATTTTACTACAAAAAGTGTATTTTCTTTAAAAGGAAATAAATTACTATTTCTATTCCTAACCCATCATTGGCTAATATTTTGGATTAAGCTATTATTTGAAAAATATCTCCTTTTGAAATGGACTTGAGGAGGGTTGACATATTGTTTCACAGTCAAAATGAAATAGTTTTCCAAGAAGCAATATAATATAGGATTTATGCCAAATGATAGACTCTAGTCATTTGGCATGCTTTATTTGGTATGGCTTTGGAATAGTTTCTTAATCTTTGCTTCTTAATTTCCTTTTCTGTCAGGTCTGACTGAAGAACAGTACTTGTAGAATTATCATGAACACTTAGGTATGTGCCTGTGTGTGTAGATTTCATATACTCATGACAGTGGTGTTATCACCATTACTATTTCTATCTTGTTTTAAGATTTATTTTCGCCTTTAATCCTAGCACTTGGGAGGCAGAGGCAGGCAGATCTTTGTGAGTTCAAGGCCAGCCTGGTCTACAGAGTGAGTTCCAGGACAGCTGGGGCTATAGGGAGGCCCTGTCTCAAAAAGACAAAAAAAAAAGATTTATTTTTATTTTTAAATTCTGTGTGTGTATGTTTTTCTGTGTGTGCATGTGAGCAGGGAAGCTACAGGCAGGTTCCATCCTGCTGGAGCTAGAGTTAGAAGTGCTTGTGAGCTGCCTGATGTGGATGCTGGGAACTGAACTGGGGTCTTTTCCAAGAGCAGTATGCACTCTTAACCATTGACACATCTCTCTATCCCACTTACTCTTTTATGATTCCAACTAAAATAGCCAAAGTCATAGTTGATTAACAAATGAAGAAAGTTCATTTCTGGGTCACATAAGTCTAAGTTGGCAGATAGTCAAAGAGAAGACATTTCTGTGCTAGAAAGAAAAGTCTTACTGTGTTTCACAATTTTACAACTTTGCTCTTTGGACAGGCTATATGTAAATGAGTGGGCAGGCTGCATGATTGATGATGGAAAATATTTCTTCTCATGTAAAATATTTCTACTGTGTTCGACAAGTGGTTTAATAGAAATATGTTATGTCATCAGAGGTAAAAATTGTAAGCAGGATGGTCATTTGTAGAGGAAAATATCCCTTCTAAACGCGATACAGTTCATATCACTTTTAAACATGATACTGTCAATAATTCTGTAAAACAAGGCCTATGATATTCATTGTGTAAATATAAATATTAAACTTCAGAACTCAGAAAAGTTAAAATTTTTTTTTAGGATACATGACTATATATTGATTAAATCATGTCTTCAACTTCAAACTCTGTTCTTGTTCCATCCAAGCATTCTTTGAAATGTTATGCCCTTTAAAAGAGATTTATTTTATTCTGTTATTTATTTATCTGTATGTATGCATCTCTGTCTTTGCAGGTGTCCTCAGAAGCTAGAAGAGGTTGTCAGATTCCCTAGAGCCAGAGATACAGACAGTGGTGAGTCACTGAGCATGTGCGCTCAGGATTGACCTTCTGTCCTCTGCAGGAGCAGCAAGTGCTTTTAGCTGTATGAGGCATCTTTCCAGCCCCCAATTTTATCTTATTTTATTTTATTTATAATTTTATTTATTTATTTTTTATGCATATGAATGTACTGTCTGCATGTAGGTTTGTGCACCTATGCTGTGCAATGCCGAGGAGGTCAGAAGAGGGTGTTGGATTTCCCTGGAACTGGAGTTAAAGAGGGTTCTTGGCCACCATGTGGGTGCTGGGGATTGAACCCAGGTCCTCTGCAAGAGCAGTCGGCACTCTTAACCACTGAGCCATCTCTCCAGCCCCAGCAAATTTTATTTTTTAACTTAAAAGTATTTATTTTAGGTGTGTCTGTATGTATGTGTGCATGTTCAGATGACAACTTCCAGCAATTAGTTCTGGCCTTCTATCATACAGGTCCAGGAGATGGTGTACACCTTTACCATCCAAGTCCTTTCTCTAACCCTCTATATTCTTGATTGTGATTAGGTTATTAACAGCTCTACTACTCTGTTAGAAAACAAGGAATTTACACTGGATGTGCTAACATCTATGATTACTGTAAGAAATTACTGTAAGCTCATGGCTTAACAATACAAGTTATCAGACACTGCTGTAGGACAGAGGCTCCACTCAGGCCTCAGCTAAAATCAGCCTGCTGGCAGGATAGCTTTCCCTCTGGAGTCTCTGAGGAGAAGCCACATGCTTGATTCTTTCAGTAGCAACAGATGGAGTGCTTTCATGCAAACTATTTCTGATCCATGCAGCTAAGGGAAGCTATGGAGTTTAAAGACTCATATAAAATGAGATTTGGCTCACTGTGGAATTCAGGGTAATCATATCTTCATAATCTCTTGCCTATGTAAGGTATATTCATTCCCGCATAACAAGGATTGTAATTATCCTATAGGGACACATACTTGGGGGCTATTAATCTACTCACCACATTGAATAAACTCTTTTTCTCCAATATTGTTTTCATCACATATTAAAATGATTATTTATTTATTTTTATTTTATTTAGTTTTGTTTTGTTTTGAGACAGTGTCGCCCTATAGCCCCAGATAGCCTGGACCTTGCTATGTAGAACAGGCTGGCCCTGATCTCACAAATATCTACCTGCCTCTGCCTTCCAGGTGCTGGGATTAAACAGATGTTCCAACATGTCCAGCTAATGATAATGATTTAAAATTTTGTATGAAAAATACAATATTTGGTCCATAAATTTGGAAAGAATCTAAAAGAACACATAGGTAAAAAAAAAAAAAAACAGTTACAATTAGGACATGATTTTAGCATAAAGAAAAAAATCCTGAAAACTTATATTGACCTAAATTTTATTTGTATGTTGTTACAGATATTAATGTACAAACATTTGCAGTGTCCAATAATAAACATTAATGTAGAAAGGTCATTGTTTACAGTCTGATATACATTTTGCTTTCAGTATATTGAACTTGGCTTTGGACGGATTAAGAATCTTAAAGTAAATAAAGCTGAAAAAATTGTAATTATTGTCCTGAATTTCTTAGTGAGATACCTAAATAAACTATGGATATGCCTTAAAAACAAGGTAACAGGGGCTGGAGAGATGGCTTAGGGGTTAAGAGCACTGGCTGCTCTTGCAGAGGACCTGGGTTTGATTCCCAGTACCTACATGGTGGCTAACAACCATCCATAGCTTCAACTCCAGGGGAATCCAATACCTTATTGTGACCTGCATGAACATTGCACCACACGGGTGCACTTATATACATGCAGGGAATACAGTCATATACATAATAAATAAATAAAAATAATAAATAAAATATTAAAAAAACATGGATCCATCTTCAACCAAAGACAGCATTTGGATCCTTGTGTTAAAAATGTGTATGTGGTACATACAGTTGTATAATAAAAAAGTCTCGAGTTAAGAGTCCTAACTAAATAAGCCTGGAGATGAGCTTTGATATTGTAATCAAGTGCTTCTTTTTTTTTTAAAGTGTTTTCACCTTTTAAGTTAGCATACAAAGTGTTAGGTATCACTATGGCAATTTCAAGCAAATTGCTTTAGTTGATTCTCTCCATCCCAGATCCTGCATTCCCCTTCTTCCCTTGCATCTCCCTGACACCTGTCTCCTTCCCACTTTTGTGGGAATGCAGACCACAAGTCCTCTGTTTCTATTCTCTACCTCTTCTTCACCTTTCTCTCCTGTTCTCCTTTGTAGCTTTTTAGCTTTATCCACATTTACTTCCATTTATGTACACATATATGTACATTACAAGGTAGGATCTGCATATAAGAGCAAACATTCTGCATGTGGTGATGTGAATAAGAAATGTCTCCGCAGGCTCAGGTCTGTGAACATCTGGTCCCCTGCCGTTGGTGGTATTTGAGGAAATTATGGAGTTTTTAGGAAGTGGAGGCTTACTGAGGAAGTCACTGGAGGGAGGCTTTGAGAGTTTACAGCCTTGTCCCACTTTCAGCTTGTTCTTTCTGCTCTGCTTCCTGTGTGTCAATGGAAGTGTGGTCTCAGCTTCTTGCTCCAGTGGCCAGCTGCCATGCCTCCCCTCTCATTATGGACACTGTATCTTACTTGAGTTTATTTGAACATAAGCCTAAATAAACTCTTCCTTCTCTAAGTTGCCTTGTTTATGGTATTTCTCACAGCAATATTAAATAACTGACACATTGTATGACTCATCTATACCACTCCTGGGCATATACCCAAAGGATCTATATCATACCACAAGGATACTTGTACATCCATGTTTATTTCTGCTCTGATCGCAATAATAAGGAAATAGAACCAGCCCAAGTTTCTTAAGTGCAACTATGTCTCAAATTCACTTGGGACAATCCTAAAAATGCAGATTCCTGGGACCTGCCCCAGATAAAGTTAATCAGAATTTCTGTGAATGGATCAAGAGAACTGAAATACTCAGCAAGGTATGTAAATTACTAGACAAAGCTAGCCTTGTCTGCAACATGCTTGATAATAGGTTCTTTGGCTTTTCTCTTACTCATCTCCTGTGAAGGAAGCTCATTAGCTCCAGAGGTGGAGTGTCTCATAGTTGGTACTTATTATTACCCTTTGGCATGTTGTCTTAGTCTTTTCTATATGCCTATATGACACAGGCTAGAAAGTGCTAAAGCTATATTTCCAAGATTTTCTTGCAGCTAAGGACCTGGTTGTGACATAAATTATACTACTGAGCTGAGTTTGCATCAGATTTAAAGAGAGAATTGAGAAGGAGGCCCACTGCCTGTGGTTCCTGCTTAGCTTTGCTAGCCAGTAGGGAGGTGAATATTTGAATGAAAGATTCTGTTGTTCAGTTTCCAGCGTCTTAGATGTTTTTTTTTTAGTGGGCATGGTGACAGCTTATCAACACAACTTTAGTCTTGATGATTTGGGTGTCTATTTTCCAGGTTGGCAGTATTTGTAGACTGCTGTACAGTGACTACGGCTAAGTCAGTAAAACTCAAGGGATGGGCTCAGGCCCTCTGTCTTCTTTTGGGGCCTGATCTGTGTTGTTCTTAGACACCTGAGAGTCTGGCCTAGAACCTGCTCCTTCTCATAACATTGTAATTCCAATACTTAATTTCTTCTGCAAGATCGCTTCTGCTGTGTTTCATTTAAAATGGAAAACTGGGCTGGAGAGATAGCCTAGCGGTTGAGAGCACCGACCACTCTTACAGAGGACCCGGGTTCGATACCCAGCACCCACATGGTGGTCAAGAACCGTCTGAAACTCCAATTCCAGGAGAACTCCAGTTCCAGGGGAATCCGACGCCCTCTTCTGACTCTGCGGCATTGCACGACACCAGTGTACAGACCTGCATGCAGACAGTACATCCCTACACATACAGAAATAAATAAAAAAATTTAAAAAATGGAAAACTATGTTCCCAGGAAGGCAATGACTTGTTCAGAAATACACAAAATCCAAGTCTCCTAGCACTCTATTCAATTTTCTGTGTAAGCAAGTGAGAGAGAATTCATGCAGGATTTCCTGCATCACTTGTGAATGCTGTGCGCATGTGTGTTTTTCTTTGTGTGTGCACAGACCTGCCTGTTCCATTCATATGTTCCTAGAACATTCATATGTATCAGAGACTGGGATGAAGTAAATTTGTGTTTTATTCCTGCATGCTGGTGTCCAATACCTTGGTATGTGTGGTGGTTTGAATGAGTGTCCTCCATAGGCTTTAAGTATTCAGACATTTTGTCTCCAGTTTTACTTACAAGGAAACAAAAGAAAAGTGACTAATATAGTTATTTGGTACCAGAGAGTGGGCTGTTGGTTGTGAAGAGCCTGACCATGTGGATGTTTGGAGAAATGTGGATGACTTTGGAACTTTGGGCTAGAAAAGCTGTTGACTACTGTAAGCAGAGCTTAATGGGCCATTCTAGTAGAAGCCTGGAAGAAAGCATTGCTGCAAAAAAATGTAGTTCCAGAGGAATTTTGATAAAGAGTCTGGCAGCAGTTTGCCCACAGCCCAAATGCTTGCCTGATGCTAATTAGAAAAGCAATGGACTAATGTCTTTGGTGGAGGATATTTCAAGACAGCCCAACGTAGAAATGGTGGTGTGGCTATTGATGGTGAATATTGTGCAGATCTACAGTGAGGAAGAGCAGATGGGGCAGAAAGAAATGCAGAATGTACAGTTTGGGTCTGAAAACTGCACTAGGAAGATTAAAGGTGGGTCCAAGGCATGTGAAGGAGAGGTTCCTTTTGATAAGGAGATTAAAGTGATTAAGGAGGGGCCTAGCTATTTACAAGTAAACAATGGAAAAAGTGAGATTAAAGTGATTAAGGAGAGGCCTCAAGTAAACAGAAACTGTTCCTTCATGGCAAGACCACACCCAGGCAGAGTGCAGCAGGGGCATCCCTGTATAAAGAAGGCCCTGATAGGCCATTGCATGAAGCTGTGAATGTGAAGTCTGGTTGGCAGCAGAGATCCCAAGAAGACATTCAAGATGCCAGACCGGTGAGATATTTGCCAAGGAGAGCTGCATACAGGGAGTGGTACCAGCCTGAGAAAGAGATGTATGTTGCAAGCAAAGCTGGAAGAGCTGAGCCATCTAAGCCCTTTGGAAGTAAAGTCCCAGAAGTCAAACATGGAGCTACTTAACACCAAGCCCTGCTGGTTTTTGGTCTTGTTTTGGTCCAGTATTTCCTCACTATGCCTCTATTCCTCCATTTTGGAATGGGAATGTGTATTCAGTTCCAATGTATGTAGGGAGTTTGTAATTTGTCTTTTGATTACAGGAGCTTACAGTTAAGAGATTGGCCTGTGTCTCAGAAGAGATTTTGGACTATAGACTTTTGAAAGGCATTGAAACTGGTAAAGACTATGGGGAATTTTAAGGTTGGACTAAATGCATTTTGCATTTTATATGGTCAGGAGCCTATGGGGGCCAGGGAGTGGAATGTGGTGGTTTGAATGAATGTCCCCCATAGGCTTTAATTATTCAGACATTTTGTCTCCAGTTAGTGGCACTGTTCTTGGAGGTGTTAGAAGGTGTGACCATGCTGGAGGAAGTACATTATTGGGGGCAGGCTTAGTGAGTTTAACAAGCCTTGCGGTCTCCAGTCTCTCTCTCTCTGCTTCCTGTGCTCATTGCGAGATGTGACCCTTGGCTTGCTGCTCCAGCCCTGGCCACCATGGTTCCCGCCACAATGGACTCTGATTCCCTGTAACCATCAATGGTAAGCTCAAATAAACTCTTCCTTTTATAAGTTCCCTTGCTCATGGTGGATTTATCACAGCAACAGAAAAGTGACTAATAAAGTATGTTACCTACTAGTGAGTTCAATCCCCAACACACACACACACACACAGACACACACACAGACAGGTAGACACACACACACCCACACACCACCACCACCACCACCACCAGCTACCTTTTCCTAAATATAAAAATTTCCATGTATATATATAAAAATACTACGTTAATCAAAAGTTTTAAATCTTATTTTAAAGTAATTTTAGCACTCAAAATTGTGGGTTTTATTATGACATTTTCATACATACAAATTTTTCTTAGGCCCATCTTCCCCTTTTGCTGATGCCCTTCTGTTCTGTAAATAGTCTCCCTTCTGCTTTCAGTCATTATATACATATATATGTATATAAGCATATTGATATAAGTTCATTTTTATGGAAGAAAAAATCTACATTGTTTTACTGATTTTCCTTTATCAGTGCCTTTGTTGATGAGCATGTAGACTGGTTTCATACCTTGGCTATTCTGAATAAAGATGAATGTGAATATCTCTGTGGTATGCTGAGTTAGGGCACATGCCCACTAGTTACATAACGTTGTCTTGCTTGTTATGACTTGTTTCACTTTTTTCTTTTTTCACAATATTCTTATATTTCCATCAAATGTTAAAGACAACTTCGCTGGATATAGAAATCTAGCCTTGGAGTTGCTTTTAGTGGTGGGAGTATGTCATTCCTTGCTTTTCCTGATTTTTAAGGTTTCTGTTAAGAGTTCTGCTGTTATTTATTTTGGTGTGTTTGCCTTTACATAAGGTACTTGGCATTTTTTTCTCTTACAGTATTTCAAGTTGTTCTTTTGCTTTTCACTTTGATACCTTGAGTATGTGTCATGAAGAGGTACTTCTCTGAGCAGGTCTTTTTGAGATTTTTAAGTAGCTCTCATACTTAGATGTCCATTTCCTTCCCTAGATTTAGAGAAATTTCTACTATAATTTCATTAAATATACTTTCTATGTTTTCAGTTTTTATTTAAGCTACTTTTACTCCATGGATTCTTAGTTCAGGGCTCTTTTTTTGGATAACAAATGTCACTTTTTTCAATGAGTAAATAAATGTATTTGTTCTTTTTATAACATATTATTGGGTATGACAGTAATTGTATAGGTTTCTTTTCATATGCTTTTATTGATTCTTCAAAGGTGGTTCATGCATAAACTTAGAACTGGTCAAAGTGTAGAGAAAAGTTTTAGAGGAATGCACAGCCACAGAAGGGATATCTGTGCCCCATCCATCCCTTCAAGGCTCAGTGACCATCCTGGAGGAGATGGAGGGAGATTGTAGGAGCCAGAGGCTGATGAGGACCAGAATTAAAGCATCTTCTGGACATTCCGGGACCACTGCACCCATGGCCTCCCAGCAGCTGCTCTTGCTTGCCGAAGACCTGCACAACACCAAGCAGGCCTGGTCTCTAGATCAGAACCCATGGTCCTTAGAACTTATGGTCACACCTTCTTTGTTTTTATTCTTTCCAAATCTCAATTTATTTGCTAAGTTTATCAATCATATAATCACAGGAGTTGGAAAAATGGAAAGGAAGCATTCATGTAGAAGGAAAGAGCCTGAGAAAGGGAGATAGTAGGAGACAGATGTTACCAAGAGGGAAATGGGAAAAATGGGGGAACAGAGGAGGGGAGGATGTACAAGGAATCATGGGGTTACAGGGGAAGAAGGAGCTCAGGTAGCGATAACAGGAGAGAGGTATCAAATAAATGAAGAGAATGAAGGAACTTTAACTGGGGAGGGATGTTAGACAGAGAGAAAGAAAGAGAGAGAGAGAGAGAGAGAGAGAGAGAGAGAGAGAGAGAGAGAATAAAGCTTAGCTGGTGTGATAAAACAGTTGGAAATATATTAGCTCAAAAACCTACTGGGTAATACACATGCATGCATGTGTATATCTGAAGGCTATATAACAAGAAATACAGTGCCAGAAAAGAGAAATTTCCCTTCAATTGTTGGTCAGGGTAGTCAAAAGACTCTCCAAATAATACTGTAGCCTTTAATTATCTCCAAGTTCTTGAAGGTTAGACCTTATTGCTGAAAACATTACATACTTTGGACTTAAGACTTTGAGCAATGGAGCTGGAACTGATCTGGAAATCTCTCCCTTGACAACTACCTCTCATTGTTCTAGAGGATACTATGCAAAATGTTAAGAGAGAAAATCAGTGGTCCAACCTTAGCTATAAAGCCCAATAACAACAACAAACTATACTGGTGCAGTAGTGGAACTTTTATCTTGGGGGTACTCAACAGCTATCTAATTGAACTTAATGGGAGGGAACTCTGTGGCACTGCAAACATAGCCAAATACTGTGACTTGCTGGACAAGTCATAGATCCTAGAAAAAAACCCTACCTTTGTCACACCCTTAAACAAATATAATGTCTTGCTCTATGTTAATATGCATCCTTATATTTACAGACAAATATACCATTGGCCACTCACCAAAGAAGCTTCTGTTTGCAACAGATAGAGACTATTACAGAGTTCCACACCTGGTCACACAAAGAGAGTAAGTATCTGAGAGATACCCAGTCTTAAGCAATACTAATGTAACTTCTACACCTAAAGCTCAAGGAACATAGAAGAACAGGGTTAGAGAGAATACTAATGCATCCTTCAACTCTCACCACTGAAACTGCTTCCTGCAACAGAATGTGATGTACACAGAAGGCTACAACTGCCCAAAGGGTAGAAAATAAGAGTTTACAGAGTGTGGGTCCCTGTATTAAACCTCACATACCATGACTCAGCAACAATCGAGGAAAAAGTAACAGAAAGATTGTAAGAGCCAATGTTGGTGCATGAACATAAGAGAACAGTCTTATAGGCTTTGGGACCTTGCTCATATGAACATAAAGCAATGGTGACAACATGCACAAGACCCTTGCTAGCTCAATTGGACAAATACCCATCATAGAACCGGGGAAGTGGACAGCAGGCGCCAGTCTTAGCTGAGGAAATATTGGCAGTTGATTACTGCTGGGTGAGCGAGAGTGATCTTCATAGGCTGACCAGATTGCAGTGGACGAACTTGCACTGAGGGACATCTGGGTACACAAACTTGACTCGATTTGCTTTAATATATATGGCAGAATGCATGAAATCTGGTGGGAGGCAGTTATGGGGGTGTGGATGTGGGGTCTCAATGACCAAGATATATTTTATGAAATGCACAAAAATTCAATGTAAATATACATTGAAAAATTTAAACTAATACTTTAATAAAAATATGCTAAAGTAAAAATACTACTAAAAGTATAGAAAAGAGATAAAAGAAGTAAAGACAATGAAAAAGAAAAAGTAAAATGAAAAAGAATGAAAAAATAGGAATAAACAAAGATGAATGCAAGAAGGGAAAAAATAAAAATAATAAAAGCTTTAAAAATAAGGTAGAGAAAAGCTTCTGGCAGTGCAATGAAAAGACAGGAAGGGAAACACAAAGGACAAAGAAGAAAGGTGAAGTGTTGGAGCTGTGTCGTTCTGGATCATCTAATGTTAGTGTCTACAAGATGGATGAGGGAGGGTCAGGGACCCTTGAACTTGTGGAATATTGTCTTCTGGATGATTTATGCTGGGGTGATTCTTGTACTGGACAAGTTTCTGATGTCCATCGAAGTGATCTTAATGGTATAGCTTCCTTCCTCAAGGTCAGAAGCCTCTGCAGACCACATTAAGATTCTCAGTCTGCAAGCCATTTGTAGATCCCAGGGTGGCTAATGTTCCATGGGGAAGCTGCCTCACAAGGTGTTTGGAATGGGGGGAGCAATCATGAGATATATACAGATCAGTCTGTCTCCATATTTTCAAAACTTACTAAGGATTAAACACTTTGCTAGAGGATTGCAGCTACAAATGCCAAGTAATCTACTGAAGCATCAGAGTTCTGTCTCTACAGCAGTGAACCTCACAGAAGACTGTTGGTTCCAGAGTCTGATCTACCTGCTGTCTTTAGGTTCATGGCAATCAAAATCCAAAGTTATGCTCAGGTAATGGGTTCGGCTCCTAGCCTCAGAGGAAGAGCTGTCTTTCCTTGTATATCACTCCTGATCCAAACCTCCTGTCACCTACATTTTTCAGCTTGGTCAGTGTCTGGTCCTCCCACTTCTTACAACTGCCTGCCATGCTGCTCTTTAAACTGGGGCTGTGGCAATTTGATTTCAGGCCCTTAACTAATGATTAGTTGCTGTTTTGCAGGCCTTGGTCTTTGGCACCTAGATAGACAGGTAGACACCTGCTTCATAACCAGCACACTAATGACTGCCCAGAGACATGGGTCATAGCTTTGGCACTGGGAGAATATTCGACACCTTGAACTGCCCAGAAGTTCAAAAGTTGCAAACTATTGTAACCTGGTTCATAAATATTATAAAATTAATATTTAGCAGAAGGCTTTCTACTAAAGAACACAGACACACCGTTGCCTCCTCCTGTAGTAATCAACGGAAATGCACCCATTGTTCACCTGCACAAAATGAAAAACAAAACATAAAACAAAAACAAACAAAACACGAGAACAACAAAAAATTCCCTTAGGAAAACTGTTGTAAAGGCTGCAAATGTAGATCAACACAATGGTCTCTCTGGGCTTTGACTACAGTCTCCTATGAGAGTATTCGGTTCTGCAATGGTTTTTCTGGCCATTGTTCACTTTCACTATTTGAGAGTGCCCCTCTTCATAAACTACCTATCTTTAACATTATACTTTTCTGTGTCTTGTCTGAGTTATTGGATGGAGATACCAAAGACCAGGGAACCAGTGGGAGGCCAGAGTGAGATCCTCGTAATGCCAATAGAGTCCTTGTTAAGAAGGTGCATGGATACAGTTCTCTGAGCCAGGGAGAGTCACAAAATACAATTTCTCTCTCGATTGCGGAGCTGCCCCACCAGATGAGTCACAGTCTCAGCAAAATCTAAAGCTTAGTTTGAGATTTATGACAGCTGAGCTTTGTTCTATGGGTAGGACTGTAAGTCGCTTTTCATCAGGCCTGCCTGGTTGGCCTTTTGAATGAGGCTTCTGCTCTCCCTCTTTCTCCCAGGGAGCCACCTGCTTGGAGCTGTGTGTGGCTCACTTCACTCTCTCAGTTCTCTGCGGTTTTCAGCTGCCCTTTCATGCCCTTTGTGAATCTCCCAATGCTCCCTTTTTATAACTATTTCTTTGGAATGGGGTTTCGTTTTCTTGTTCTTACCCTAAGTTACATGGAAGAGATTTCTAATCCACCTCAAAAAATAGAAGACAAACTGTCAAGGAGAATGAAAGGCACCAATAGGAAGGGCGGTAGCAAAAAGGAAAGGTCAGTGTGATAATGGGTGGGAGGGACATGGTTAAAATGCATTCTATGTATATATATATGCCAATAAAATAGTGAATATATCTATGGAATTAAAAATTTTTGTTTCAGAAAGGCTACTTTCATCAGCCCATTTAGAGAAGAAATTAAAAATTTTAAAGTGTTTTAAAATTACCAAGATACTGAAATGTTAACTTCCCTGATTTAATCGTTACATGCTTATATATGTATCAGTTTTTCACACAGAATAAATTTATTCACTTAAAATAATAACCAATAAAATGAACAAAAACATAAAAACATAGGAAAAGTTAAAACCGTAGGAAAAAGCATAGGAAAGTTTTATTTTGGGTCACAGAGTCAGAAGGTTTCAGTTCATCATGTCAGAGAAGGCAGGGAAAAACAGCACAGTTCATGGCAGCAGGCATGTGGGGAAGGGGCTGGTCACATTGCAGTTGACCAGGAAGTAGAGAGCAAAAGCAAAACCAAAGATCTGTTCTTCCTGACCTACTTTTGCCCAAAAGTCAAAGGAGTTGCACAGCCTTTCCAAAATACACTACCAGCTGTGGAAGAAGCACTCATAAACCCTTGTAGAACATTCCATATGCAAACATATGGCAACAATTGGCAGATATGCAGATACCAGGAAAATGGAAAGGTATCAGGAATGGCAGCTTGGCTCGATCTTTGTGGGATGCAAGACAAAAATTAAACACAAGGTTGCTGGTGACCTCTAGTCTGCTTCCGTCCCATCCATTGATCTGTTTTAGTTTTCCAAAGGCAAAATTGATAAGTAAAAACAAGCTAGCTTTCTCACAATAGATTGTGTAATATAATTCTCACATACTATAACTAAACAGAATTATAAGGGGCTGGAGAGATAGTTAGCTTGCAGAGGACCCAGTTAAATTCTCAGTCCTCACATGGTGGCTAACAAGCATCAGTAGTAACTCCAGTTCCAG
Organism: Rhizomys pruinosus; assembly: GCA_009823505.1. Classification (NCBI taxonomy): domain Eukaryota; kingdom Metazoa; phylum Chordata; class Mammalia; order Rodentia; family Spalacidae; genus Rhizomys; species Rhizomys pruinosus. The sequence goes on from VZQC01003574.1 coordinate 252,421, forward strand.
TTGATCTGATACCCTCTTCTGACATTCATGGGCACTGCACAACAGTGCACCTACCCACATGCAACCATTACACTCATACATGTATTAAATTTAAAAAATAAAGTATATTTTAGCAGTTTAAGACATTTAGTGTTTTTTTTAACAATGCTTTTATTGATGTTTTGTGTATTTCAGACATCATTTCAGTTCAGCTGTTCTGGGATGGTGTTACCTCACTTAGCATAATGGCTTTAAGCTCCATCCATTTACCTGCAAAGTTCTCATCATCTTTCTTTACCACTGAATAGTACTCCAATGTATAGACATACCATATTTTTGTCATGCAATCATCAGTTGAGGGGCATTTGGGTTAGTTCCAGCTCTTTGCTGTTGTGAAGAGAGCTGCAATAAACATAGCTGCACATGTATCTTTGTGGTAGGATGAGTCTTGTAGGTATATACCCAGAAGTGGTATGACTGGGTCAGGTGGTAGGCTCATTTTCAATCTTTTATGGTTCTACACACTGCTTCCCATAATGGTTATATAAGTCAGCAGGAGATGAGTGTTCCCCCTTCACCACAACCTCTCCAGAATTTGGTGTCTTTTGTGTTCTTGATCTTAGCCAGTCTTATCAGAATGAAATGATATCTTAGGGTGGTTTCAATTTGCATTTCCTTAATTATTAAAGAAGCTGAACACCTTTAAAGATGTTTCTCAGCCATCTTTACTCCTCACTAGTGAAGTTTCTGTTCAGCTCTTTACACCATCTTTTGAGTAGATAATGTGTTTTCTTACTTCTTTGTTTTTTGAATAGTCTATATTCTTGATGTTAATGCTTTGTCAGATGAATCAGTGGTGAAGATTTCCTCCCACTCTGTGGGTTTTCTCTTCGCTTCTTTGATTGTCTGGATATTTAGTTCGTTTATTGTTATGTTTCTCCTTTCATCATGAATACTATTGATTTGGAGTTGCTTTCTTTTTTTTAACTGGGCTAGAGGTCTGTCTATTTTGTTTATCTTTTCAAAGAACTAGCTTTTGGATTCTTTGAGTCTATGTATTATTTTCTTTGTTTCCATTTCATTGATTTCTGCTCTGATTTTTGTTATTTCTTCCTGTCTGGTTGGTTAAAGGTTCATTTGTTGTTGTCTCTCAAGTGTTTTTAGCTGCAGTGTTAGATTATTTGTTCCTCCTCTGTTTTTTTGATGTGGGCACTTAGGGCTACAAATTTCCCTCTCAAGACTGTTTTTAAAGTATCACACAGGTTTTGTTGTGTTGTATTGTCTTTTGTATTCAGTTCCATGAATACTTTTATTCCACCCTTTATTTCTTCCCTGACCCATTCATTATTCAGGATGGTGTTGTTTAGTCTCCATGTGTTCTTGTAGCTGGTTGGGCTTATTCTGGTGTTCATATTGAACTTTATTGCACTGTGGTCTGATGAATACATGGAATAATTTCAATCTTTTTGTATTTGTTGAATTTTCTTTTGTGCCCCAGTATGTGGTCTATTTTGGAGAATGTTCCATGTGGTGCTGAGTAGAAAGTATATTCTCTGTTGTTTGGATGGAATATTCTGTAGATGTCTGTGAGGTCCATTTGGTGTATTATAATGTTCAATTCTGCTGTCTCTCTTTATTTTTTGTCCAGTTGATCTATCCAAGGGGCTCAGTGGGGTATTGAATTCTCCTACTGTTAGTGTGTTAGGATTAATCTGTGTCTTGAGGTCCTGCAGAGTAATGTTTATAAAGTTAGGTGCACCAGAGTTTGGTGCATAGAAATTTAGGATTATGAAGTCTTCATAGTTAACTGTTCCTTTGACAAGGATGTAATAGCCCTCTTTGTCTCTTCTGATTAGTTTTACTTTGAGATCTATTTTTGTCTGATATTAGAATAGCCACTCTGGCTTGTTTCTTGGTACCATTCACTTGGAATATTTTTTTTCCATCCTTTCACTCTAAGGTGGTGTCTGTCTTTGAGGATGTGATGGGTTTCTTGTAGATAGCATATAGAAATATTCTGTTTCCTAATTCATTCTCCTAGTCTATGTCTTTTGATTGGGGATTTAGACCATTATTATTTAAGGTTATTATTGAGAGATGTGTGTTGCTTCCTTTCATCTTATTTTTTGTTTGCATTCTTGGTCTAGGTTTGTATTTACTCTGTTGTGCTTTTGTTGATTTCTCTCTTTAATTGCTTCAGGATAGTCACTCCTTTCCTCTGTTCTTTGGATTGCTTCAAGGATTTTCTGAAGTGTTGGTTTCTTAGACATGTATTCTTTCATCTTGTTCATGTCGTGAAAGATTTTTCTTTCTCCAACTATAACTGACATTTTTGCTGAATACAGTAATGTGTGTTGGCATCTAAAATCATTTAGCACAGGGAATACTTTGGTCCATGTTCTTCTACCTTTCATCATTTGGACTGATAAGTCAGCTGTGATTCTGATGGGTTTCCCCTTATATGTAACTTGTTGTTTTTCTCTTATGGCTTTCAGTATTTTGTATTTGTTTTGAGCATCTAGTGTTTTAACAATTATATGGCATGGGTAGTTTCTTTTCTGGTCCTGTCTATTTGATGTTCTATGTGGTTCTTGTATTTGCATGGGATTGTCTTTTTTCAGTTTGGGGAAATTTTCTTCTATTATCCTGTTGAAGATCTGGTCAATAGCGTTGTTTTGGGATTCTTCTCCTTTCTCTATCCCTATGATGCAGAGGTTTGGTCTTTTCATAGTGTCCTACATTTCCTGGTTGTTCCACTCTTGTGTTTTTTAAATTTTTCATAATTTTCACTTGAGTATTCTAGTTGCTCTGTATTATCCTGCAGTTCTGATATTCTTTTATGTGCTTCTTCCATTCTGCTTCTGAGGCTTTTTCCCCATCCTTTCCTGTTGATTGGATGAATGTTCAATTTCCTTTTTCATTTCATCCTGTGATTTCTTTAGATTTTCCACTTCCCTCAGGAGCCTGTCATTCTCATCTTGTAGCTCTTTGGTTTGTTGGTCATTTTCTTTTTTCATTTTGGCTTGAGATCTTTTTGGTGTTTCCACTTCCTTCCAGAGTTTGTCAATTTTCCCTTTAGTTATTCCAAAGTTTGTCATTATCTTCCTCTAGGTCCTTCTTGAGTTTTTCAATCTCTTCCCTTAGTTCTTTCCACCATTTGTCATTATCTCCCTCTAGGTCCTTGACTTTTTCATTCTCTTCCCTTAGTTCTCTAATTTCTTTGAATATGTCTACAGTTGTTCTTCTAACGTTGGTGTCTTGGCTTCTTCCCTCAGAGATCTCATTGTAGGGATCTTCTGTAGGGTTCAGAGATTTTGGTGTGGATTTATTATGAGCTTTTCCCATGTTGTGTTTTCTTTGTGTCTTTGGCATGTGGATTTGTCTGTTTATTTCTTTCTTTGGATTCTGGGACCTCAACACTGGCTACATAGACTATAATCATGCGCTTGTAGGTCCCCAAGGGTCAAGGCAGTTCCACCTTGCCTTCAGGCACCTCACTGAGTCTGTGCAGATGTCTGGAGCCCAAGCTGGGACTTCCATTTTTTATCACTTCTTTTTTGTGTACTATTATTGATGTTTTGTGTATTTCAGACATCATTTTTCAAGGGGCTTCTATTTTTCAAAAAAGAAAAATACCAAAAGTGTTGTCAGAAAATGATTCCATTAATATTATTTATAGGTACTTTTCTTAATCTATTTTTGTCATTTCTGTTCTATGCAAGACAAAATAAATATGAAGATACTATACGAGGTTTTGAATGATATCCTGCAGAAATCAAGTTCCTAGCCACTTTCTAAAATGTCTGTTAACTGTATTCTTGAGGAAAACCTGGATGCAACATTTCTAAGAGAACTTATGTTGGCCCATATTGATCAGAACTTACTTTCTGAAGTGTGCACAAAGTCCTTGTTTTAATTATTCAACACAAGATTTGGCTTGAGATCAATAACAAAGTATCAGTGAGTGATTTTCTAAATATTTTACTTTGGCAAAATCAGGCAACTATTTGTTCTTTGCCTTCTGTGATTTTTTTTAAACCTGTAATTGTTAAAGTTTCATCTGTCTGAATCAATGGTCCAATTTGTAAGTTTTCTCAGTACCTTAATTTGTAGGTTAGTAATTAATAAACACATATTTATTGAGGACTTGGTGCTCTAGCAGGCACTGTGGTGTCAAGAGTGAACAGAATATAATGCCTGTGCATCCATTGTTGACCTTCTTGCTGAGCAGTAATTAAAATAAATCATGATGTTGCAACAAGGTAGCACTGGGTGTTGTAGATGCCTGCAGCAGATGGGAGTTCTCCCAGAAGTGCTGATAGTATCACTGTGTAGGCCAGGCCCTAGCAGTAGAGCTGGAACATTCATTATATCCTTCTCAATTATTTTAAACTTCAAAGTGGTCATTACAGCCCTGTTCTGCATTTCCTCCCCTCAGATAGCTGTATTTTAAAGAAGCCAAGTAAAGAGTGAGTTTTATATTTCCCCATCATCTACAGTTGTCCACTCTTAATCAGTAGTCTATGGAATATTGATCACTGTCCTAGTATGCTTTCAATTGCTCTGATAAAAACACTGACAAATGCCAACTTGGGGAGAAATGGGCTTACTTTATCTTATCTATATCTATATCTCCCAGTTCATCACTGAGGAAAGCCAAAGCAGGAATTCAGGACAGGAACCTGAGCACAGACCATGGAGGAATGCTGCTTACTAAGCTGCTTGCTTCCAACGGTCTGTGCTTGGCCTGCTTTCTTATATAATATAGGACCACCTAACAAGAGGTAGCACTGTTCATAGTAGGCTGCCCCCCCCATCACCCACAATCAAGTAAACGCCCACAGTCATAACCCTGGGCTAGTCCAGTGGAGGGAATTCCCCATTTGAGGGTCCCTCTTCCCAGGTGTGTGAAGTTGACAACTAAGGCTATCCAGAACAATCAATTGCTTAACTCTTCTTCATTCTTCTTATTTTGTTGTTGTGGTTTTTATGATTCTTCCCCTTTCCTCTCTTCCCTTCTTCCTCCTCTCTCCTATTTCTCCTCTTTAACCTATGCTTCTCTTTAAAACAGGGTCTTTTTTTTTTTTTTTTTTTGATGTGTGTATGAGTGTACTGTCTGCATGTAGGTCTGTGCACCCGTGTCGTGCAATGCCGCGGAGGTCAGAAGAGGGTCTTGGATTCCCCTGGAACTGGAGTTCTCCCGGAATTGGAGTTACAGACGGTTCTTAGCCGCCATGTGGGTGCTGGGGATCGAACCCGGGTCCTCTGCAAGAGCAGTCGATGCTCTCAACCGCTAGGCTATCTCTCCAGCCCTTAAAACAGGGTCTTATAGGCAAGTCTGGGATCAAATTTTATATGAAATGGAAGATGACCCTAAACTTCTAAATCTTCCTGCCTCCACCTCCCAAATGTTGGGATTAGAAGCATGTGTCACCACATCCCATATTCAGGTACTTCTCAGTGCTGCGAACCAAACCCAGAACTTTGTGCTTGCTAGGCAAGCATTCTACTTATTGAGCTAAAACTCCAGCCCTGTTTTAAAAACTTTTAACGAGATGTGCTCATTAGAACACATGCACCCTTCTTGGTACTTGATATTGCTTTGAACCATTCCTCTGCATTCAGATATTCAATAGAATTCTGTTCTAATATCCACTGGATACAGCAGTGAATAGTCTTTGCCCTCAGGTTGTTTATATTAAATGAAGAAAGAAACACAAAATGAAGTGAACAACACAAATGTGATGGACAATAGAAAGGGCTGTGGAGACTTGAAACAGAGGACATAGATTAGATTGTAATTGAGAATGGCCTGGATGTTGTGAAAAGCTTAATTTACTGCCTTTTTCACATTTCCTCTTTTATACATGAAGTAGAAAATATTATTATTGTTTACTATAAAAACTTCATGTAGAAATGAATAGAAATACATATGAAGAGAAAGAATATTGAAGTACCCGTCTTCTCACTATATATCTTGTCTATGTGAACATTCTCGTTTATTGTATCAAGCATAGTGTTCTGTGCATGTGTAATGCTGGAATTCAAACCCAGGGTGCTGCACCTATTAAGCATGTGGTCTACTGTGGATTCCGATGTAACCTCTGCTTTTCATGGACATTAGGACATGGACATCTACAGCTTCGTTTTGTTTGATTAAGTTAATAATTCATTGTTGAATTATTAACTCTTTCAATCATGAAAGAGTAGCTTTCTGGAAGCACAGAGGACCCCCTGGCTGGGGGGTGGGGGGAACTGAGCATCTACAGGGGGAGGAATATGGGAAGGAAAAATTTTATCAGCATCATCAGCATGGATAAATTTCCACTTCGAAGGACCTCAGGAGAAGAAGCTGACAAATGGAAATGACTGTCTTAAACATAGTCTGTAAGTGTCTTTAAGCTTTAAGATGCCCTTGTCTAAGGTTTCTCTGTCAATTGCCTAATTTTTACAAATCCTTCTGTTCATAACTTCCTTGACTTCCTTCCCACATGCACCTTGATTCAAGCTTTCTGAAGTTAATTCTTCTTTTAGGAAATTAAAGTGGAGGGTAATGGGATTCATACAGATGCAATTAAAAAGTGTACCCACCACGTGTCTTTCTGGAGACATGAGGCACAACCCCCTGTGGCAACATCTCTTCCTTGCTGTTCCCTCTTAGGGTAGAATGAATCTTTATGTCATAGGGACCTGACCTCAAATCAGATTTGCCATTCATTAAATCTAGATTTGCCATTTATTAATTCACCAAACTACTCAGTTTCTCTGAGCCCCTATTTTCCTCAAATAATGCAGGACTTGTGGATCCCAGCGATTACCTAGTAATAGTGTTGTAGGAATAAACAGAAAGGGTACAAATCTTGTCCCATAATGCTTTTTTCCTATTCTGAGAAAATGACTCAGAACACAAAACATAGATGGACATCGAGATTTACATTTTCTTCAGCTTTAGAACTTCTTTTTTCACAAATTTCACAAATTTTGTCCCTTAACAGCAACCTGCAAAACACTGGATTTTGTTGTTTATGCTGGTGAGTCAAATGTAAAATTTTCAAAGTTTTATTCTAGTGACATGGATTGGCCAGTAGTCATAACTGCTGAGAGACAAGGATTTTTGAGTTTTTTCAAGGAACCAAATTGCAGAGAAAAATGCAATGATGCAATAACTGCTGCTAGATGTACCACATTCATGCTAGCCATGCTAATTAAGATAGTCATTCCAGGTGGTTGATAGGTCTTGGCTTTTGGTGTACATATAGGGAGACAATACTTAAGCAATAAACTAAATGTCCTAAAGAAGTAATTTGAATATAAGAGTCACAAAAAGTAGCCAGGCATGGTGGTGCATGCCTTTAATCCCAACACTCGGGAGGCAGAGTCAGGAGGATCTCTGTGAGTTCAGGGCCAGCCTGGTCTACATAGTGAGTTCCAGGCTAACTGGGACTAAAGGAAGATCCTGTCTCAAAAAGACTCCCCTAAGAATAAAAAAGAATCAGAAAAAGTAAGGTAGAACAATTTATTGCTTCTGAATTTGGGGAGGGTACAGGTACACCTTGATACACTTGAGCACTTCTTATGTGTATTCAGGGTGTTTCTCCACAGAGTAGCAATGGAAACTTGGATTGCAGGGCCAGTATCGATCGTGTATCGATCTTGATCACCTTTATACCCCTCCCCCACTGGCATCCTCCCATAGCCTCTGCCTACTGGATGGTGTTCACACACTCTGTCATTTGTGTTAAGGATTATTGTGTTAAGCTAATGTGCCCAGACATACCTCACTGCAAGTTCATCCACTGAGGTCTAGTCAGCCTATCTAGAATCCTTTGCTTTAAAAAGATCAGCTCTTCCTTACCCAGAAATAATCAGCTGCCAGTATAAGATTAGTGTCTGCGGTCCATTTCCCCAGTTCCATACAGGGTTTTTTTTCTGCTTGAGTTTGCATGGGTCTTGTGCATATTGACACCATTGCTGTAGGTTCATATGAGCAGGTTCCCAGGAACTTGTAGGACTCTATTTCCATATGGTCATGTATCTCCTCCTTGGCTCTTCCGAACTTTCCACCCCCTCTTCCACAATGGTCCCTGAGCCCTAGGAGAGTGATGTTTAATATAGGAGTCCTGTCCAAGGACCCACACTCTGCAGACTCCTAATCTCCATGTTTTGGCTGTTTGAGACATTTTGTGTTCCTGGCCCTCGCTGCATGAAGGAGCTTTATTAATGAGAACTGAGAGATTTCTTAGTGTGCTACTTACCCCTTGTTCTATGCTCCATGAACCTTAGGTGTAGCTATTGTATTGTAGATGTGCTGCTTAGGCTTGGGTAATTCACAGACAATGTCTGTGTGTGATCAGTTGTGGAACTCTGTAATAGTCTCCATCTGGTGCAAAAGAAGCTTCTTTGATGAGTTGTGAGTGGGACACTTGACTGAAAATATAGAGATATGTATTTTGCACATATACAAAATTACATAGGTCTAGGAATATGAAAGCCTTGAGGTTTTCTCTAAGGTCTATGACCTCTCCAGCCATGTGTATTTGGGTATGTTTGTAGTACCACACATGAGTTTCCTCCTATTGCTTGGACTTGAAGTCCAATTAGGTAGCCATTTATTGCCCCCAAGTTAAAAGTGTCACTACTGCACCAATTTCATATGCTGTGCCAGTCATTGATGTGGTCTTAAAGCTGGTATTGGGTGATTGATTGACATTCTCCCTTAGCAAGAGCTTGCACAGTGCCCTCCAAAGCTATGGGAGCTAGCCCTTGGGGGAAGTGGCTTTCAGGTCAGTTCCAGCTGCATTACTCCAAATCCGGTCTCCTAAAGTATAGCCTGTGTTCAACAATAGGGACTTACCCAAAGTTCTGGGAAGCAATCAAGGGCTGTGGTAATAACTTGTGCAATTTTGGGAGACTCTTGAACTTCCCTGGCCAACAAATCAAAGGAAGCTTTCTCCTATCTGGGACTATTTCTTGTTATGTAGCCTTCAGCTATGCACACACATGGATTCATGTAGAGATACTGTATGTGCAATTTGTCATTAGGTTGTGGAATTAATATGATTCCCTCTGTTTTTATTTTACACTAGCTGGGCATTATTTATCTCTCCTCTCTCCCTGCCTATCCTTTCCCTATTTACCCTCCCTCTATCCTTTCCCTATTTAAAGTGTCCCCATCTTCCCCATTTCTCCTTGATAATCCCAGTCTCCTATGGTCCCACCTCTCTCGTGCTCCTTCTTCCCTTTATCCCCAAATTTCCTTGTATAACCCTCCCTTTCCCCTCCCATTTAAGTACCCCCATTTTATTCATTTTAGTTTCCCCTGTCTTCTATTATTCTTCTCGGGTTCTTTCTTTTTCTCTTACCTTCCTTGTTACTTTTCATTTACCTGGTTCCTTTAGTTATACCATAAATACATATATACATATAAGGATTTGGTGCTAGGATCCACAAATTAGGGACAACATACATTGTTTGTTTCTGAGTCTGTGTTACTTCATTTAGCTTAACAGTTCCTAATTCCATCCATTTACCTGCAAATTTTATGACTTTGTCTTTATTGTTGAGTAGAACGCAATTTTTTAAATCCCTTATGCATAAGGGACACTAGGTCTGCTTCCATCTCCCAGCTATTGTGAAAAGAGTAGCAATGAAAATGGATGTACAAGTATCTCTGCAACAGGATGAGTCCTTTGGGTTTATCCCAAGGAGTGGTATAACTGGGTTAAAGGGTAGGTTCATTTTAGGTTTTAAGAGTTGTCCATGCTGCTTTCCAAAGGGGTTCCATGAGTTTGCAATCCCACCAGCAGCAAATTGAGCATCCCCTTTCCCCACATCTTCTCCCATATTTGGTATCATTTGTTTTCTTGATCTTACCCCGTCTGGCTGGAGTAAGATGGACTCTTAAAGTGCATTCAATTTGCATTTCCCTAATAATCAATGGTTTTGAACACTTTTAAAGATGTTTCTTAGCCTTCATTATTTCTTCTTTTGAAAACTTTCTGTTCAGATACTTAACCCATATTTTAGCTGGGTCACTCATTTTATTAATCCTTTTTTTGTGTGTGTTCTTTGTATATTATGGATGTTAAACCTCTGTCATATGTGTCTCTGGTGAAAGTTTTCTCTTCACTTCCTTGGTTGTTTTTTTTTTGTTGTACATAAGCTTTTTAGTGGGACAAGAGGTCCCACTTGTTGAATGTTGACCTTAATTCTTGTGCAACTGATGTGTGATTTAGAAAGTCCTTTCCTATAACTATATCTTGTAGGTTTCTGCCAATGCTTTCCTCTAACAGTTTTAGAGTATCAGGTTTCACATTGAGATCTTTGATCCACTTGGAGTTGAATTTTATTTTGTGCTTGGTAAAAGATAAGTGTCTAGTTTCATTCTTCTACAGAATGAAGATGGTGGAGAACCAGTTTTACCAGCAGCATTTGCTGGAGAGGCTGTTTATCTTCTAGTCAGTGTTCTTGTCCTCTCTGTAAAATATCAGGTGACTGAAATTCCATTTACTCATGTCTGGGTCTTCAATTATGCTCCATTGATCTATAGGTCTATTTTTATGCCTGTACCATGTTGCACCAAAGCAAAACCAAGAGGAAGTTGAAACAGTAATATAAAACCTCCCAACTAAAAAAGGCAGGACTAGATGGATTTACAGAAGAAAAATCCTAGAAATATTTAATACTTTCAGTAAAATGTCAGATTATAAAATTAATGTCTAAAAGTCAGCAGCTTTTCTATATACTAACAAACGATTGGAGAAAGTATTTATGGAAAAAATTCCATTAACAATAGCCTCAAAAAATATCTCGGAATAAACCTGACCAAAGACATTAAAGATCTATACATGAAAATTTTAAATCGTTAAAGGAGAAGATTGACCAAAACACTAGAAGATGGAAGGACCTCCCATGTTAATGGATTGGAAGAATTAATATTGTGAAAATGACCATTCTACCAAAAGCAATATATAGATTCCATATAATGCCAATCAAAATGCCTATGACATTCTTCACAGAATTAGAAAAAAATTCTAAAATTCATATGTAAACACAAAAAACCTGTATAGCTAAAGCAACCCTGAGCACAAAGAGCAATGGGGGGAGTGGTTACTATGCCATATTTCAAATTGTATTACAGAGCTATAGACATGAAACAGCATGCCTTTAAAACTCTGCCTCATTGAGAATATTTTAACTTTTTGTGCTAACATTTCTTTGCTTATGAAATAGGGTTGTTAATAAAATTTGGCCTCTGAACAGTTTGGGGAATATAAATAATCCAAGCCACATGGAGTGATTAGCACATATAATATTCTCATTTATTATTAAACTGCCATTGTTCTTAAGGTATACACAAAGGCCAGTGACTTCACTTCTGACTCAGCCTTGTCAGACTGTCCTCTGGATGCTTATGCAATTTATTTTCCCTTTAAGGCACAGTTTCTTGATGGAAAAATGCAAGAGTTGGTCAAGATAACATGGTCCTATAATGCAAAGGCAAAACCTAAAAAAAAAAACCACAAAATGGCTAAATAATGTAAAATTTTGGTTATCGAAACTTTGGGCTCTTGGAGCTGAGTTTTCCCCTCAGGTTTATTTGTCTTGATTGAGTATAGGTGTGTACACCTTTTGTGTGTGTGTGTGTGTGTGTGTGTGTGTGTGTGTGTGTGTGCTTGTTTGTGTGTACATGTGAGAGTGGAGACCAGAGGCCAATTATTTGTTCCTCAATCATTCTGCACTTAATTTTCTGAGTTAAGGCCTCGCATTGAAACTGGCACTCTCCTGTTCGGCTAGGCTTCCCAGCAATCCTCTGGGGTTTGCCTGTCTCCACCTCCTAAGAGCTGAGGTTCTATACCCATAGCTACACACTTGGCATTTACATGAGTGCCAGGGATAAAAGGCAGGTCTTCAGGCTTCTGAGGTAAGTGCTTTACTGACTGAGCTGTCTCCCTAATTTATTTTCTTAATTTTTAATCATTTGTATTAGTCACTTTTCTGTTGCTGTGATAAAACCACCGTGAGCAAGGGAACTTATAAAAGGAAGAGTTTATTTGAGCTTATGATTGACAGTTCCAGGGGGTTACGAGTCCATTGTGGCGGGAGAGGCATGGTGGCTGGGGCTGGAGCAGAAAGGCGAGGGTCACATCTTGCAATGAGCACAGGAAGCAGAGAGAGAGAGAGAGACTGGAAGGCTTATTAAACTCACTAAGCCTGTCCCCAATAACATACTTCTTCCAGCACAGCCACACCTTCTAAGACCTCCAAGAACAATGCCACCAACTGGAGACAAAATGTCTGAATAGTTAAAGCCTATGGGAGGGACACTCTCATTCAAACCACCACATCATTGTTCTTAAGAAATTCTTTCTTTGAAACTTTCAAATGTGAATGAGATAAAATGAAAGTGAACGGACACAAAATACTGTACTTAGCAACAAAATCTCATTTTGCATAGGTATGTAAATTACAAAAAGCCAACCTTTGCTCAAGGAAAGGTACTGATTGTATTTAGTGTATGATATGGGTAAACTGATTGATAATCTTGCAGTCTGTTCATACAGTTAAGGTAGAAAGTGTATTGTGTTTGTGTGTGTGTGTGTGTGTGTGTGTGTGTGTGTCTGTCTGTCTGTCTATGAAAGTTTCTCTCTAGGATAATTCCCCTTTTCTGCATTTCATGAGAAAATGTCCTAATTATTATTATTTTCTTCCTTTGCATGACGAATTCTATCAATTCCAATTTAGAAAGGTGCAATTCTTGTTAATATATAGAAAATGAATAAAACTCTGTACATCTTTTTCCTCTGGACAGAGGAACTTCCAGAATGTATTCTTGCCCTACTTTGACATTTACTTCTTTGAAACAGACAAAAGAAACTTCTGAATGACAAAAGCTGGGTTCAAATCCTAGATCAATTACATACTCAGTTTGAAATTTGGGACACATCATTTCTTTGAGCCTCAATTTTCTCATATTTAAATAAAGGACAGTTATAGTCATCACTCCATAGGGTTACTGTGAAGGCAACAAGTGTTATCAACACAGTTCTAAGAAAAATATTTGGAACGTCATAAACTCTCAGTGATGATGTCATTGTTACTATACATAGTCAGCAATTTTGACTCTATTTGGACATCTATATTTTCTCACCAGGAACTATAGATCATGTCCTCATTTAACCACATAGTATTTTAAGTGGAACCACTAGCTTTTCTTGGGCAAATGCTTTGGATATTCGAATTGTTTAAAAAAAAAAAAATAATAATATATATATATATAATATAATATTATATATATATATATAAATAAAGAGGTATTGGGCAGCAAGCTAGTAGAATGTTCAGTATCTATTTTTCATTGTTTTCACTTACATTTGCATGTTCAGAGAAAGATATTGTTGAGTTATCTCAAATAATCATTAGTGAGTAAATGTATGAAATGTTCCTTTGTGTGACTTTTTTGTAGGAAACAACTTTGAGAGCTAGCTGAAACACTTTGTCTATTCTCTTTACCTTTACCTTTCTTATTGTCATGAGTTGTATATGCCCCTCCAGCCAATTGTCTCAAAGATCAAATAATGGGTAAAGAAAGATCCTTACAATTTATGATAATGTACTTATAGGGCAAAAGAGACTTTTCAGATAAGATTAACTAATGAAGCTATCTTAGATTATCTAGATGTGCTCAATGTAGCATCTACAAAAAGGGATGTTGGAGACAGCTCAATTGATAAAGTGTTTGCCAAACAAGAATGAGATCCTGATTTCAGTCCCAAGAATTGATTTGAAAATACTGGGTATGGTGGGTTGCTCCTATAATCCAAGTCCTGGGGAGGCAAAGACCAGTGGATCCCTGGGGCTCCTGGCTAAGTAACCTAGACTATTCATGAGCTCCATGCCTATGAGAGAAGCTGTATCAACAAAGAAACAAACAAACAAACAAAGTACAAAAGCAACAACAAGGTGGATGAGGCCTGAGGAAGGATACTCAAGGCCAACCTCCAGCACCGACATATGTACACATACATGTACATGTGTATCTACACATGAATGTGCATCACCAGGTATGGTGGCACATGCCTTTAATCTCAACACTTGAGAGACAGAAATAGAGACATGTTGTTCTATGTGAAACTGAGGCCAGCCTGGTCTACACTGTAAGCTCCAGACCAGCTAGGGTTACAGGGAGACCCTGTCTCAAAAAGACCAAAAAATATGCATCCACCTGACCCACCCACACCAAAGAGCCCATAAGATGGAGGCAGCATGAACTGAATCCAAAGGAGGCTTAAACATACTATACTCCAGGCTTTGTATAAGGTGTAGGGGGCAATAAGCTAAGACTTGTGAATGACTTCTAGTAGATGTAAAAAAAAGTGAATGGATTTTCCTCTTGATCATTCTAATACCTAATGAACCTAAAAACATTAATTTCTAAGACTTCTGATCTCTAGAGCTATATGATAATAAATTGGTATTATTTTAGGCCACAGAGGTTCTAGCTATTATAGCAGCAAAAGAAAGCTAATTCAATATCATAGCACTTTGCTTTCCTGTTTAGAAAGGGATATTGTAGCTGTTCTGTAAATATCACAAAGAAAAAAGTATTATGATCAATATTAAATTTTGTGGTCTATTTAGTGTCTCAGAAGAGTTTGTTTTCACAATTACAACCCTTTCATCTTCTCTGGGGCAGTTTTATGAAGCTATTTATTTTTTGGAGGACAAGACATGTTTAAAAGTCTTCTTCCCTCAGGAATAAGGCAGTCTCAAATGTCCCTATTTTATAGACCATTTATGGCTTAAAGTGTCTTGATATCCCCATAACACTAAAGTAAAAATTTAAATCTCCTAGAAATAATACATTTTACTAGTCTCTGGAGATGACCTCATATTCTAAGAATATTCTAGCTTTTAAAAGGAACAGCAGTCCACGAAGTATAGGAGTTGTTTTCCAGTGGACTTTGTCTTTCCAGATTTTTTTTCCTAGACTCAGACCTTACACATCTAAGAGTAAATGAGCATCCATTTCTGCCAATAGAACAGTGCAGGATGTTCCGTTGTGATATAACCTTTGCTTTTGTGGTGGAAATGTAGTTTAATGATACTATGGTTCAATTACCATCTGTATCCAGATACCAGATGACCTAGATACACAGAAACTTTCAACTTATGCATGTTACTGAACATTGTTCATAAGGTTTCTGGTCATGACAAAGCCATATTCAAAGAATTTCTTTAAAACAAAAGTATTGAAACAGAAATACTGGTTGTATATACAACCCAATAAAGATTCCACATTTTCTTCTACTTAAAAAAATGACAAGTCCTTTTCTTTTGTTGCATCACAAGTTTCATTTTATGTGCGTAAACATGGAGGTATCTTTGCAAACCCAATGTTGGTCTCCCACCATGGTTGTAAGGGCACATTTTACAGGGCATGCAGTAAGCACATAAATAATGCTAAGTTCTCTAGGGTGCCCCTAGTGAACTGAAGTCCACGATCTTCTCAAAGGGATCAGCTGCTCCTTAGATGAGCTGAAATTTGGGTATAAAAACACATAATTTCTGGATATCCTGATTTTTTTAAAGTAGAAGCCAGAAAACTATATTTTCATTTGATTTTTAATATTTTATACTCCATCAACTAGACCTAATTTCAGGAATATTAAGGAAGACTTCTTAGGAAAAATGTAATCTAGTTGATAGCTGGAGTGCATGTGGGATTGAGTGAGTACAATGAAGGGAGGTCTAAAAGAGAGATGAACAGAGACACCGAGATAAAAGAGGGCACTACACTGGAAGAGAAGTGAAAGACGCTCATCCCGGCTGGAACTGAGTGTACTCAACGGAATGATTAAGTTCTGACAGATACCAACATGTCAAGAGTTTCCTGTATTATGATAGCACAGAAAAGTGGCTTAGTTTTAAGACAGCAAGGCTCTATCCAATTCTCTTCTTTCTGAGGCTTTCTAGTCACAAGATTGATCCTCTAATTTATTTGTTTTGCTGGAGGCTGTTGATGATTTTATATAACAGTATAATCCTTATATAATTGTGAGCTAGGAGATATGGGAATTTGGAAAGTGAGATAATCCCCCCAAACCTGTAATTGGGGCCANATGTTGTTCTATGTGAAACTGAGGCCAGCCTGGTCTACACTGTAAGCTCCAGACCAGCTAGGGTTACAGGGAGACCCTGTCTCAAAAAGACCAAAAAATATGCATCCACCTGACCCACCCACACCAAAGAGCCCATAAGATGGAGGCAGCATGAACTGAATCCAAAGGAGGCTTAAACATACTATACTCCAGGCTTTGTATAAGGTGTAGGGGGCAATAAGCTAAGACTTGTGAATGACTTCTAGTAGATGTAAAAAAAAGTGAATGGATTTTCCTCTTGATCATTCTAATACCTAATGAACCTAAAAACATTAATTTCTAAGACTTCTGATCTCTAGAGCTATATGATAATAAATTGGTATTATTTTAGGCCACAGAGGTTCTAGCTATTATAGCAGCAAAAGAAAGCTAATTCAATATCATAGCACTTTGCTTTCCTGTTTAGAAAGGGATATTGTAGCTGTTCTGTAAATATCACAAAGAAAAAAGTATTATGATCAATATTAAATTTTGTGGTCTATTTAGTGTCTCAGAAGAGTTTGTTTTCACAATTACAACCCTTTCATCTTCTCTGGGGCAGTTTTATGAAGCTATTTATTTTTTGGAGGACAAGACATGTTTAAAAGTCTTCTTCCCTCAGGAATAAGGCAGTCTCAAATGTCCCTATTTTATAGACCATTTATGGCTTAAAGTGTCTTGATATCCCCATAACACTAAAGTAAAAATTTAAATCTCCTAGAAATAATACATTTTACTAGTCTCTGGAGATGACCTCATATTCTAAGAATATTCTAGCTTTTAAAAGGAACAGCAGTCCACGAAGTATAGGAGTTGTTTTCCAGTGGACTTTGTCTTTCCAGATTTTTTTTCCTAGACTCAGACCTTACACATCTAAGAGTAAATGAGCATCCATTTCTGCCAATAGAACAGTGCAGGATGTTCCGTTGTGATATAACCTTTGCTTTTGTGGTGGAAATGTAGTTTAATGATACTATGGTTCAATTACCATCTGTATCCAGATACCAGATGACCTAGATACACAGAAACTTTCAACTTATGCATGTTACTGAACATTGTTCATAAGGTTTCTGGTCATGACAAAGCCATATTCAAAGAATTTCTTTAAAACAAAAGTATTGAAACAGAAATACTGGTTGTATATACAACCCAATAAAGATTCCACATTTTCTTCTACTTAAAAAAATGACAAGTCCTTTTCTTTTGTTGCATCACAAGTTTCATTTTATGTGCGTAAACATGGAGGTATCTTTGCAAACCCAATGTTGGTCTCCCACCATGGTTGTAAGGGCACATTTTACAGGGCATGCAGTAAGCACATAAATAATGCTAAGTTCTCTAGGGTGCCCCTAGTGAACTGAAGTCCACGATCTTCTCAAAGGGATCAGCTGCTCCTTAGATGAGCTGAAATTTGGGTATAAAAACACATAATTTCTGGATATCCTGATTTTTTTAAAGTAGAAGCCAGAAAACTATATTTTCATTTGATTTTTAATATTTTATACTCCATCAACTAGACCTAATTTCAGGAATATTAAGGAAGACTTCTTAGGAAAAATGTAATCTAGTTGATAGCTGGAGTGCATGTGGGATTGAGTGAGTACAATGAAGGGAGGTCTAAAAGAGAGATGAACAGAGACACCGAGATAAAAGAGGGCACTACACTGGAAGAGAAGTGAAAGACGCTCATCCCGGCTGGAACTGAGTGTACTCAACGGAATGATTAAGTGCTGACAGACACCAACATGTCAAGAGTTTCCTGTATTATGATAGCACAGAAAAGTGGCTTAGTTTTAAGACAGCAAGGCTCTATCCAATTCTCTTCTTTCTGAGGCTTTCTAGTCACAAGATTGATCCTCTAATTTATTTGTTTTGCTGGAGGCTGTTGATGATTTTATATAACAGTATAATCCTTATATAATTGTGAGCTAGGAGATATGGGAATTTGGAAAGTGAGATAATCCCCCCAAACCTGTAATTGGGGCCAGGGATATCTCTGGAGAACAAGACTCAATAATTGGACCAAGTAAAACTCAAAGTGGCCTGGAGGCCCTGTTGCATGAAACACAGAAGAGTTCTCTGATGGAAACACTTGCTTAGGCATATTAGTTTTCATACTACTCCCACTTGACCACTAGGGAGTAGGCATAAGCTATACAAAAATCTATGATGGTATCTAAAGTTTTGCTTTGTGTTTGGCATGTTTTCACACAAAGGCCCCCTCCCCATATTAAATGTAGCAATCAGGAAAGATCAGCACATTAAAGTAGTTCTGCCCCATTTCCTCAGGTAGAGGAGACTGGCTTTCAGGAATACCAGATGTCTAGGGGTAAAGATGAATGCATTCATTAGATGACTACCTGGTACATGTAAAACTAGGTCAGATGACCGTTTGGCCATAAAGTCAGTCATTCTACTTATAGGATCAATACTTATTGTCATTTCACCAATTCAAGATGCATAATGATCCCCTGATGGATATTTTCTGGGTAGTATTTTATTTCTAGTAAAAGCTTGTTAGAAAAAGATGAGAAAAAGTAAGTGTCTATATGATTCAACAGGCTGGACAGTCGCTCTGTTTAAAAAAAAACAAGATGGAGAGATGGCCTAGCGGTTAAGAGCGCCGACCGCTCTTACAGAGGACCCGGGTTCGATCCCCAGCACCCACATGGCGGCCGAGAACCGTCTGAAACTCCAATTCCAGGAGAACTCCAGTTCCAGGGGAATCCGAGACCCTCTTCTGACCTCCGCGGCATTGCACGACACGGGTGCACAGACTTGCATGCAGACAGTACATTCATACACATACATAAATAAATAAAAATTAAAAAAAGATGGAGAGATGGCCTAGCGGTTAAGAGCGCTGACCGCTCTTGCAGAGGACCCGGGTTCGATCTCCAGCACCCACATGGCGGCTAAGAACCGTCTGTAACTCCAATTCCAGGAGAACTCCAGTTCCAGGGGAATCCGAGACCCTCTTCTGACCTCCGCGGCATTGCACGACACGGGTGCACAGACCTACACGCAAACAGTACATTCATACACATAAATAAATAAAATAAAATAAAAAATAAATAAATGAGAGATGCTG
Source organism: Rhizomys pruinosus (assembly GCA_009823505.1). Lineage (NCBI taxonomy): Eukaryota > Metazoa > Chordata > Mammalia > Rodentia > Spalacidae > Rhizomys > Rhizomys pruinosus. The sequence continues at coordinate 271,630 of VZQC01003574.1, forward strand.
GGTGTAAATTTGCTTGAAATTAGCATAATTTGCTTTGTTTTTATTTTTAATATGCAAGAACTAGTATACCAGTCTGCATTATAAGTTACAGAATGATTTCATTAGCATAATTGAAACAGATGCTATTTCTTATGATAATAGGTAAATGTGTGAAAAGATATTAAGCTCCCGTCTCTGGATTTTTTTCAAGCTGCAATGTGTTTGCAAGCAAACACCTTTAACAAGGAAGTTCAGGATCATACGTCAACAGAATAATAAAACAAATTAAAATTTCCAGCCAAGTTAGACCTCCCCTGTGAGGCACTGAGTTGGAAAATTGGTCATTTTTGTTGGCCAATTAACAAGATATAATTAGAATAAGTTTTTCCTTGAATATCTTAGCACAGTAATCCAAAACCATGAATAGCTAAACTTGTTCCAATGCTATAGAATAGGTCTGGAATGCTAGGGATCTGAAGTGGTTTTGATTTCAGATGTGGGAATGTCTGTACACATCTACAGAAATGTGGGCATAGCACCCAAGTCTAAACATGAAACTCATTTATGTTTCATGTGTACTTTATACACATTTCTGAAAGCAGTTTTAAATAGTAATTTTAGTGTGTCTGTATATTATTTATAGCTTAAGGCCAATATCTAACAAGTTTCAAATCTTAGAATATTTCAGATTTTTGAATTAGGGATGCTCAACCTGTTCTATGAAAAGATGTATTTTTCTGGCTAAACTGATTTAAGACCTTTTGTTATGAATAATATTCAAACGTATCTTTAGGCAGTTGTGCATTTGAATTTAATTTTAGCTTAGATTTCAATTCTCTTTACAAATGAATCAGTTCATGGTACACACACACACACACACACACACACGCATGCACGCACACACTCATACTCAGTCTTATCAAATCAACCCTGAAAAATAGGTGTTATTTCCCATTTTATGGATGGGTAAAGGGAAAAGTAGAAAGGTTTTAAAGCATAGTTGGGGCCACATAGCTAATTGTTAGCAGTGGCAGCATCATTCGAGCCGTTGTTAACCCACGGTGCATGCCTCTGTGTTCAGTGTTGTAGCCTCGGCAGGAAGGTCCTGGTGGTTTTCTTTTTTTTAACCTTTCAGAATCCCAATGTATGGCTTAACTCAAGTCCTAATTTCCCCAAGGTACTTTCCTATCGAAAATAGATAAACGTGCGCCTCTGCCTTCTTTATGGACAATGGTAGTGGATTTCAAGTGGCTCTCTTTGTCTATTTGAATTTTTCCAGGGGTTAATGATGTGATGTTGAACACTTGATTGATGAGCTCATTGGCCATTTGTATGCCTTTGTGCGTTTGTTATTGTTTCCTTAATCATTTGTATAGCATTGTTTATTCTTAGGTTATTGAAATGTAGAAGTTAATTATATGTTCTGAAATTAAATACTTTGTCAAAAATATTGTTTTACAAATATTTTTTCTCAGTGTGAAGCTTACATACTCATTTACATAATGGTATCTTTTGATGAGCAAACATTTTATATTTTGATGAGTCTAATGTATCATTTCTTTTATAGTTATTGCTTTCTGTATTTTTTTTAAAGAAACAATTATATAACATCAGGTCCCACATATAGTGTTCTGTGTTTTATTTTATAAGCATTATGGTTTGGATTTTACATTTCAATTTAGGATTCATTTGAAGTGGAGTTGTTTCTTGACTGGTAGTAGGATACATCCTCTAAAATTCATTGTGTTTCAACATGCTCAGAACACTTACATTAGCTCACAGGTGGCTGAAATTTTCAAACTCAAGGCTTATTTTATGAAAATGTTTTCTGTCATTAATTGAATAGTGTTTCTAGAAATGCCACCAAAGTGTACAATATTGGGTTCATTTACACTTGTGGTTTTGTGGCTGTCTGGAAACCGCTGTTCATGGTGTTGTCCAGCATCTTAACTGAACATTGCATTCTACCACTAGCTCAGGGAAAGATCAAAATCCAAAGTTCAAACTACAGTTTCCATTCAAAGAGAATAGGATTTACACCATGGTAAAGTTGGAAAAAAAATGATTGTTTTAAGTTAGGGACTCTCTATTCTTTTTATTTATAATGTAGACCATAGCTCACGTTTCCCCCCAGTATGGTTATTTAGATGATACAGCACTATATTTAAGGAAAGGCCTTTCCCCATGGAATGATTAATGTTTTGTGGAGAATTCAATGCTGTATAAGCACCAGTCTCTTCTATTCTATTGGCCTATTAGCCTGTTATTAGGTTAGGTCAGTAGCACACAGTAAAGTAATAGATTTTCAGTTTAGTTTTCTCCCTATCTGTTCAATAAGCTATTCTGTATCTTCATAACTGCCATGAATTAGAAATCAGGGCATCAATGTCAACAAAGTGCATCTTTTGATTATATTTTGTATTGCAATGAATATTTAGATTTTTGAGGAGATGTTATTTCAGAAACACTGTGGTTTCTGACCCATGGACTGCTACACCTATATTTGGGTCTCTTGAAAATTTTTTTGACAATGCTGAAAACTTAAGTTTTTTTATATTCATATTTTAGTTGAATTTATTTCTAAGAATAACATGAAATTGTTTAAAAATTTATTTAAACAATATAAATGATATAACTTTTATGATATTTTATTTAAACATTCAAAGGCTTATTAAAGAAATCACTGAGGAAATGTATATCCTTTACATATATTCACTTGCATTTATAATGATCTTCACTTTTTGGAGATATTAAAAATACATACATTGTGATTTCTGTCAGCTAAATAACTTTTTATGGCATTTAATTTGTGTAGTGCCCTGCCAAGGAGTTATGCCACTTTTTGTTGTCATTAGTTTGTCTTCATTTTAAAAGAAATATTCTTTCCTGTTCATGGATTTTTGTGCTGATAGTATTTTCCTTTCTATTGCCTTTTGGATCCCATTAATTCTTATGGGGCACTATTCACAATTCATGTATTTATTTTTCTATCATATATAGTTTCTTTGTTCTAAAACTTAAATTGTAGTAAACCAATGTTGATGTGCCTAATTGCGATTTCTTGTAATTTATTTCCTTTTGGTTTTATTGAACTGTAGAAATTCTTGTCAATTACTCATAAAAATATCAAGCTAATCCAGTTATTTTTTATGTATATTTTTGTTTTCAAATTTCAATTTGTTACTTTAATTTTTTGTTGGTTTTTCCATGCCCCTTAATTCTTTATGATCATAGTTTCCTTTAAAATTTTGAACATATTTCTACAAAAGTTCTCATCTCTTGATTCTTGCATCTAGTTCAACAGAGAAGATTTCTTTTGCCTTAAATACACTCACCAGTGTAATAGTGTCATGAATGTTATGGGAGTAACTAACCACTTTCTGATTAGATTTAAGCCTCACTTTAACACGAAGTCCATATCTGACATTGTTATTAGGGCCAAGAACCTGTGGCCAGATAGGTCCCAGGCCATAGGGGAGAGACTACTTATTCATATGGGGAAAACACTCTTCCCCCTTCTGATGGTTAATCCTGGGTGTCAACTTGACTGGTCTGAGGATGAACATATAAAAGAAAAGCATCTTCGGATTGGACTACCTCAAGCTGGATGGCCCACCCCAAAAGTGGGCGTTACCTTCTGCTGGCAGGAAATATAAAAGGCTATGGCAGAGGGAGCTGGTCCCATTTTTCCTGTGGCTTGCCTCTCACTGGTGAGTTTGTCTTGCTGCTGTGATCAAAACTTCAGATCCCAGCGTGTACTGAGACCAGATCCCAGCATGTACTGAGACTGGCAGATCTCCTGGAATCCATTGGGCCTTCAGCACCAGATTGGGACTACTGAGACATACAGCCTTGTGGACTGAGTAGTTCCCTGGATTCTCAGCCTCTCCAGTGCGGCGCAGCTACTGTTGGACTACTTGAGCTCTGTCACGTGACCAAATCAATAAATTTGTATATAGCTATATATTAGTCCTGTTGCTTCTGTTTCTTTAGAGAACCCTGACTGATACACCCCTTTAGTCTCATTTATCAAATGATTTAAGAATGTACTCAAAGCTGGGCGTGGTGGTGCACACCTTTAATCCCAGCACTTGAGAGACAGAGGCAGGTATATCTGTCTGAGTTCAAAGCCAGCTTGGTCTACATAGTGAGTTCTAGGCCAGCTGGAATTACAGGGAGACACTGTCTTAACCCCCTCCCCCTCCCCCTGCCAAAAAAAGATAATGGACTCAAATAAAAGCTTTAGGGAATTTCATTAGAGCTTAAAGAAAACTCCAGGGTAGGCAAGCTGTAAATCTCACAAGCTGCCCTCAGAAGGAGGATCGAAGAAAGAAGGGGAAAAATCCTGTCAAGCCATGACAGTTTAGAGCTGGCATGGAGGTCAGACATGTGGTAGACTAGCAGCCACATGGTAGAGGGTTTTAAAGAAAGAATAAAGAAGCCCAAAGTGTTAGGGAAAGCATGCTTATTAAAGAAGAAAAAGAGAGGTTACAATTTTCTGAATTCTTTAGAAAAGTGGGCAGACATAGAAAGTCATATATCTATGGCCAGGTCAAGGACCATCTCATTAACATACAAGGTATTCTTTCCAGCTCTTTAGGATAAATTAAGATCAACCCAGCTGAACCCAAACGTACATTAAACTTATAAAAACAACTTAAAAGATGAACCCCCCTTACTAGGGGTGGTTCTGTGATCAGTTGATTGACCTGGCAAAGCTAGAAAGTTAAAGCTCTGCCCAAACCAGCGATTTTTATTCTCTTGACCAGTTTTTCTCTTGAGGGGATTTTTGCTACTATAACATTATTATTCTGATAAATAGCCACAGTATTAAATTGACTCCTAATGATTTACTGCTATGCCCATAGATTAATGCACTTCTCAGTTCTCACCAGAGAAAGTTCTTCATGCAACAGATAATTAACACCATGTTACATAATTGGTAAATGTGTGGATAATAAGAGACCGCCACAGAGTGCTCAACTCTAAATGGGACATCTATATCACACCCTCTCCTCCAAAAGCTCAGAGATCACTATGAAAGATGAGACAGAAAGATTGTTAGAGCCAGAATGATAGATGAAGGAAAGGAAACTGTGGTGTCTGGATACCATAGGGTAGTTCCACATATGAGCCCACAGTGCTTGGGACAGTATGTGCAAGATCTGTGCCAACTCAAGCCAGTTGAAAACTTGGCATGGGAAGGGAGGTGGGAAAGAAGTGCCAACCATAGCTGAGGATCTACTGGGAATTAATAAATGCTGGGAGAGGAAGAGTGAGTTTTCTTTAGTGGTGTACACCTGATAGATAGACTAGAGACTCCACGGAATAGATCTCCATCCAAGAATATTTAGGTAGCACAGATTAGACTTGATAAGTCTTTATAGAAATACAACGTGAAATTGAGGGGGCATAGAAGGCTGGGTGGAGAGGGTGAAGATGTCTGAATATGGTGAAAATATATTGTATGAAATTCTGGAACCAATAATAACATTTAAAAATTTACATGAAAATTCTCTTGCCTGCTTTTTTCATGGGACTATTAGCCAAATTATTTTGGTTACTTGCTTAGTAATTTTTCATTGTATATGGGGCATTTTGGTTGATACCATGGGGATACTGAATTTGGTTATTACCATCATGAAGAGTGCTGATTTTCGTTTCATTAGTCTATTTTCTTGGTTAAATTCAAATTCTATGCTGCATATCCTCTGGTCATTAGAGTCAAACCTCTGCTCATAATCTCCTATATGGTGCCATTTAGAAATCAGGCTGTTGATGGTGGTAGTGCTGGAGATGGTGGTGTGTGTGAATGAAAAAAATTGCTTTCTTACTCATGGACTCATTGTCATATTTCAGAGATTTTTTTTTTGTTAGCCAAGGAATTTATCTCTTGACTCATAAAGGCTGTATCTTTATTCTTTTTTTTATTTATTTTTTTTATTTTTAAGGGATTCTACAATACAATGACACAGTTGTTTGCAGATAACAATGCTGTTACTCAGTATGTCATACAATTAAGTAATTGGTGCATTTTGCAAGTATCTATGTCCAAATTTTAAACAACCCAAGGTTCCCATAGTCCAGTTGGAGAAGCTTGTATGCACAGGCATGTTGATCAATCAGGTGTCCAGACTATATTCCT
>VZQC01003574.1:300405-335197 GCA_009823505.1 Rhizomys pruinosus
AAAAAAAAAAAAAAAAGAAAGAAAAAGAAAAATCATATAGATGGTTTCTAAATTTGCTTCTGACAAAAGTTATAACAACAGACGTCTGAACAGAAATACATTTTAAATGGCCTACACAGTACAATTCTTCAAAAATGATAGAAGGAATGAAAAAAAAGCTGGGCACAGTGGCTCATTCCTTACATCCCAGCATTCTGGAGACAGAGGCAGGTGGATCTCTGTGATTTCAAGGCCAGCCTGTTCTATGTATCGAATTCCAGGACAACTGGGGCTACAGGGAGAACCTGTCCCAAGAAAACAAAGAAGAATGAAAAAAAAAGTTGAAAATGTTCTTGGGGGTTACAAGTTTTAAAATATAGAATACATTTTAAGCTTCATTTTTTTCTGAGGACACTTAAGAATTTCCTTTCTATTTCAATATTTTCATGTCCCCTTTGTTAGTTGAAATGCTAATTGCAATTGCTGCTAGGGAACTAAAAGTCCCACTATACCTGTAATGGATATCCTGAGATTGAAAAATCAAGAAGGTGATTTCTTCTAGTTCAATTGTATGGTACCCAATGTTTAATATAATGTGAAATCAGTGGTCTCCTCTTAAATTCTCAACTCTTTATTCTAAGTAAGTTTGCCCCATTTACATAGCACAGCAGTGATGTTGCTGACAAATTCCAATGGAGCATGCAACAGTGGTTCCTAATTGCTTTAGCATTTATCATGCACAAGAGACAGGAGGGAACTTGTCTCATTTTGTACAGCTCAGTTGCATTTCTTATCTCTGAAGTACACTTAAGCAGCAAACTGGGATTTTAGGTAGCTGCCCAAAAACCAACATCTATTAGGATGCACATCTTGGAGGAAAAATGAATTGGATTTTCAAAAATGGAATGTAAACCAACCTCATTTTGTGTATTAATTTTCCATAATTTCTCTTTTGTACGTTTTATAAATTAGGGGTCCTGCTCTGGCTTACCCACATAAATTCTCATGCTCACATTTTTCCAGGTTATGACTTATGTCAGTAGTGTTTGTAAAACATTAAAAAAAATTTTGGTGCCTTTCCAAGATGTCTTTTGAGGGCAATTAGTACCTATTAATGTTTCTCTAAGCAATTACTGGATATGTGTAGTTAGCTTATCTAGTGTGTACTTAGACATATTTTACCTTTTTGGAAAAGTTTTATGTTTTAAGGAAGCAGTATCCATCTTTGTGAAAACATTTTTTTCTGTTCTATAGCTAAATCAAATTCCATTGTGTAAATACACCCCATTTTCCTTATTCATACATCTATTGATCGGCACTTAGTTTGATTCCATAACTTGGCTACTATGAATAGGAATTGAATGTAGAGGTGAGACTGTCTGGGGAAAATAATGGGAATATGGAGAGGGTGAAGAAAAGGGAGGGGAGGATGAATACAGTCAAATATTTCCCATACTTGTATGGAGAGAGCTCTATAAAACTCACCAGTACGTACAATGAATATATGCCCCCCAGTTTTTATGTCAAACAAGTGAAAGTACTTCTTCACATTCCACAAGGTAGATTTGGTTGCTGTGTATGGACAAGGATAGTAAGGAAGCTGAAGTTTCATTCATTCACGCTTGCATATAAATGCTTCCTGCTAGTGAGTTCTATTAATTGTTAAGCAGGCATTCTGTTCCTAGTGGTCTTGGAATTCATGTTGTTAAGAGATTAATCCAGGCTGGACATGGTGTTATAAACTGTTAGTCCCAGAACTGGGGAGGTAGAAGCAGGAGGAGCTCTGGGAGTTTGAGGTCAACCTGTTCTAAACAGCAAATTCTAGTACAGTCAGAGATAGTAAGACCCTGTCTCAAAAATCCAAAGAAACAAAAATAATAACAATGAAAATCCCACACATTAATCCCAAAATAATTTAAAATGTATGTAGATTTCCCTATGAAATGAAGATTTGTATGTATATATTTGTTTACATGCATACATAGTATATGTGAATATGAGTATCATAAAATCCAGAATCCACCCACCACTTATTTTCAGACTCTGTAATTACTGTATATGGATGGAGAGTATGTATCCATATTTTAGAGTAATATAAAATTAATGGAGGAAAAAACTGAAAAGTATTATAACCAATAAAATTATGCTCCATTTCAAAACAATTATATGTCTACATATATGAAATTAGAGAAGCTAAAACTTTGCCTGTTGTGGAGTCTCTAAAGCTATAGGAATTACATCTTTTGATTGTAATATTCTTCATACATCCTCTGAAGTTGTAAGAATGCACAAGCTGTAAAACCAACTCAACAGTCTACATAGAGACAACCCATGTGGCTTGTAAATTGTAAATGTGACCTGATATCTGCTTTCTTAGCCTGCAACCTGTTAGATCCATGAGCAGCCACTAGTCACAAATTTGTTCCCATTGCTCTATGAGGTAATCTGACTTGGCAGGGAAAAAAAGTATGTAAAGGTACATTCAGGGGGTTTTTGCAGTGTTTCCTAAAACCTGTAGATTGTGATAAAGCTGAAATAATTTGCAAATGAATTTATGATTTTCAATCTATCATTCCTTCTGCATTTATTCCATCAGTGTGAAAATGCTACCTTGTCAGTTGGTGTATCTTTCATGAAATATTATTTTCCAGCCCAGTGATTAAAAATAAGGGAATGAAAAGTAAGTCCTTCAAAGAGCAATGTTAAGTGGCAAGGGAAGGAGACAAAGAAAAATTATAAACAATCAACTCATCTTCCTAGGGTATTTGATTGAATATATTAGTCACATATTTTCCTGGTCCCTGTGAAAATTCAGGCAAGTCATTTGGTGAAATTGTTTCATATTAGTGTCACCTCCACATTTGTAGACTGAAAGGTGAGTTGATTCTACTAAGTCTACTAAAAAGCTTCATGTTTGTAGGCAAAGAGAATAACACAAACCACAAGTTACCCCAATTGCTTCATTCTGATCAAAGGCAGTGAACTTTACCAGAAGAAGAAAACATGCTCATAATGGAGCAAAGACAACAGAGAAAAAAATGAGTCTTCGCACAACTAACTTACATGAACACATTTATTGCAAGTAGCTCTATGGAAAAGCCAGTCAGATATATATATGTATATGTATATATATATATATATAAACACTATACAGAGTTGCAAGGTTGTCTCCCCAAACTGCAAACGAGATGTTTACAAGCAAGAAAGTGTAAGAGTATTTACAAAGGAAGACACACCCAGAGCAACTCAAAGCACATCTGTGAAGCAGGAATAGCAAATGTAGTAAGCTGTTGGAATTTAAGTGTTTTTTTAGCTTTTACTAATCAAGTGACTATGTATGACATTAAAATAATGTAAAGGTCACACACGCTCACACACGCACACACACACACACACACACACACACACACACATACACACACACAAATCACAAATCGTTCCATCATTGGTTTTTCTTAACAGCAGCATAAACTGAATGCCGGAAGGTGATATGTTGGTACACATATTCTATAGATTCCTCCAGCACAATACTGAATAAGTTGTCTGTAAACTAAGTGTCAAAAGGTTGCATATTTGTTATGCTGTCCCTATACCTATTTGTAATTGTGACTAGTTGTATGTACTGTTGTGTATGAGGTTTCCATTCATTTACTCAGCAAGTGTTACCTCTGTGCTATGCCTTCTGTACCATATTTGTTGGCAGCCCTGAACCTAATATGTAATTAAAGCGATATAGCAGTTTCCCTCAAATAATCTCTTGCTACAATTCTGAACGATTATGACCACTTACATGAATATAAAATGGATGGTAACAGAAGGCTTGAAGAAAGGCTGCCTAAAGAGTACATTGCTATGATGAACAAAAGCCACACTGCATTACTGAGTTAGGTAAGAGCAAGAGAGATAGAGAGAAAGAGAAGTCTGAAGGGACTGGTGAAGGTGGTGCCCTAGTAATGACCAGTAACTGGGTCAGTGACTGGCACTGAAGCCACATCTTCTCAGCACAATTCACAAGGGGACGAAAGAGACCCACATCCCTTTGGTTGGTAGGCAGGGAGGGAGAAACAGTAGAAGTCAACTCGGTTCTTCAGAAAGCTTAGGTCAGCAACATGTACTATAAGCTTGCTCAAAAGTAGATGTACACATTCAAAGATATATGAACCGAGTGGCAAAAAACTTCAGGTAAATGTTACTACTTCAAATTTGCACGTTAAATGCGAAGCAATTTTTAACACAATTACACACAACAGGTACACACACAATCACATGTTCACAAGTACACAAATGTGTGCATACACACACTAGCACTCACACGCTTATGCAGACACTTGCTCAAACACTCACACCCATCTGTGAGATGATGAGGTTTGCTAGTGAGGGAACTACAGTGAAGAGCTGTAGGCCACCACATAACAAAGCTCTAAGCAAGCTTCAAGACCTTTGTATCTATCCTCTGTGTTCACCACCTGCTGTTATCATGTTCTCAAAGGTCCAGGTTCCTAAAATCTTAATTCAGTTTCCATCAGAGGCAAGCAAGAATAGGAGGGGGGTGAGCTTGCTCTGATTTTTTTCTTTTGTATTTTATACATCTTATATTGGCTCATGGTCCAAAAGGAAACAAGGCCTTATAAGAGGTTCTTTTTTGGCTTAAGTTATAGTCAGACTATCCACTGACAATCACACATTAATTTCTTGAATATGGGAAACTGATTTTATAGGAGTCCTGGGCAGGAGAGGGAGAATAGTTGTTGGGAAAAGGGCCAGAAAGTGAGGGAAGGGAGGGAAAGGAGGGAGATGGGAGGGAGAAGGCCCAGAGAGGGTTCTTGTGAGATGGAGACTTGAAAGGCTTGCTTCTTTTCAGAGGGAAGTATAGGTTTTAAAATAAAAATGAAGAAAATAGGTTTGGAAATGCTCAATCTGCTGGCAGAACATAGGATCTCCATGAACAAGTTAATAACTTGCTCTTTGCTTCTGCCTTTAAAATGTTATAAATACTCAGTCAAGACATCACTTGAGTTGACATTTAATGCCAACAGAAAGCTTTAGTATAGTTAATGAGCAAAAACAGATAATTTGCCCTTTAGTCATGCCTTTAAATTACTGAAAATGTTCTGTCAAGATATCAGGTCAGTTCCTATGTAATTCCTTGATCAAGAAATGCTTTAAGTACGTACTGATCAGAAAAAAGAGTCCAGATCATACCTACCTTTTCAATATATATATACTATATATATATATATATATATATAATATTATCTTACTTTTTATCTTCCATTGTTTAAAGATGTTCATATTGAAAAGTCATCCCGGTTTTATAAATCATTAAGTTTTATGCTGGCTACATTTACATAGGTTGAAAACAGTTTTAAGACAAGAAAAGGAAAGCACTACGAGATTCTAATTTAGGGATTGCTTTCAAAGGAAAAGTTCAGCAAGGGAAACTAGAAAACAAAACCAAAGCACAGTGTAAATATTCTTAATTCAGAATCAATGGCAGTATCGAGAATGAAGTCCATGAGTAAGACCATTCAACTGCCACAGTCCAAATGTCGACCGGTAGAAATTAAAGCTGCATTCTATTCAGAAACCTCCGAATTTTCTTTCCTTTAGGCAGATCTGGTGTACTCCAAGATGAAATTCTTTGTTACTTTTCTTCTGAAATGTGTTTGATTATTTTGTGTGGCAATGTACTCACTCTACAAAAAAAAGGAGATAAGACAAAAGTTATTTTTCAAAGTTAGCATGAAGACCTGTCACTGCCCACTCCCCACCCCCTGTTCTAAAACAAAAGCAAACAAAACCTAAAGGGGGTTTTGAAAGATGCATTGAGGACATTGCCTTGGCATGGACATGGTTAATCAGGCATGGTTAATTAACTCTGTGAGCTGCCTGTGAGGAGCAAACGCAAGCTGGGCAGAGACACTAGGGCAGTTACTCTGTCCACAGGATGCCACTGTGGCACTGCTGGTGAGCAGTACTTTTCAATATGTGAGCTTCGTTTCAATTCTTGCTGGTGGATCCTGTGAAGGAGAAAGCATTAGGCAGACAGAGAAGATTCTTCCTGCTCCTGTATCCTTTAGTCTGCCGGCTACACAAATCAACAGATTTAAGAATAAAGGTGGCCTCCTGACCTAATCATGGAATTTCTTCTAAAAGAACCAAAGTTATACCTACAAAGAGTTAACTGAAATTTCCTTCTGTCTATGAAATGCATATATCTCTCTTGAGTTTCAGCTTAATGAGAGGGCACACATTAGGGAGCATGGTGTGTGAGGTGCTACGGATCAGGTCTGTGGAAGAAGCTGCTGAACTAAAGAAGAGAAAGGAGAATGCCCAGCAAGTAAGGTGTAGAGTGGCAGTGTTATTTGGCTTCAAGTACAAGATCTTCAATTAAGTAGAATAAAAAAAGAAGTACCCTAAATTAGGAAGTATTACGTTGTCATGTCAGCACTGGGTTTGGGAAATTTTAGACTCTATGTCCCTTGCTTATAGGATGAAAGGTGTCTGCAGCCACTATAAATGACTGAGAGTACATATTAGTTACTCACTTATTTATGGCCAAATTGGGCTAAATAAATATCATGAAAGTTTTTCAGATATCATCTACATAGTTTTAACAGAAATTTGAGGTTGGAAAGGTATCTCATTAACCAGCTTATTATTATACTATGTTCAAATACATAGCATACTACATGTGTGTAAAGGGGATTTCTGACTAACATATATGATATACTGCATTTCAGATGTTTTTGCTAACGTATATGAACTATGCTCCACATATACCCAAGCAGCAATGCTTACAAATAGGATCATTTGTTTCTATTGGATTGTTTTTCTCAAAAAAATGTAATTTTTATTTTATGTGCATGAGTGTATTGTGTGCATGTATGTTGTGCCCTTGTGTCCTGCAGTGTCCTTGGAGGGCAGAAGGTGTTGGATCCCCTGGAACTGGAAATATGGACAGTTTTTAGCTGCCATAAGCATACTGGTAACTGAACCTGGGTCCTCTGATAGAGAAGTCACTGCTCTTCTGAGCCACTCTCCAGTCTGGATTATTTTTCTTTATTCTTTGATTTAAAAAAAATAATATGGATTCTACAAAAAATTTGATTCATATTTCTATGTTTCCTATAACACCTGCACCAGCATTGGGTGAAGTCAACAATTTACAAAAAATCTTGCAAATGATTGTGTAATTTCAAGTTTACAAAATATCTTTGTCAATTCTTGTTTAACTATGTTATGGAATGATGCTTTCCAAACCAGGATAATCCCAAAATAATTTAACTTGCTTTTGCAATGCATTAGGGAAATTGAAGGCATAGATTTGCCTTCATAATCCTGTTTTATTAGGCCAATATTAAAATGAGTTTACATTCTCTGAACACATTCCAAAGGAGAGCAAAATGAAGCAATTCAGAAGAGTGCTGCATAGTGGAAGAAAGCAATTCTGGGATGTAATTTCAATCCTAAAATGTCTGCAAGAAAAGTATCAAATTGTTGATAATTACACCTTTGGTTAATTTCTTATTCATTTTTATATCATTCCACTACTAAAAAGGTAAATGGTGATGATTTTGGTAGAGTGGTCTCATCTTGGCCCATTTTCCATTTGATGTTGACAGGTTATAAACAACTATATAATATTGTACCCTTATTTTTCAATTAATCAAATATATATTTAATATCAATTTAATTCCACCCATTTTAAAAAGTAGCAAATTCCTCCTCCTCCTCCTCCTCCTCCTCCTCCTCCTCCTCCTCCTCCTCCTCCTTCTTCTTCTTGTTCTTCTTGAGACAGGGTCTCCCTGTAGCCCCAACTGGCCTGTGTAAATCAGATTGGCCTTGAACTCACAGAGATCTGCCTGCCTCTACCTACCGAGTGGTGGGATTAAAAGTGTGCATGCCCAGCCTAAGAAGTAACATATTCTTGAAGTAATCTTTTTCTCTGCAAGAGGGAAAATCTTGATGGCCTCTTCTGATGCCTCCAAAGTACATCAAGTATCATTTTTATCTTGAAAATAAAGACAACCTCTCCGTTTCAATTTCTAGAATGCCATAAACATGAACATTAATCTTTATTTATTTATTTTTTGTCTTTTTGAGACAGGGTCTCCCTGTAGTCCCAGCTGTCCTGGAACTCTGTAGACCAGGCTGGCCTTGAACTCACAAAGATCTGCCTGCCTCTGCCTCCCAAGTGCTAGGATTAAAGGTGTGCGCCACCACGCCCGGCTGATCTTTAATATACTAATAAAATACATATTGCTTGAGTATCCCTGGAAATTTGTAGGCGAGAGAAGAAGGCAGTTCCTCTCAGGAATTCCAGAATTTTTTATAAGAAGTCATAAATATTAGGATTTGAAGTCTCAAACAGCAGACCAGAGAGAGATGAAACTGTTACAATAGGCCCTGTTATTGTCTTTATATCCTCACCAAACTTATTGGCTTAGTTATCTTTTCAACTCTAATTTTCCTCTATCTCAAAATGATATTTGTCTACTGGTCTTGAAAATTTTACTCTGTTCATTAGTCAGTATGCTATCCCTGCAATGAACTGGTGATCACAATATCAGAGGCGACCAAGTAAATCAACTAAGGCAGGTCACCCAAAGGGAGGGAAAGGGAAGAGGGGGTTCCAAAGCGGAATATATAAAAATGCCTCCATGGTACTTGGCTTAGTAGTCACTGGGTTATATGCAGGCATCATTTCATTAATACGACATTTCACCACACCTTTCTGTGCTTGATGAATATACAGGATGATAATCCTGTATGAGTTAATAACTATGAGGTGCAGTCCCCTATGGTAAAAATTAGCAAGAACTGTTGCTGGTCTTTACAGTACCAATTATATTATCTCTTTCATAGGTCAAATGATAAAATACATTTTCCCCCACAGTGGCAATGATTTCCTATGAGAAGAACCAAAAGAATCTTGGAGAGAAACTGGTACTAAGTACTTGTAAAGCTCCAAGTTTTTAAAGCACAGCCAAGTTAATTCACACCTGCCGTTTGCTAGCAGTGTCTGGGCCACACTTATGCTAGCTTATTCCAGTCTTGATTATCTGGAAATGCGCTGTTTGGGAACCAGCCACAGGATTTTTCATCCTAGGGCAGTTTCCCTACTACCTCCAAACACACATTTGGACTGTTTCTCTCTGCTGCCTAGTTACTTCTGACACAAAGAATGCAAGTTACTAGAATTCTTTTTATTTTTATTTATTTATTTATTTATTTTTTTTTT
This sequence comes from Rhizomys pruinosus, assembly GCA_009823505.1. Classification (NCBI taxonomy): domain Eukaryota; kingdom Metazoa; phylum Chordata; class Mammalia; order Rodentia; family Spalacidae; genus Rhizomys; species Rhizomys pruinosus. The sequence goes on from VZQC01003574.1 coordinate 309,629, forward strand.
GGTCTTTTCGAGACAGGGTCTCCCTGTAGCCCCAGCTGTCCTGGAACTCACTCTGTAGACCAGGCTGGCCTTGAACTCACAAAGATCCGCCTGCCTCTGCCTCTCAAGTGCTAGGATTAAAGGCGTGCACCACCACGCCCGGCCAAGTTACTAGAATTCTAATATAGATTTAGTCTTCAATTTATAAAAGAGACATATTCCAGGGTTCATTACTTAGTTCAAACTCAGAATAAATTACCTCATAGAAACACTGCAGTAAATAAATGGTCTACACGTGACTCTATTTAACCTGTGCAGTTCCTGAACTAACAGAGGAATATTTTGATTATCATTTATGCGAGATGTATCTGATCAATTTCCTCTAGCCATGACAATAGAAATAATGTCTCCTAAACTCATAAGTTTAGAATGGGTGGGCAGAGTGTGCATAGAAGAGAGATTGCTGCAGTTAAAAACTAGAAGGGAGAGTCTGTGGTAAAAACTGTGGCCACAATGAGGACTCCTCCAAAGCAGGGGCTTTGGATGTGAGAGGTTGGTGTGCTTTCAAGGCCAGGGGTATAAGCAAGGTTAAAATCACATTCCCTGGACACACATTCAAGGGTATGGCAGATCCACATATGAGTAATATTCAAGATAAATTTAGAGATATACACTTCATTGACATTCTCTCTTTGTCTCAAATCTACAAGTAGGAAATGAGTAATCCTAGTAAGAAATTATATAAATTTTGAGAATTGGCTACAACAATTTTATTAACTAAGTTATTAAATTTATCTATTAAATAAATTTAGGTCTGACATCACAAATACTGTGGTCAATGTAACCAAGCAAATAGTCTTAAAGACCATACCACCTGCCTTTCTGGCACCAAATGGCAGAATAGGCTGCAAATCTTCAAAAGTGTACAGCAGGAATCCCTACAAGAAAGGATGATTTTTCCAGCTGAATCCTACCCAGCTGGGGAACACGACATAGGGAAGTAGTTCTTGGTAGGCCTTGCAGGATTCCAAGAATGGCCCCTGCCTCTTCTGCTAGAAGAGACCACAGAAGGGCAGGCTTTTCCCGACAGGAAGCACACAAGTCTTGCAAAAGGCACCTTGAGGGTATAACTTATAGAATACAACTACCGGCAACCTTCACCAATGAGGAAAAGATATCAGAATGCTGGGGAAAATAGAGATCACTTTCTTATTTCATTAAATAAATAGTTAAGTGGCCATTTCCATTCTAAAAGAAATTAATTCCTAAGCCAGAAGCTGAAAGATACTCCATAAAACATACAAGTCTAAGCGCATGCATATATGTTTACATTATGAAAAGGTCATAAAGATTTTTATATCTTAAATAATGAACCTATTTTTCCAAAGATGGAACCAAAAACCTCTAGCTGTGTGCCTAATAATTTACATAGCGTTGCTAAAGTATATTTACTGCTCATATAGCAAGGACGAAATCCTGATAGTATCATCAGTAGTTAAAAGTTTGCAGGCTGATAGCTGTACTGAAAAATGAGTGTACTATAATGCATTCACTTCATTATTCTAAAAAGTAATTGTTTAAATCTCTCATTTCTCACTCAGGACCAAAGGATGATTTCCAGTAAATGATGCTCATCTTCTAAGAGCCCAGCAACCTCTCTTAGACAAAACATACCGCAGACTTTAATTAAGTATCTTACAAAAGCTATTTTCCAATACTGCCTATAAAAGGTCTAGGATATTTTTACATGGTCTTAAAACCCTTAAAAAGGTGCTAAAGAAAATGAATTTAATTTTAAACAAGGATTTTTATGTCCCACAGTGGGGATCTGACTTTCAAGATTTCTAAAACCTACTTTCTAACTGCCAAAAGCACAAAAGAACAGCTTCTCTTTCTGCAAAGTTTTTTTTTCTAACCTGTCTTGCTTTTATCTTATTTTGATCACTGTGGTAACTTTGTCTGAAATGTTAGGTTTTATACAGAAAGAAAAATTTAATGAAAAGTCATTTTGCAATAGAAGACAAATGTCATCAGATTATTAGTAAAGCCACAGAATTCCAAACTCAATTAAGGACATGACCACTAATAGGAATGTACTCAATGCATCCTAATTCACTGTCTTTCCTTTCAATATTTCTATGTGCTCTAAACAGATATGCACACTACATACACTATTTGTGTTTGGGAGGTAAGATTAGCTAACTCTTCCCAATCAGATTTAAAAAATTTAGTTTCAGCTCAGGTCAAACGTTAAAGGCTACCACAAACAGATAACTTTAATTAAAATTACCTGAGCCCTGGCAGATGATCCTGTTATCAGAGTGTGAATAAGTTATAGCAAAATTTGCTACTACAATATTCAAAGAAACTTGTAATTTCACTCCCAATCATTGCATATGTAATACTGTTCATTAATACAAAATGACAGGCCAAATACCTGATTAAATGTAGTATGGTATGCTAGGCGGAGCACTGAATGTGAAATCAGATGTGTGAGTTAGATTTTCAGCTTTGCTACTTACCTTGGTGATCAGGGGATAATTCTTAACTCCAGCTTCATTTCCAGTACTTACCATCAGGAAAATAATGAATGAGAATGTGCTTTGCAAACTATAAGACAATCAATCTGTAACTGGAAAGCATTCCCTCAATCAACATGTTGACAAATGAACAATAGTACATTTAAAATCACACACAGCATATCATTACTTCTCCCCACATTGGCCAACCACATTTGTTCCAACACGAAGTTTTTTGAGAAACGTGTTTATTCCCCAAACAACTCCCTGTTAGTGAATTGGAAGAATTTTGGTTCATGTTTCTGCTTAGGGACAGGAAAAGAAAGCAAGAAATCCTGGTTGAGTATTTACACTTGTTTAATTAATTAAAGTCCTGGTTTAAAAGAGATGTTTTCTTAGTGGCTGACATTTTTATCCTAGAAACATCATTCTCAAAATGTAATGAATGCAAATGAGTAATGATTGCCAACTACTTTAGCTAAAGTTAACTGAGTGAGGTGCTCTTTAATTGTTTTGGATCAAATACCTCATTACTCCAAAGGAATATCCAGATTTGGGGAATAATGTTGAATGTTGCCCCAAACAAGTGACCCATCAATAGTAACTGGATATTCTCTGGTATCTGGAGATTTTATTCTAGTTATTTAGAGTAAATAAGTCCAATACAATAAAAATGATTTGCTCTCAGCACGTATAATTGAAAGCAACAGGACTTGGCAGTGGGACAACGGAAAGAAACAGGGGCTTCCTACATGGTGAAAATAACACCTAAAATTTCCAAAGTTAATTACTGATTTCTTTTGTCTTTTGATACCAAGTACTATCATAATATAAGCAATTTAGCTGACCTATTATTTGATGCCGTAAACAACTCTCTATTTCATCTTCCTATGTCAGAAATTAAAATTATCAAGGAAATTTAAATCCAAGTCCCTTCAATCTATTAATTCTATAGCAGGTAAAGTAGTAAAAGAAGCGAAAAAGTCATATAATGGTTGAGGATTGGACTAAATTACATGACACTACACTCCCCTAAATGCAAATGTGCTAAAAACATGAAGACTTTATCATCATGCGAACTCTTTAGCATATTTCCTTTATAATAAAATCATACTCATTATATTCTGGGTATTTTTTTTCCAATTGGCTTGAACAACCAATTATAAAAATACTTATATGCAGCTTTAGTATACACAAAAGAGGTTATATACAATTTTTGTTTTGCATGCTAAAAGCAGTCTTACTGACTTATAATCTCATATTATTATCAGATAACAATATAAAGATCCCAGCTGTGAATAACCATGAGGAGTTAGATGAAAATAAAGATTAATGAATAAGTAACACTTGAAGACACAGAATTTTAACGTAGCTTTGTGTTTCTAAATGCAACAGTTAACGGTCACAACCTGGACACTGATCCTACATAATAATTAATGTATAGCACTTCTATGATAGTTTTAAATATTCTCCATAAGTAAAATACTTATTGAAATATCCAACTCCTAATGTTTTGCCTTTGTTCTTCTTTCAGAATGTTTTCATTCTTAACATGATCTTTTCATTTCTCCCAATGCTAGACAGGAAAATGAATGAGAAAACAGAAATGGGGAAAAGTTTTATAGTTTTAGAGGAAAAAAATTATTAGATTCATTTAGCCTGTTTTTTTCTTAACACTTCACCAGCAGCATTGCAGATTGTCAATTCACATGAACATGATGACCAAAGTCACTTCCTGCAATGGGTTGTTTCAATACCAAATCTTCTCCCCTACCTCTATATATCTCAGCAAATTACATGCCAAATCATCCTCAGCACCAATACATTACCTAGCTTTCTAACAAACCAAATCCCCAGCTTAATTGATTGGAATTTTACTTCAGTCCTAAACCAATGACACAATAAAATATATTACATTTGTAAAGTGCATGTTCCAAAATGCTTCCATATTCATTCACTTATTTCAGTGTAAGCGCCTTCCTACCTATGAGATGAAATCCCCCCTCTGTCACTCAATAAAGTTATTAATTTCCTCAGCAAACAAATTTTAGAGTACATTAAATCTCCAAAATAGCTATAAAGCCATACATTTGTAATTTATACAAATATAAGCATCCCTGGATCTCCAAAATCATTAGGAAGTCAGGAGTTACTTGAAGAACAGTAGTAATTCACTATTTTTAATCATTCAAGGAACAAAGATTAGAGTATCAAAAAGTGTAGACCAAATTCTACAAAAACTCATCATTTCAAAGAATCACACAGTCACAACTCTAATCTATCATCTCTTTTTGATATGGAATTTTACATCAAAATTGTAAGTGGTATCTTCATGGTAGTAGTGGTGAGTGAATGTTTATGAGTGTGTGTGTGTGTGTGTGTGAGAGAGAGAGAGAGAGAGAGAGAGAGAGAGAGAGAGAAAGAGAGAAAGAGATTGGATATGTGTATCTTGGGGAAGAGGTTTACAATTTAGAAGCCATTTGAATTGAATCCTTTGGCAAGCCAAAGCATCCTTTTGTTGTTTTAATAGATCACTCTTTTAGAGTGTCTGTGCTGCAAATGTGAGGTTTTGTTTGTGGAGTTTTCTATAGTGAGGAGAGAGGGGTGGGGGAGGAGGCTACACCTGCACTAAATAGGGAGCTAGTTAGGTGACTGTTGTGATCAGTTCCCAACTTCTTCTGCCTGATCAAGCACAGTGGGCAGAGATCCATTCACAAAGGCATTCCGGAGAGCAAGCAAAGCAAAAATCTTCACTAAACTGACGACTGGAATGAAAACTGCTGGGAGCATCCCTTCCCTTTACTGAGAAGGAGGCGGATTCTTCTTAAAGAGAGAAATCAGTGCACACTACAGGGACATTATCTTCCACAGACATTCCTTGAGAAGGTCTCAAGGCCACATTGCACAATCTTGTATGCAGATTTACTCCTAACTTTTGTTTCTTACCCTCCAAAAGCTCTTACTCTTCCCTTTCTATCTTTAGAAAATTAGCCCTTTAAAACCTGCCACCGGTCCATGGACGGCTGCCCCAGGGTCATGTCTAGCTAGCCCTGTTATCCTGCTTCCTTTGATTTCCCAGAAGACTCACAAATTAAATGTTTTAAATGCTTTTTAAACCTGTGAAACAATATTCAGATTCATAATGAAGGTATTGCTACATTCTCTTCAGAGGAGCAGTGGCTAAAAAAGAAAATGAAACACAGCAAAAATGATTTGTCTTTCCCCACCAGTGACAAGGAAATGGAACACTCAGGTTTTCTCACAATTTTTCCTGTGTAAAAGCAAAAAAAAACGTCAACACAAAACACATTCCAGAACAAATAGGATCTTCTTTTCATCACCTGGGGTTTGAAGTTATGTATGCCCTCCCCCCATTCAGCTAATGGCAGAATTAATCGTTTTGATAAATCATAACAAACTAGCATGACAATGACTGCTTTTTAGAAAGTAAATATGTTAATAGTTGATTTGTTACTGCTAAATATTCTGTCCTCTTATATCCCTGTACTTAGATTGCACACTTGTAGAAAACCAGCTCTTATTGCAGGCTTGAAAGATGAGTTAATGGAATTCAGTTTCTGGTGCCCTGCTTTGCATTCTCACATAGTGAAGGGAGTGTGCCTGAAAGCATCCTCTCCATGTGGGTGTTTTCATTTTAACTCTCCCTAAGATATAAAACCAGTGTTTGGCAATTAGTTCTGTCCAGATAAATTTAAGGGTTAGATAAAAGCTTACGTTTTTGCAAAGATAAAAAAAAAAATTACCGTGTGCATAAGTAAAACTGATTCCTACTGTCTATGTGTAATATCACTAATTAATGAAATGCCACTTCAATTATCCCTCATACTGTAGAAAGTAGTGCATCAACTCACTTTTTAAGCAATGGCCATTAACTTTAGGAAATTTAATTATAACTTCACCAACCTCTTTTTGGAGAGTCGAAGTTCTCCTGGTCACGTCTGGCAAAATCCATTCTCACGTAGATGCCATCCTCGTCCTCGTCGTCGTCCTCCTCCTCCTCCCCCTCGTCCTCAGGATCTGCTCTCTCTGGGGGTCTCAGCGCCAGGTGGTGGCGAGGTGGCAGTGGTGGAGCGCCACCTGCAGCGGCTACCTGGCCCTTGAAGTTCTCATCTCTGCCACGGTCTGCAGCTGGGTCAGGAGCTCCAGCATTCAGGCCACTGGCAATCTCCTGGACCCCTCTTACTGCCTGGGTACCGAGCATATTAGCAACAGGTTGGAAACAGCGAGCAGAGGCGGAGTCAAATCCTGCAGCGGCCTGGAAGCCGGCAGCGGTGGAGCCTATGCCTGGAGCTGCTGCTAAGGCGGAGGCCAGAGCTAATGCCCGGCCCACCACCAAAGGCGGCGCCGCTGCCAGAGCAGCAATCGCCGCAGAGAGGGCAGAAAAGTCTCTTTCCAGGCTACCGATTGGGAAAGCAGAGACATCGGATCTGGCGGCTACAAAAAAACTTTGGGAACCGCTTTGTGGGCGTCTTCTCTCCTGCACTTGTTCCTGCAGCAGCCTAGCTACAGGTGGAAGTTCAGAGCAACTGCCGGGAGAGAGAGAAATGTCCATACAGCACTCAGAAAATGGGTCGACCACGTAGATTCGACCTGTTTCAGCATCATAGCGAATGGCACGGTCAGCAAAAGGCACGGCTGGTGTCATTGCTGGGTTGAAAGTTAGTTCGATGTACTCACACCCTGCCACACGAGCGTTGCTACCTGTAGCACTGAGTGTAATAGGGGGAAACGGCCACCTAGCACCGTCCAGAAAAAAGAAGTTGGCACCTGGTATAGCTCTTAAAATATCTGAGAGGAGGCTTTCTGAATTTAGAAATGGCACTCTGAATCCAACATTCATGTAATTAGTAAAAGCTGAGTGTCTGGGGCCAGCAATTATGCCCCATGAATCTGGCAGTCGGGGAGCACAGAGAGCTAGCGTACTGCGCTCTCTGTTAGTGAAGTCCATGTTGACATAGTCAGGAGAGCTGTCAGCTTCTCTGGGTTCCTCGGTGGGCTGTTGTGGGTCGGGATTGGTGTTATTACTTTTTGTACTAAAGGAAAGTTTGGTAGGTCGCTTAGCCTTGTTCGTTGGGGACTCATTATTTGAAGGCTTTGGAGGTGAGACTCCATCTTCAGGTTTTGAGAATGACCCCTCTGCTAGACGCTTTGAATCTTCTTTGGGGCCCTGGCTAGAGGAGGCTTCTTTGTCTAGGCCTTTCCCCAGGACCCTTCCAGGTAGCATTGGAACATAGTCACTAGGACAACTCTGTCTCAATGGCGAACTCTGAATAGGATTTGGCAGAGAGAAGTAGGAGCTCCAACTTTTGGAGGAAGAGCCTCCCTGAGGGCTTCTGGGGTTTCTAGGAATTGCCCCTGCCCCGGGAGCCATAAACATGTAGTCACTGTCACTGTCATTATCCTTTGAGTCATCCTCTTTACTGGGATCAAGTGCTTTTGGAGGACTTGGGACAGGGGTTGGTGGACTCACTCTGGGAAACATCATCATGTATCCTCTTGAGTCTTCAAAGGGTGATCGAGAGTGGCGCTTTTTTGAAGCAAAGACATATTGAGGAGCCATTGGCACGTAGTCGCTGGAGCTGGCAAGAGGGGCAGCTACCCCAGGCCTCATGGGCACATACGGGTCATCTTCATCTTCATCATAGGCTCTGGCTCGGTGAGCACTGCGGGCTGCACCTTGTGGGGTCTCCATAGCTCTCACCTCTTTGGCTTCTTTGCGTTCTTTAGCGGCAGCTCTGTTGGCACAAAAATAAAGTCGGAATCTTCCCCCAGACTTCCCTTTTCCACCAGTTGCTCCAGTTGGTGGGGGTGGAGGTGGAGGTGGAGGTGGAGGTGGAGGCATCATTTGCTGTTGCTTGCTTTGAGTGAATTTCCCAAAGTAGGATCTTTTCTTCAGAGATTTTTTTTCACGGTCACCGTCATTAGATTTTTTCTCACTTCCTGAGCCTTTGCTCCCTCCTGTGTTCTTTCCACCACCAGATCCGTGACCATCTCCGGGTCCCTGGCCACCTGAGCCGTGGCCACCCCCGGGCCTCTGACCTCCGCCTGAGCCATGGCCACCTGCGGAACCCTGTCCATCTCCCGACCACTGGCTTCCTCCAGCACCTTGGCCTGCAGCACCGGAGCCCTGACCTCCTGAGGCCTGTCCACTTCCAGATCCCTGTCTTCCACCTGAGTTCTGGCTACTGGAGCTTTGGCCACTTGAGCCCTGACCACCTCCTGAGCCACGACCAGTTCCTGAGCCCCAGCTGTACATGGGCATGTAGTCACCTTCGTTTCCTTCTTCATCCTCCTTGCCTTTGTCTCTAGACTTGTCAGAGTGGAAGCCCGAGGTTCCGAGGTTGCGGGCTTCTACAGGGTGCGAGGCAAATACCTGGGTAGGTGCTAAGTGGTGGGAAAAGCTAGGTGGTACTGAAATTGTTCTCCTGGACCTGCGTGCTCTGGGCAGGTGCATTCTTCCTCGCCTGGAGGGAGGAACAGGCACGCTGGGTGTAATGAAGCGCCTGGTAAAGAGCATCTCCTCTTCCCCGTCACCGATGACTCTGAGGTGGCAAAACTGATTAAAGCGGGACCTTCGGAGCCAGCCGCCTGGCTCTAGCGGCAGCAAGCCCAGGTGCCTCCTAGTGGACAGCAGGGTTAACAGGTGGGTACCAACACCTACGCTGTAGCTGCGGCAGCGGGCTCTGTATTCATCTGCACACAAGGCTCTCATCTTCTCCAAAAACAACTCATGCATGTTTTGGGCCACCACACAGTCATCTACCTGCATCCACAGCTCTCCTGGACCGATGACCGTGGACCTACCGACTTCTAAGAAGAAGTACTGCTCTGAGTGCCCACAGCGACGAATGCTCAGGAGCTGGACGACCACACTGGCCACTTCGGTATTGAGCCTCACAAATACGACTTCTTCATCAGTAAGACACAGCCGGAACACGCCACTCAGCTCTTTTCTGTGCCCCAGCCCCCTGGGTTTCACTACCACCTGCCACACATCTTTGTAGAAGCGTGGCTCCGCCGCCGCTGCCGCCGCTAGCGCGGCCGGCTCTCCTTCGTCCGGCTGCGTGCTTAGCGTGCCGCAGCGGCGGCGTTTGCTCTCGAGGATGAGGCGGCTGAGCAGCAAGTACCAGCTTTCTTGCTCAGACTCGTTCTCGGCTACCATCGCGAAGTACTCGTCTTGGGTGAAAAGGGCAATAAGGTGTCGGTACCTGGCATCAGCTCGCTGGCTCACGGAGAAGCACTGGTGCAGGGTGATCACGCGCCGAGGTGGGATGAGCGCGGGGACAGCGGCCCCGGAGGCAGCCGCCTCTGCCGCAGCCGCCGCGGCGCGGACACTGTGCCGGAACTTCCTGGCATTTTCGTAGTATTCCAGCCGAGCTGGGGCATCTGCGGTCTCGAGTTTGAGCACGAAGTAGCGCCGGTGCCCGTGCTTCTGTTTCCGCAGGTAGCCGCGTTTGCAGACTTCATCCCCGACGGGGAGGTCTTCCTCTTCTGACTCGGAGTCTGACCGGGAGCCAGTGGCCGTAGAGAGCCACATGGCTCCCGGACAGGACGACCCGGTCCCAATGAGTGCGGTTGGGGGTCCGGAGGAAAGAAGTGGGGTGGTCGCCACTGCGGTTAGAGCTGCGGAGGCTGCTGCTGCTGCTGTAGCTCTTAGTCTTCTCGCCTTGTAGCCAGCAGAGGAGCAACTCGCCATGGTGATGCACTGTGGTTTTTAAGGTGAGCGGAGGGGAGGAGGGGTCGGAAAGGGAGGGCGGGGGGGGAGAGGCAGTCTCCCCGTGTCCGCCCTCCCCAGCCCCCTCCTACCCCCGCCCACTCCACTCTGGGAGCGCGGCAGCGGGCAAAACAACACGTGACTGTCGCCTCACGCGGCGGCCGCTCTGGATCCAGCTACCCGAACAGTGGAGGGGCGCAAGCGGCCACCAATAGAGGTGTACAAAGGACGGGTTCGAGGGGCCAAGGAGGCGACGTCGCCTCCAGATCTGTGGAGACCCTCTAGGTGAATCTCACCGCCTGTGGTCCACACAAGGACCTACAGGAGGAGGCAGGCCTCTTGGGGGAACCTAACGGGCAGAGGTGGTCTCTAAACGCTTGGGGTGGATGGGAAACCAGGAGGGGCGAAGGGGAGAGGGGCCAAACACCCGCCCAGGCGTGGGCGCCACAGCCCCCGCTCGATTGGCTGAAAGGGGGCCAGAGGTGATGGGAGGGGGCAGAGCGCCATTGGCGCCAGGGAGAGGAGCAGGCACAGCGCGGGACAGTTTGTTTGTTTATTTGGGAAGCGGGAGCCAGGTGAGCAAGGCTCTGATTGGTTGGGATAGGAGCCAATGGGAGGGTCTATCAAGGAGGCGGCCCTGAATTCATTAGTTTGGTGGAAGGAGGGGAGCTGAGGAATAAGGGGGAGTGGCTGGGGTCCTACTGTGGGCTTCGGGCTTCAGGCTTCGGAGTCGGATTTTCTTGGGATCAAGCGGTAAACAACCCTCTGAAAGTAGCTGTTAATGGTGGTGATAAATTCCTGCAAATCCCAGAGCCGTGGTGACCTCTCAGCCGGGTGCCCTCTCTCCCAATCTCTCACATACATTCTCCATTCCACTCACTGTCAGATCTATTCCCTCCCGCCGCGCACTGTGGGCTGTGCTTCTTAGGAGAAAGTGTCAGCAATCCCTGAAAACGTGTTAAAGACCTGGGTCTTCAGACTTGCTGCCAACCATGCTGCAGATGCTCCCTCATCAGCTCCACCCCTGACAAAAGCCAGAGATTCTAAACCGCAGGAATAACAGCGATGCCTTCAAAATTAGCGTAATCTGTACTCAGAGTGCATTTCTAGTCCACAAAACACAGGTTCGCTAGAGAGTATGTTTCTGATTGTTTAATGACGACTATGAAAGTACAAATTTGGGGGTCTGCGAAGTGTACAGCCATGTTGCAAAAAAAAAAATCGGACTTTTGATTCGTACTGAGAAACATGAGTGTTGAGCTGTCGACACGTTTTCTCTTGGGAAGTGCTTTAAAAGGTGCCTTTTAAGGACTCTCCAAGTATTAACTTTCTTTTTTCTTGAAGGAGACTGAAAAATTTTATGAAAAGGAACGCTCCAATCTAGAACAAAGGATTGAACTGAATTCTTGACCTCCAGTATAGTTCACATCCTTCACTTCAAGAAGGTCTTTGCTACATTTCATTGTACAAATTGGCATCGCATATCGCCTCCCTTCTGAGTGTAAGTGCGACCTCCTGAAAACTTTCTTTCTTAACACCCCCCCCCTTCCTTCTCGTCTCAGGCTCTAAAACATGGAGATCGGTTGAGATTTTATTTTTAAAATATTAGAGGGACCGCATTTGAAAAGAGGGACATTGGGACAGATGGCATTTCTCTTCCGAAAAATAGACTGTCAGTTCTCTCTTGCTCTATAGTCGATACTGCAAATGGTAATATTTACCAAGCAAAGGAGGCATCATAAAAGGACTCCATCTCTGCCCTCTTAAGAATTGTCTGTTAGAAGCAGATTAAGTGTATTAGAATAGATGGCACTTTTCTTGTGCTTTGATTTGGAGGGGGGAAAATGGTTTGGTTGATCCCAAGTCATTAGAAACAAGCATTAACATTTCTTTTGCTTCCAGCAATTTGTAAGTCCAGTGAATTCACAGGTGCTAGAAGCAGCTGTGCTTACGGGAAGAGGCTGGAGGCAGAACCGTGTGGATGGACTGGGGTTGCTAAGCAGCTTTCAGCTTCCTAGTCAGTCGCATATACAAGATTCGTCGCATTTAGTTAAAATGGCCATGGATACACTGATTTTATTTCACAATGCAAGGCTTGCTTTCAGTAGAAATGTAAAAAGGCAAGGCACTTGTAAGTACTATAATTGATAACATTTTAAAAAGCATTAAAACATTAAGGTTCGTGTTACATAAAATTTGGAAAGTACTGCAGAAATTTAACAATCTTCATGTCTCTATGATCTATGCACATAGAATTTTTACAAAGGGCAGTAGGATTATATTGTATATAATTTTATCATGTTCTTTTCATTCAACATTATATGGTAACACTCCACCATATTTCTATTAATCAGCTTAAGCATTATTTAAAATGTGGTGTAATAGCCCACACAATTGTGATAAAACGATATAATCTTTCTAATGTCAAGTATTGTAATTAATCATCCCTCTGCTTTAAAGATATTTAGATTGTTTTCTTTTTCAGTATCATAAGTAATACTGCAATGAATAGCTTGAATCTGTGGCTTTAAAAATGTTTAAATTATTCCCTCAGGTTGCAAACTGAGGACTACCTTTACTGTGGTAAAACTACAAATATTGGAGATATTTTTAAGTATTGTTATCACTTTACCCTTTTCCCATATCAATTGTTAGGTTTTTTTTTAAGAAAGATATTACAGATAAGGAAAATGCTGTATTAAACTTATTATAATTTTTGTTTACTAGTAACGTAAAATGTCAGTATGTATGTTTAGTGACTATGTTTTTTTCTTCTGTAAAGTGTTTTATAAGCTTTGCTTTATCTGATGGACTTCTAGTGTTTTATGTGTTGATTTGTTTGCATAATAAAGATTTTTAAATTTTGTCGATTTTTTTATCCAATCTGCTGATTAAAAAATCACATTAAACTTGATTCTATTCTATTTTTAGAGTTGTAAATTTGACTCAGCGTGTTTTGTCACACAGGCTAAAAGAGGGCTTTGGAAACAAATATCATCAGGATCACTACCATCTCCTTAACCTTACCTAATCTGATATGTTTATTTAAACGAAGAACTAGTTTGGTTCTCCTGTCATCTAATTGTAAGAGAGTGTCTACGTGAGTTCAGCTTTACATATAATTCTGAAACAATAGGACATTATTCTCTAGAAGGAGAGAATCTAGGAGTAAATCAACTTGCTACAAAAGAAGACTGGAGATAATTTTTGAACAATTACAGTGCTGATCACTTTGTACCCAAGATACTACAACAAAGTACAATTAGAGTTTTAATGGGAAGTTTCTTTCATACAGGGATTTTCCTTTGTATGTGTCTTGTAATAAGAGACACTCAGGAAGTGGCAGTCCTGGTGAGCTGAGAGAATATTTGACTAGAAAAACATAATTTTCTTCCCATAGGGCAACCAAAGCTTTGCTCTGCTAGACTTGTTCTAGTAAGGAAGCTGTTAGGAAAGACCACCATTATAGAATTGCACCAGACGCTGCAGATTCTCTGGCATATATTTAAACTTTCATCTTCCAGAACAACATAATGATATAGAATAGTAGTTTAGCTTAGGTCAGGTTTCCATAGGCAAAATAAAGCAGAGTGGTGACACAGAAATCTCAGTGGTTCAGGCAAGAAGTGGAGACTGTGTTTAGGCTGAATTCACCAGATGGTTGCCTTAATGCCCCCCTCTTGTTTCTTAGGTTTTAAATTTTTTTCTTTAAAATTTTATTTTTAGGGTATGTTAGTAAAATGTGAAGTACTGTTGATTTTCTTAATTTAAAATGATGTGCGTCGGTCACAGTTCAGAGTCTGAAAATCTACAAGACTTCATATTTTAGTTCACTTCTTTCACTGAGGGAAACTCTCCACACGAATTGCAGCTGACATTTTACATTTAGAAACCAAAGGAAATGGATAAATCATCATGCATGGTAGGTACACTTAAAACAGAGTCCATCTACTGAACAAATATGCTGGGAATTGGGTTTACCTTTAAAAGTATTTCCTAGGAAGCCTGCTTTAAGAAAGCAATTATTTGATCGAATTGACTAGTTCATGATAATAAAAATTTACTGTTCTTTCCCTATCCACATGATCATTACTATTCAAATCTGAACTTCCACTTAAAATGGCTAATTAAAATGTGAATTTACTTAGATGAAAATGTAAACTATTACATCAAATATGAACAGTTTAAGGAGACATTCAAGAGAATAAAGCATAAGAAAAGTTACCAGCATAAAAGGGCTATTATTCGTGCCTAATGTACAAATTATCCTGTAATTATGAACTCTATCATCTTTGTGAGCTAATGCCCAATTATGTAGATCAAAATGTGCTACTCTTGATACTCAAAAATTATGCTGTGATAACGAGTGATTTCTCTGTGTTTGAACATGAAGTCATGCACAATGAACATGCTTTCTCTACTATGAAGAAATAAGGTCTGTCCTGTGATTTGTGGCTATCTATAGCCACTGTTTGCAGATGATGGTTTTTCGTCTCAGGTTATGTGTTTTTTTTTTTTTTTTCACTCAAAATCTCTGCTGAAGGAAACAACAGTCAAAAGCCTGACTGCTACACAAAGAACAGGTCTGTTGGCTGCCTTTGTTTCCTAGCAGTCTGTAGCTAAAGTAATTAGAGCAAATATGTGGTTTAATTAGGCTCCTAAAGCTTCCCTGTTATCTTGAGTCAACTGAAAATTAACTCCGTTAAAAATTAGGCATTCTTTCTTACCTCCAAAAGATAAAAAGTTTCCTTTGTAAATTACTTTTAAGTAAGTTAGTTAAACACTAAAAAAATATATGAAATCTTAGAATTCACACAAATGTCAATGATTTGACCCCATCTACCTTGTATATTCTTATACGAAAAGAAAAACTAGAGAAAATATAGCTTTATACTGTTCCTTGTTACCATACAGCCAGAATTCCCATTATTAAAATATATGAATTTGTACTTCCTTGTCTTCTTAAGTTGTAATCTTTATTCAGTAAATTAAATATGATGATAATATGACTAAATATACTGTTTTTGTTTATTTTCTTTTTTTCCCTGAGATTCATGGTTGGTTTAAATTTACTGTTTTTTTTTTTTTACCATTATTTTATTTTGAGAAATATTTTGTTTGTTGCCCAGGTTGTCTTCAAACATTTAAGTGATTCTCCTGCTTCAGCCTTCTGACTAACTCAGACTACAGGTGTCTTCCAATGTGAGCAACTCAAATTTACTAGGATCAAATATTACAGACTTGCATTTTCTTTTGGAGGTTTGGAAAATATATTAAGATAATACCTACTAGGATTTGGGGGTTTTACCATTCCTTTCACTCTTCAGTCATTCCTTTATTCTTCAGCCTCTTCTTCATATAGAATAATTCCCTACATGCCACATGTTCCTGGTTGTATTATTCTTTTCACTCACACAGCACACTGTTCTATTATGTACAATAATCAATTCAACCAGGATGGCTGAAGTAGACTCTTCAACTGGTTACTACTCCCTTCTTCAGATTCTTCTTCCTACTTTCCTTCATGTCACTTTAATCATAACCATGTGTTCTCAAGGATATGTGGATGACTCCTCCTCATTTCACTACCATATCATAGCAAAATTCCTAATCCTAGTTTATACATTTCCCTCTTCTGTTTGGCACCTCAGTCAGCTCTCTTTCTTGTCCCCATCTCTATAAAAGCCATTAAAATTGTTCTATATTCTATTACCATACAGTCTACCTCTAAGTAAGTTGGCTTCCTTGTGACAAAGTGTGACTAATTTATACATTTCCATCTTTACTTTGGCTATTTTTCATGTCAATAATGCCTTACCCGCATCATCAACTGATGTAATCTTTTTACTTAAGACTCAAAGTAATACTCAGGAGAGTTTCCCTCACTTAATCCAACTATAACCATTTCCTAATCTTCTTAAGCACTGGATGTAGGAAGAGTTAAGGATTTAGTTGGTATTCATGGATATAGTCTGAGCATTATTAATGACAGTCATTGTTAAATGGCAGAAATACTTTTCTGCTACTTGGTAAGTAGGTTGTCTTTCAAACTGCGCCCAAAGCCCACCCAGTTTTCCTGGCTACTCCTGTGTCTGTCTAAGGGTCTTCCACTTGTATATTGCCCAGTATCTGCAAAAATAACTAGCACAATTACTGCTGGCACACTAGGGGGCTTCAAGCCCCCCCCCCACTTGAAACTTACTTGGTATAAATTTTGGTTGTTTGACTCATACTTCATAGGTTGTTGAATGGTTAATATTACCATATATGGATGTAAGCTAACCCCCAAGATTGGAACTCTTTGGAGACCAAGACTAAATCATATTCACATTTACCACTGTATTTCTAATACTACAAAGAAAAGTTGGCAATCACCAGTCCATTGTTTGCTTCAGGAAAGGTAAGAAGAGAGAGAACACAGGTGTGGAATAAAGGGAAGGGGACAAAGAAAGAAGAGACAGAAAGATCAGAAGAGAAAAGGGGAAATGGAGAAAAGAAATGCCCAGACTGATTTAAATAGTCAATAGAGGCTATCTCCTCTTCCAAGTCATTTCTAGCATTCCCAGGCTCGGCATTACTTAAATTGTTCTTACAATATCTTCCTCCTCAAAGAACTATGATGGCTAATCTTGCTTGTCAACTAGACACACCTGAGAAGAGGGAAACTCAATTGAATTTCCTCCATCAGATTGGTCTGTGGACGGGTCTGTGAGGCAGTTCCTGGATTGTTAATTGATGCAGGAGGGCCCAGCCTTATGTTGGTAGTGCCATCTCTAGGCAGTTGTGCCTGGGCTGTATAAGCAAGCCAGAGGAAGCCAACCAGTAAACAACATTCCTCCATAGTCTCTGCTTTAGTTCTTGCCTCCAGGTTCCTGCTTTGAGTTCCTGCCTTGGCCTTCCTAAACCAAGGACTGTAAATTGTAAACCAAATAAACCTTTTCCTCCCCAAACTGCTTTTAAATGGTGTTTTATCTCAGCAACAGAAAGCAAACTAGACAAGAACCACGCCTTTTTTCTCCTTGAATCTATCACACATGTTCCTTTCTTACCTTGTAATTGTCCTTAAAATCCTCAGGTAGTATTTATACTCTTGTATGTTTCTTTCCCTTCCTAACACCCATTAGGAAACAAAGAGAAATCCCAAAACAAGCCTTTCTTTTTATATTTTAAAAATATTTTATTTATCAATTTTTAAAATTTTATTGTGTATGGTGTATTCCCTGTATGTGTGTAAGTGCACCCATGTTGTACAATGCCCACAGAGGTCAGAAGAGGGTATCAGGTCTCCTGGAACTGGAGTTACAGACAGTTGTTAGCCACTGTGTGGGTGCTGAGAATCAAAACCTGGTCCTCTCCCAGGGCAGCCAGTGCTCTTAACTGCAGAGCCATCTCTTCACCCCCATATTTTTCTATATTCTTATTTAAAACTATTCTAATCTTTTGATTACACATATGTTTAAGGTGAAATCTGATGCTTCCATAGATGTAAATTATATATAATAATCATCAAGGTCATTGCTAGTTATCTCTCCTTAAATATCTATCATTTCTCTTGTTGGGAATCTATGAACCTCTAATTCGTTTTTTATCGTACTTTTATTGATGTTTTGTGTATTTCAGACATCATTTCTCAGTTCCATTTAGACACATTCCCTATTCCCTTCCCCCCACCCCACCCCAGATCATGCATTCTGCCATACATGTCTTTCATCAATTTTTGCCTAATAGTTTCCTTTCTACTACATTTTCATAGCAAGTATACAGACAAAATGTATATTATAACTTAAATGAGTTTCTTTTGGCAGTCTATATATTCATTCAGCAGTTATTTATAAGATTTTGATGGTAAAATGTGTTCTAAGTTCCAAAGAATCATCTTAAGTACTGCTCTTGAAATACAAATAAGTTAAGTTTCTCCATTGAATCTGTCCTTTTCTACCAGAGGATTATTTATGAATTATAAATACTTTTTAGCTATCTTTGTGTTAGTGCTTTGTCTTCCCAAGTGTTTTGTAACCTACCCTGAGGGCAGGCATTGTATTTGTTAGCCCTTCCATAGTGCAATAGATTTGATTATTAAAGCTGAGTGAAGACTTTTACCTAAATGAAAAATGTGATAAGGTGATAAAATTAGAAGACAATGTATAATTTTATGCAAAACAAGAAATACCAATTATTCACTGCACTCTGTTGCATTCAGGGCCACTGTACTTAACAGTCATTTAGAGATCACACTTTGTTTAGTCTTGCTAATCATTGTTTCTTGTCAAAAATTTCCATGGGAGATATATTAAGAGTGACAATACAAGGCAATAAATCATCATTATAAATATTTCTGAAGTGTACTTTTAAAATATTTCTTTTTCCCTTAATGATAAGTTCCATCTTTTCTTTAAATACATCATCAGGGAGGATCATGAACTCTTCTCTAAAGAATGTAATTTGACTTAAGGTGTTAGGAAGTGAAATGCTTATGCTTATGTATTTCAGGTTATTTTTAAAATTTGAGAGTAAAGAGATAAAAAAGAAGCAAGGAAAATACTTTGATTTTTTTTTTTATTTGGGAACAAGGGAATTTCCTGTCTTAATGAGCTAATTCCTTCCTTTTGGGATGATGTATAAAATATATCCAGGTTCCTATTTCTTACCCTGAATGATAGTTACATGGACATTCAGTTTGTAGTTATTCAGACTGCAGATATATATTTCCAAACTTTCTGCATCTATGAACTATTTTTCTTTTCTTTTCTTTTCTTTTTTCTCTGGTCTTTTTGCGACAGGGTCCTTCTGTAGCCCCAGCTGTTCTGGAACTCTCTGTAGACCAGGCCGGCCTTAAACTCACAGAGATTTGCCTGCCTCTACCTCTGGAGTGCTGGGATTACAAGCGTGCCCTACCACGCCCAGCATTATGATCTACTTTTCAACCAATGAAAAGATAATTTAGGGGAGAATTTCATCCAAAGAAGGAAGCATATCAATACCTCACCTGGACTCAAAATCATTCATTCTTTGGAATATGTAACATTCTGTTCACATTTGAATATATTTTTAAGGAATAAAGTTTGTGTCAGATATGAAGTATCCTTTGGAAAATACAATTGATATTTCTGCATTACAAATTTAAAAATATTTTGCTTACATAAAAAGGTTTCTTGAAACATTGTTTTAAAACTCACCTAGAGCCAGGTGTGGTGGCGCACGCCTTTAATCCTAACACTTGGGAGGCAGAGGCAGGAGGATCTTTGTGAGTTCAAGGCCAGCCTGGTCTACAGAGCGAGTTCCAGGACAGCTGGGGCTACAGGGAGACCCTGTCTCAAAAAGACCAAAAAAAAAAAAAAAAAAAAAAAAAAAAAAGACTCAAGAGAGAAATTAGGTAGCCCAAAGGTGGGTTTTCTGTAAAAATGAGAAGCCCGTTATTCAGTAGTATACCTAATTGGTACAAAGCTGAAAAATGTTTATCAGGAAAGACTTATAATTTCTTGGAGGATAAAATAATTTATGCATGTCATTTGACACACATACACTGTATCAATAAAAAAGAAAAGAAAGAGAAAGTGTAAAATTTCTTGAGGATACAGAAAATCTCTTGCCCCTCTTTCATGTTCCTGGCTTGATCTAGCTAGGTAGTCACCTGATACTTTTGCTTGATTTGCAAATGTGTACATGTCATATTCTGATAGCTTGTGACTCTTGTCTCATCCACTTTACATTCAGAAGAATGAGCTGGAAGTTATAAGTACCCAAGAATATACTGTCTTGCAGAGCATATATGTCTTGAGACACTTACAACAATTAATTTTAAATTTTGCAGTATTTGCATAAAAGGATGATTTAAAACCTAATAATCTGAACACACAGTGTGATTTGAAAAACCACCCCCCCCCTCCCCCTCCTCTTTTTTAAAATTCCAGTTCGCAGGTTCATTTTTGATGGCGCACACCTTTAATCGTGCACTGGCGTGGCAGAGCAGGGCATTTTGTGAGTTCAAGACCAGCCCTGGTCTACAGCGTCGAGTTCCAGGACAGCTGGAGGCTACAGGGAGACCCTGTCTCAAAAGAAACCAAAAAAGAAAAAAAAAAACACGTAAAAAGATCCAAGTACAAATACAATTAGGAAAGTTATTAGATATCTTGGTTAGTTGATTTGGTGTTAACCTTAGGGTGATGGGACCAGGGAGGTCACTCAAATTTATGGACACTGTGGCTTAATGCCCAAAGATAAAAGAAGGCTCAATGAACTCATGTACTTGAGACATATTCTTCAGATTCTGTTTAGTTATAATGGACTCATTTTACTAGTACTATCTTTGAATGAATAGGTATATGGCAAGAATGTAATCATGCTGTGACGAGTTTTGCCAAACTATTATAGTTAATTTTGGCAATTATATTGCAATGTAGCTCTTAATTTCTACATGTCCTTATTCAGCTATGACTAAGTGCTTCAATTTCCTGAAGATTGTACAAGTGTGATTTACCTTTGTTTGAGATTTTGAATACTCACCCACAAGTTCTTTTCTTCACACCCACAGATTACGTACATGTCTCAACCCTTGTCAGAGAAGTTTATGGTGATTAATACAGAAGACAACTGTTGGGATGTGCAGGAATAAGACACTGTGGAGTACTCAACTCCAAGTGGGACACTTATACTTCCACAACGGCTGGGTGCCAAGGAATCAAGCCAACGAAAAATGTACCAGCATAAGAAATAGGGGGAGCGGGTTCATGAAGTCCGGCCACCCGCTAGCGTGAGAAGTATGTGGAAATGATATCTGCGGAAATCCGCGTGATCTGAGAATAGGGTTTTATTGCAGGTATTCAGCCCTTAAGAAAGAACACCCTTTCTCACAGTAGAATGGCACGCCCATGCACAATTACTGGCAGGCACTAAGACTAGGTGGACTGGAATGGATTAAGAACAAGAGTACAAATGAGGGTGGTAGGGGAAAGTGTGGTGAGGGACCGGAGGAGGATGAGTAAAGGAAAGGGGGAAAAGGGGTTTTATTTAATCAGGGAAGACATTATATACATACATCAGATATATAATATATTATTTTAGATTTTTTATTGCTTTTATTAAGTTTTTTTGAAGTTACAGTTAAACTTTTTAAATAAAAGAAACAAATCCTCAAACAAAAAATCAAAAAACTGCAGAGAGTGGCCAAACACTTCTTAATCTTTCTGACACAGAAACAGGACCTTCATCAACACTTCATTTTCTATATATTCAAATTGTTCCATATTTTAAAACAACAACAAAGGAAGCTTAATTGTGCCATCATAGCCAAAATCTTTTTTTTTTTGAGAACAGGAGAAAAAGGTCTGCGGCATAAGCCACACGCGGGCCTGGACTCACTCTGTAGACCAGGCTGTCCTTAAACTCACAGAGACCGCTGCCTCTGCCCATCCGAGATGCTGTGGACCAAGGTATGCACAACCACACCAGGCTTTTCTTTTCTCCGTTTTTCTTTTTTATTTATGTCTTATGTTCCACATCTTTTTTAAATTTTAAAGAAATACGACTCACGTGCCAATGTATTCTTCATCATTTTTTCTTTCTTCCTTTCTCTTTAATTCATTGATTTAGGATGATTATTGAAAAGCAGGTGCTCCCTTACGCCATTTTTGGAAGTGTAGCTATAACAGTAGTATGGGCCAAGGTCTTTACAGTTATAGAAACCTCTATTCTTCTTATGGAGACTCTTACTCTAGAAAGGACCAAACTAACAGCAAACTAGCATATGCTGTGATGAATGAAAAATAGAACTGGGGTGAGATAAGAGAATGAAGATATAAGATGTTGACTGGCCAAGGAAGATTTCTTTTTTATAAAAAAAAAAAAAAAAGAAAAAAAAAAGAAAAAGAATTTTATTCTGTTTCAAATTCAAATGCCCAAGAAAGAACTCCCTATATAAAAGCTGGAGGCCTGGGCATGGTGGCGCACGCCTTTAATCTTAGCACTTGGGAGGCAGAGGCATGCGGATCTCTGAGTTCAAGGCCAGCCTGGTCTAGAGAGTGAGTTCCAGGACAGCCAGAGCTACAGGGAGACCCCCGTCTCAAACAAAACAAACAAACAAAAACAGTTGGAGGAAGAATTCCAGGCAAAGAAACAGGAAGTATAGAGACTTAAAAAGCAGGCATAAGCTTGGATTGTTGGAGAAGTCCAAATGCCAATGTATGAAACCCTCGTAGAATCACAAACTATGGTTGGGTTTAGATACCACAGACATCCTTACCTACTCATCTGTTAACAAACATCTAGGCTGGCTCCATATATTGACTGTTATGAATAGTGCAATAATAAACATGGATTTGCAAGTATCTCTAGGTGTGTTGACTATGAGTCCTTTGGGTGTACATTTCTGAGAGATATTACTGAGTCATGTTAGTATTCTTTTTAGCTTTTGGAAGAAATGACTTTCATTGTGGCTTTAGCAGTTTACAATTCTACTAGCAGTACATAAGCTCTTTTCCACTAATCCTCACCAGAAGTTGTTCCTTTTTTGTTTGTTTCTGTCTTGCTTGCTTGTTTACTTTTTTCTGACAGGGTCTCCCTACCCAAGCCTGCCTAGAACTCACTAAATGGACCAGGGTGGCCTCAACCTCACAGAGATCACCTGCCTCTGCCTCTGCCTCTGCCTCCTGAGGGCTGGGATGGTTCTTTATTTTCTTGATGTAGTCATTAGGACAGACAAGGATGATCAGAGCTCTCAGTGTAGTTTCAGTTTGGACTACCATGATGGCTAAGGATACTGAACATATTTTGTTTCATTTAGTCAAGCATGGTGGCACATACCTTTAATCTGAGCACTCAGGAGGGAGAACCAGGAGGATCTCTGTGTATTAAAGGCCAGTATGGTATACATAGTGAGTTCCAGGCCAGCCTGGGCTATAGGGAAACGCTGTCTCAAAAAAGACCATTTTTTATTTTATTTTTTAAGCTTTTCTTCCATTTTACTTAAATTATTGTCTTTTTTTACCAAAGAATTTGTAATTTATTCCCCCCCCCACACCCCACCAGAGCTCATGCATTCTGGCAAACATGTTTTTCATCTTTTTCTCAGTCTTTCTCAAAATTCTCAATATAGAAGTTGACTGTTTCAAGCAGAAGTTCACAGTTTCAGTCAGTTCTTTAACACAGTCTTTTCTGTTGTTGTTGCTGTTGTTGTTGTTGTTGTTGTTTCCGATATGCACCACTCCCAACTACTTGGACAAAAGCTCAAGGAGCCCTGCACAAGAAATACTAGGGCTGGAGAGATGGCCTAGTGGTTAAGAGAGCCAACTGCTCTTGCAGAGGACCTAGGCTTGGTCCCCAGCACCCACATGGCAGCTGAGAACCATCTGTAACTCCAATTCCAGTAGAACGCCAGTTCCAGGGGAATCTGATACCCTCTTCTGACCTCCAAGGCATTGCACGACACAGGTGCACAAACCTACATGCAGACAGTACATTCATACACATACAAAAAAAAAATAAATAAAAGAAAGAAATACTTACTGCTAGGAAATTGGAGCTAGCATCCACAGATGAGGGATACCATTCATCTTTTGTTTTTATGAGACTGTTACTTCACTTAACATAATATCATCTAGTTCCATCCATTTACCTGCAAAGTTCATGATGTCATACTTCTTTACTGCTGCATAGAACTCCATTGTGTAGATGTACCACATTTTCTCTATCCACTCGTCAGTTGAGGGGCACTTGGGTTGGTTCTAGCTCTTTGCTATTGTGAAGAGAGCTGCAATAAACATGGCTGTGCATGTATCTCTGCAGTAAGATGAGTCTTATGGGTACATACCCAGGAGAGGTATGGCTGGATCAGGTGGCAAGTTCATTCCAAGTCTTCCAAGGGTTCTCCAAACTGCTTTCCATAGTGGCCGTACCAGTTTACATTCCCACCAGCAGTGAATGAGAGTTCCCCTTTCCCCACAATCTCTCCAGCACTTGGTATCATTTTGTTTTCTTGATTCTAGCCAGTCTTATTGGAGTAAGAGGATATCTTAAAGTGGTTTTAATTTGCATTTCTTTAATTGTTAGTGATGTTGAACACTTCTTAAGATTTTTCTCAGCCATCTCTAATTCCTCACTTGTGAAGTCTCTGTTCAGCTCCTTGCTCCATCTATTTAGTGGCTTATTTGTTTTCTTTCTCCTTTGTTTTTTGAGTAGTTTATATATTCTGGAAATCAATGCTTTGTCAGATGTATCTGCGGTTAAAGTTTCCTCCCACTCTGTGGGTTTTCTCTTCACTTCCTTGATTGTTTCTTTTGATGTACAGAAGCTTTTGAGTTTAATGAGGTCCCATTTGTCAATTGTTGACCTTAATTCTTGTGCAGCTGCTGTCTGATTTAGGAAGTCTTCTGCTCAAAACAATCAACTTCCTCATGGAGAATATTGAGGAAGACTAAGAGATGAAAAGCATGTTTGGCAGAATGCATGAGCTCTGGTGGGGTGGGGGAATGGGCAGGAACACGGGTCTAGATTTGTTAAAAAAATAAAATAAAATAAAAATAAATTTATGTGAAAAAAAATAAAATAAAGCACTTATCTAGCATGTTTGAAGCCCTGGACTCAAACCCACACTGGAGGGGTATGCTTAACCAGGTATGGTCGTGCTGTAATCCAGCACTAAGGCAGCTGAAGCAGGATTGTGGTGGATGTGAGGCCAACTTAGGCTACACAGCAATTCTCTGGCTCAAAACAAAAATCAGGGCTGGTGAGATGGCTCTGCAAGTGACTGCCCTCAAGCCTGACCACATGGTGAAAGGAGAGAATGAACTCCTGAAAGTTGTCCTCTGACCTCCACACCTGCTCCCCCACATATACACACGTGATTTTTAAAATTCTCAATCAACTTCTACCTCGAAAAAGTAAAAAAAGACTAAGAAAAAGATGCAAGACAGGACTTAATATGTATAGCAGAACACATGAGCTCTTGGGGAATGGGGGGGCATGGATGGAGAAATGGGTTTAAACTGATTGAGAAATGTTGTATGAAATGTACAAAAGATAATAAAAGAAAATTATAACAAAACAAAACAAAAAGAATAAAAACACCACGTGGGCCAAATATCATACATCACAGGCTGGACCTGGCCCCGCAGGTCCCTGGCTCACTGAGTCCCAGCTTCACTCCGAAGCAGACTGAGCCCATCAGGCATCCCAAGTCCTGGGGGGCCAGGAAAAAAAAGGAAGTCTTTTCCTAAGCCTATGTCTTGTAGTGTGCTGCTAACTTTGTCTTCTATTGCCTTCAGAGTTTGGGGTTTCACGTTGAGGTCTTTAATCCATCTGGAGTTGACTTTTGTACAGGGCAAGAGGTAGGGTTTTAATTTC
>VZQC01003574.1:335215-353294 GCA_009823505.1 Rhizomys pruinosus
TCCTGCCCTGAGTTCCTGCTTTGGGCTCCCTAAGTATGAACTGTGACCCAGGAGATGTAAGCTGAATAAATCCTTTCCTCCGCAAGTTGGTGTCAGTCAGTGTTTTGTCACAGCAATGGAAGACAAATTAGAACATATGCCTATGTCTCATAGTCTACTGCCAACTTTTTCTTCTATCACCTTCAGAGTTTAGAGTTTTATGTTGAGGTCTTTAATCCATCTGGAGTTGACTTTTGTACAGGGTGAGAGGTAGGGGTTTAATTTCATTCTTCTACAAGTGGTGATCCAGTTTTGCCAACACCACTTGCTGAAGATGCTGTCTTTTCTCCATTGTGTCTTCTTGGCCCCCTTGTCAAATATGAGGTGGCTGAAATAGTATGTGCTCAAGTTTGGATCTTCAGTTTTGTTCCATTGGTCAACAGGTCTGTTTTTGTGCCAGTACCAAGCTGTTTTTATGACTATATCCCTGTAGTCCTGTAGTATAGTTTGAAGTCTGGTATACAGATACCCCCTGTATTGCTGTTTTCACTCAGGGTTTTTTTGACTATTCGGGGTCTTTTGTTTTTCCAAATGAAATTAAGGACTTTTTTCTCCAAGCCTGTGAAGAAACTCTTGGGGATTTTAATTGGAATTGCATTAAATCTATACAAGTTTGGGTAGAATGGACCTTTGTACTGTATTAATTTTCCCAATACATGAGTATGGGAGGTTTTTCCATCTTCTGATGTCTTCTTCAATTTCCTTCTTCAGTGGTTTAAAATTTTCGTTGTAGAGATCTTTGATGTCTTTGGTTAGGCTTGTTCCTAGGTATTTTATTGTTTTTGAGGCTATTGTGAGTAGGAAGGTCTCCTTGAATTCCTTCTTCGGTTGCTTTTTGTTGGTGTAAAGAAAGGCTACTGATTTTTCTAGGTTAATTTCATAGCCTGCCACTTTACTGAGGCTCTTAATCATTTCTAGGAGTTATCTGGTGGAGTTTTTAGCATCCCTTAAGCAAACAATCATCATCAGCAAAAAGGGATAGCTTGACTTCCTCTTTTCTAATTAGTACTCCTTTAATTTCATTTTCTTGCCTTATTGCCCTAGCAAGTGTCTCAAGCACTATTGAAGAGGAGTGATGACAGGGGGCAGCTTTGTCGAGTTCCTACCTTTAAAGAGAATGCTTCTGTCATTTCCCTATTTAAGATGATATTGGCTGTGGGTTTCCTGTATATGGCTTTGATTACCTTGAAGAATGATCCCTCCAATCCAATTCCCTCTAGGACTTTAACCATGAAAGGATGCTGGATTTTGTCAAAGGCCTTTTCTGCATCAATTGAGATGATGGTGTGGTTTTTGTCTATCAGTCCATTTATATGCTTGATGATATTTATTGATTTTCGTATGTTGAACCATCCCTGCATCTCTGGTATGAATCCAACTTGATCATGATGGACGATCTTCTTGGTGTGGGTCTATATGCGATTTGCTAGTATCCTGTTTAGAATTTTGGCATCTGTGTTCATTAATCAGATGGTCAGTAATTCTCCTTTTTGGTTGTATCTTTGCCTGGTTTGGGTAATAGAGTGATGCTGGCTTCATAGAAGGAATTTGGGAGGATTCCCTCTGTATCCTTCTAAACAATTTGGGTAATAATGGTTGTCAGTCTTTTTGAAATGTTTTATAGAATTCTGCCATGAAACTATCTGGGCCTGGGCTTTTTTTACTTGGGAGGTTTCTTATTACATCTTCAATTTCTTCATGTATTATTGGTCTATTTAGGCTGTCGATCTCTTCTTGGTTGAGCTTTGGTGATTCCCAGGATTTCAGATATTGATCCATTTTTTTCTAGGTTTTCAACCTTGGTAGAGTATAGGTTTTTGAAGTATTTCCATATGATTTTCTGGATCTTTCCATTGTCTGTTGTGATATTTCCCCTTTCATCACGGATTGTATTGATTTGGAGTTGTTCCTTCTTTCTTTTGGTTAACTGGGCTAGAGGTCTGTCTATCTTGTTTATTCTTTCAAAGACCAACTTTTGGATTAATTGATTTTTTTGTATTGTTTTCTTTGTTTCTATTTCATTGATTTCTCTCTGATTTTTGCTATTTCTTCCTGTCTGTTGCATTTAGGGTTCATCTGTTTTCTCTCAATTGTTTTTAGCTGTAGTGTTAGATCATTCACTTGTGCTCTTTCTGTTTTTCTAATGTAGGCACCAAGGGCTATAAACTTACCTCTTAGGACTGCTGGCAGAGGCAGGCAGATCTTTGTGAGTTCAAGGCCAGCCTGGTCTACAGAGTGAGTTCCCAGCCAGCTGGGGCTACAGGGAGACCCTGTCTTGAAAAGACCAATAAATAAATAAATAAATAAATAAATAAATAAATAAATAAATAAATAAATAAAAAAAATAAAGTATCGCATAGGTTTTGTTGTGTTGTATTATCATTGTCATTCAGTTCCAGGAATGCTTTTATTTCTTTCTTTATCTCTTCCTGGACCCATTCGTTATTCCGGAGTGTGTTGTTTAGTCTCCTTGTGTTCTTGTAGATAGTACGGCTTATCCTGGTGTTGATATTGAGCTTTATTGCGTTGTGGTCTGATAGAATGCATGAAATTATTTCAATCTTTTTGTATTTGTAGAGCTTTCTTCTGTGTCCCAGTATGTGGTTGATTTTGGAGAATGTTCCATGGCATGCTGAGTAGAAATTGCGTTCTCTGGTATTGGAAGTCTATCTCACTCTTCCCTTTCTGTTCTGAAGTTTCTCCAAAGAATCCACTTAGACACTCTTTCTTTTCCAGTGCGCGGGATGGTGGGGGGATTCCTACCTGTGCTTCTGTGCTTCAGGTGGTCTTGGGAAATCACCGATCTCATGGCTCACAGTGGCAACAGGGCTACCTTTTATACCAGCTAAGAGGACACCTCCGCTCCCACAGCCACACAAGCCGATCAAGCCAAAGACGATTGAATCAAACCAAACAATATGCCTGGCTGAAGCACCCAGCTCCTACCTCTGCTTCAGGTGGTCTTGGGAAATCCCTGATCTCCCCTTTTTATTTACTATTTTTTATTTTATGTGTATGAGTGTATTGCCAGTATGTGCACTCGTGTCGTGCATTTTTCTATACCTTTAGTTTTTGTTTAGATTCTGATTTTGAGACAGGGTCTCCTTGTAACCCCAGCTGGCTTGGAACTCACTCTATAGATCAGGCTGGCTTTGATCTTACAATACACCTGCTTCTGCCTCCCAAGTACTATGATTAAAAGAATGATGCAGCATGCCTGGCTATGCCTTAGGATTTTTTTTTTTTTTTGAGACAGGGTCTCCCTGTAGCCAAACTAGCCTGGAACTCACTATGTAGACCATGCTGGCCTTGAACTCACAGAGATCTGCCTGCCTCTGCCTCCTGGGATTAAAGGTGTGCACCACCACGCCTGGCAATGCCCTAGTTTTTAATCTCATCTCCTTCTTCTACTCCTTGTATTTTTACATTTGCTGTCTCGATCTTGTTCCAAACTACTCGATTATTGCTTATTCACTTTTTTTTTCCTTTCATGATGTCACAATGTATTATTTCCTGAACCTTGTTTGGTATCTCTGATATTCTTTCTTCTACTTGATATAGTCCATTGGTGATTCTGTCCACTGTGTTTTTTATTTGAGCTTTTCATTTCCAAATTTCTGTTTGTTTAGTTTTAATATATATATANTATATATACATTATAAATTTTTCATCCCTATTACTAACCTTTTTATGTTATTGAATTTCTTTTTTTTTTGTCTTTTTCGAGACAGGGTCTACCTGTAGCCCCAGCTGGCTTGGAACTCACTCTGTAGACCAGGCTGGCCTTGAACTCACAAATATCTGCCTGCCTCTGCCTCCCAAGTGCTAGGATTAAAGATGTGCTATTGAATTGCTTATCTATATCCACAATTAATTTCCTTATTTTATTAATTTGCTTGTTTGTTTCCTGATTTCCTTCCTTCCTTCCTTCCTTCTTTTGCTTGTTTCTTCTTTGAAGTGCTAATTATTTTTAGAAATAGTCTTTTGGAGCTAGAGAAATGGCTCAGTGGTTAAGAACACTACCTACTCTTGCAAAGTACCAAGATTTGGTTCCCAGCACCTACATGGTGGCTAGGGACAATCTTTAAGTCCAGTTCCAGGGATCCCATGCCATCTTCTTGCCTCCATGATCACAAGGCATGCAAATATTGCACATATATATGTGCAGGCAAACATTCATACATGTGAAATTAAAATAAATAAATCTTTAGGAATATCTGACATTTCAACTATTTCCATCTTTGCTTTCAGTAACTGAGAAGGTATGATGTCTTGGAGATATGATGTGATGTTGCCTTTTGTTTTTCAGGTTTTTGTGTTGCAAATTTCACATCTATTGGTTTACAGAACTCTTCCAGTTTTATTTGTGGATCTTCTTAGTGAGCTGCCTAGTTCCAAGGGCTAAATTCACATTATACCCAGGGATGAAAAAGAAAACCACTGTAACAGCAACATCACTAATCTAAACTGAATGTATGTACAATTAAAATTGATTAAAGCCATTCTATATACCACCAATGGCCACAGAATTTAGAATGGAAAAAATAATGTAGAGTCTACTATAATGTTAAGCACAAGGATAAAAGTAAAAAAATAAAAAACAATAAATGAATGAAATAAAAGAAGGGGACAAAGAAAGAGGGAGAAAGAAGAGAAATAAGGTTAAAGGAAGAAAACAAAAATAATGGACAATTATATTTCCTTGTGTCATCCAGCACATCTGGCTCTTGCAATCTTTAAACCCTCTCTTCTAAAATGATCCCTGGGTCTTGGGAGAGAGAAGTTTGATACAGGTGTCTTTTCGGTCAGTAAGCACTCTACAGCCATTTGTTTCCAGACACCTGATAAATTACTCATATCAACTGACAGCAATGGTGACAGCATGTAGAAGTCCCCTGCAAAGTCAAACCAGGAAAATCTCAGCATAGACATGGGAAAGTGGGTAAGAATCCCCAGCTCCACTTAAGGAACTATTGATGGCTGTTGGGAGGGGGAGAGTCAGTCTCTCTCTCAAGGATATGGCTTTTGGTACATTAACCAGGCTCTAATGGATGGGTACACACTGAAAGTCACTTGGAGACACAAATTAGACTCCATAGGCCTTAGTAAATATGTAATGGGGTATATTAAATTCATCTGGGGGCAGTAAAGGAATGTGCAGATAGGGGAGAGGATTTAACTACCATCAAATTATATTGTAGGAAAACTGTAAAATTTCAATAGAATATATTTTTGCAAAAAGAATGGGGAAGAATATTATGGTGAGTAGATAAAAATTCTGATTGACTAAGTTTTAAAAATACACAAAGTTATGGGCTGGAGAGATGGCCTAGCGGTTAAGAGCGCCG
Source organism: Rhizomys pruinosus (assembly GCA_009823505.1). NCBI lineage: Eukaryota > Metazoa > Chordata > Mammalia > Rodentia > Spalacidae > Rhizomys > Rhizomys pruinosus. The sequence goes on from VZQC01003574.1 coordinate 340,603, forward strand.
ACCGCTCTTACAGAGGACCCGGGTTCGATCCCCAGCACCCACATGGCGGCCGAGAACCGTCTAAAACTCCAATTCCAGGAGAACTCCAGTTCCAGGGGAATCCGAGACCCTCTTCTGACCTCCGCGGCGTTGCATGACACGGGTGCACAGACTTGCATGCAGACAGTACATTCATACACATACAATAAATAAATAAAATTAATAAAAAAAAATTTTAAAAAAAAATACACAAAGTTATGTAAATATAGTAAGAGGAATGTGAAATCTGAAAGCTTTGAAAATTTTATTGGTAGTATTTATTTATTTGGTTGTATGAGTAGACTACTAACAGTAGAGTAAAATCAACAAGTTGAAGAATTGGAACAGCTTCTCTCTTGGTTTTACAAAGTTGAAGTCCACCAAGTTGAAGTAGGGTTAGGTACAATCAGAGACTCATCTTTTCTCCCATTTTGCTGTTACTGAGGTCTCCCAAAACTTTCCCCCTTTAGGAGCATCCCTTTTTTGTATACCAGGAGCCTTTAATGGCCAAGCTTTTCAGTTGAGAGTGAGAGAGATAAACAGAGCCCCAATATATGTACTAGATATCTTCATAACCCACTCAACAATAGATACCTTGTTGAAAGTATGAGCCTGAGAAATTAAGGTACTCCACTAGAGTTTCAGTATTCTCAGTCTTATCATCAGTAAACCTCAGAGTAGATAGGTGTCTCCAGTCCAGAGCTGGGGCTACCCACTGAAATCAGGCTTGGGGCTATCAGATCCCTAAGCTGTCCTCAGGTGTTAGGCTCATTTCATAACAACCTAATCTGGGGCTGCCACCCACTACACCTTTTACTGTTCAATACAAAGCCTACTGCTTGCCGAATTTTCTGATGTCAATGTCTGGACTTTCTGTCTTCACAACTGACACATGTTCTTCTCCAACCATGATGCTATGGAAGGTTGTCTCAAGGTTCCCTGACTTGGTCAGTCTTAAACTAAACAATAGGTTCCCTCTGAAGAGGGCACCTGTCCATAGCCCTCAGATACTTGGGGAGTAACAAAATGGACTTCAGCTCTGCTGCTGTCCCATAATGCTTAGGGGTCACTACCTCCCTAGAATCTCAAATAAGATTAGAGGCTTGTGAGAACTGTGGAATTTTCTTATGTGTAGGACCTCTAATCCCTTTTCACCAAGTTATATTTTGGATGAGACTTCTTCTTCCCTTCCCCCAACTGGGAAGCCGCTTGACCACTGTAGCCATGTTATTTGCTCCTGCTCAGTGTATCAAGTTCTGTTTCTATCAATTTTCAGGTATCCTACTACTCCCTTTGTTTTATCTGATGGTCTTGTGGTCTTTCTGTCTTTGGAATAAAGTCTATTCTGTGTTATCCTGACTTTCCTTATTCACCACATCACATACAGACTATTTCTTTTTTAAAAAGCCTTAATACATTTTTATTTATGAGTGTTTTACCTATATGTTTGTAAATGAAGCATGTCTGTGCTATACCTCTGGAGAGCAGAAGTGAGTGACAGAGCCTCTGGAATTGGAGTTACAGACAGATTTTAGCTACCAGATGGGTGCTGAGAACCAAATCCAGGTCCCCTGAAAGAGTAGCCAGTGCTCTTACACACTGAGATACCTCTCCAGCCCCCACAGAGAGGCAGCTTCTAATCTGCCACCTTATCCCAAAAGCTTACTGGACTTCTTATGAATGTAAGCATTTGCACAGAAAATGAACCACTTGATACTGAATTTATGGAAAGATTTTTATTTCCACTTCATTTAGTATAGGCATATATGCAGTTTTTAGCTACAATCAGTGAAGCATAATGTTTGATTGTTTTTAGCATTTTTGTAGTCATTTCATACTAGTAGGTCTATATAGTAACATCCAATCTAACCGTTGTTATTTTCAGCATGACTATGTTATTAGATCATCAACCCTCTAGCTGCCTCTCCTCCCGAAATCAAATGACGCCCCTCTGCAGCTTTCTGTCTGAGACACAGAATTGATAAGAAAGCAGACTGTGCAGTGGCCTTGCAGCCACTCCCCCTGACAGCTGCAAGATAAATTTATGTTCTTACTAGTGTCTGCTTCTGTACCTTGGCACTTAGGATGGGCCAGGTTAGATCATATATTATGAAGTTTGCCAATTTCCCTGAAGATCTTTAAGAATCAGAATCTCTCCTGATTCTCCAGATTTGAAAGGGAGGCTATCTCTTCTGAGCCCATCATGCTGCCTATTGTGTGGTGCAGTCTCTCTTCTGATACCCTGTCACTTCAAAGACCAATCAGTGATTGTGAGGCTCTCTCAACTAATAAAAGCTCATTCAGAATGACAATTTCATGTCAGCTGATTTCTGTGAATCTGCTCTTTCCTTTATTTTTAAAATATAAAGCTGTCATAATCTCTTTATTATTACTCTTATTCCCTCAACATTAAAATGTATATTAAGAAGACTAACTTAATTTTTGGCTGAATTCTGCACTGCTTTCTCAGCTCGTTTTTTATCTTCATCAATTATTTTTTAAACACCTTCAACTATTAAGGAACTGACTAGTACATTTTATGTGTGCACAGGCAGTGTAGGAGATAGAACCCAGGGCTTGCCTGCATTAGGCCAGTTCAGATTTATCTCTGAATATTACCTCCTACCTACCCTTCCCTATCATTTTGATTTCTTTGTATTGTTATGCTTTAGAGACAAAATCTCATTATGTAGTGCAAGCTGATCTGGGAATCATGATACTCATGTCTTTCCCAAGTGCTGTGGTTAGGAGCATGTGACACCATGACTGGCTATATTATTTTATTTTAGAGTACTTTTAAAATCATATGCAAATCCAGAGGTAAGGTGAATGGAGCACCTGAAGGAGGTTAAATAAATTTTGGCATCACCGAAAATAGAATATCAAACAATTTTGTGAAAATTGTTGCTACGTACAATATGAATTAACTGATGGCTGTAGACAACTTCATTTGTGATGAGCATATAGTACTCTGTTGAGCAAAGCCAGCCGTTTGCAGTAGTTGAAATATGTAAGTGCAAATAAAAATAGGAAGCATTTAGTATAGACAGCTTGTATACTTAAACTTTTCTTTACAACTTTGTATTTCTCATGGAATTAATAATTTTTCCCACTATTGAATTGACTATGACATTAGCACAAATTCAATAACCTATTCTCCATACATCTTCTAGATTAGTTCTTTATCATGAACACACATATAAGTGTGCATACACACGAAATCACAATGTTGGTATGTCTTTATTTTATGCTGCTTTGAGATACAGAGTTGTTTTTACAAGTGAGACTGATTTCCAGAGAAGGCTAAAGGGAGGGTTGTTTTGCTTGTGGTTTATAATCTAATTTTACTGAGGTTCCTATAACTTACAGAACTTGCAGGCTTTTAAAAACCAATTACTTTTCTGAAAGGCAACAGTGGTAATCAATAAAAGAATATTAGTCAGACAGAAAAATTTTGGCCCCAGGCAGAAAATCAGGTAAAGGAAATTCCTTCTCACTTGAACCTATTTTTAGGTGACTCCCAGGTATCAGCTATTCTGGTGAGACAGAAAGGGTCAGTAAAAACATTGAGAACAATAAATAAAAGACCAGGGAAAGAATTAAAAACTGAGCCCAGGAAAGATTTTTATATGTGTTTACTTTCTCCGGGGACTGATCAGAAGTAATGAGACTAGAAGCAGTAAGCTTTTTAGGATATAGAATTGCCAAAGAAACACTTCTGAGTGTGATGGAAGCCTAGAGGCCAAATCTGAATTAGTGGAGAGGATCAAAATAGAAAGAATTACTTTATCCCAAAGAGATAAATAGATGAAGTTCAGAAATCCATGAAAGAAGTGAAAGCACTCCAAAACAGCAGGGCAGAAGCATGTGCAACTGCAGAAATGTAAGCCGATCCCAGTCTCAGCCCTGAAGTCCCCCAGATGATTCTAAAAGGAGAAAAACCTGCCTAGCTTTGTTTATGGCATGGTGGAAACAGAGGAAATGGCAGGTGAATCTGGATCCCACCTGGAAGCTTTTCGAGGGGTACAGAGTCCAGTGGAGGTGGAGAAGGGAAAGGCCAGCAGCCGAGTTGTCTTGCATGGTGCCTGTCACCACATAATGTGCTGTGTCCTACCCCAGCATTGTGATCTGAGGCAAGTTCTATACAGGACTTAAGCACTCATCACGGCCAGAGTCTCACGAAGACAGTTTATCTTGCTAGAAAACCCAAATTGAAAGGGAAATTGCACCCACCCTCCCAGCGACCCTCAGAACAAGAGATCCATTATTTAGAACCTTGAGAAGAATGCTGGCAGAACATGGTGTGACCTCTGGTTAGGAGCAACAGACTGAGATGGCAGTGAAGTATGGCAAGCTAGTCTGAGGCCAAGAGATTCTTACTATCTCTGTGGCACAATGTCAAATGTGCTGAGGCATTCAGATTGAAACAGCCCCTAGATTGTGGAGATAGCAGCCAAAGTGTGGTCAAAGACCCTGAAGTTGATAGAGCCCCAACTCCCCACACTATGGTAATATAATTCACAGGGATTCACAGGGACAGTTAGTTAAACAACGCTCAGAAAGTCTGAGATTGATCTTTGTCCTGATGGACAAAACTAAGCTAAATACCAAGGGTTGGGTTCTCTCCCAAGTAGAAAAATGCATTGAGTAAGAATATAATATGTTATATAATATTTAGCTCTCATTTATGTTTATATAGTTTTTATATTTTATGTATTTTTCTCTGTATCTTTAAATTTGGAGTTAATATTTTTGTCTTTGTATGTACACTTTTGTCCTTTAAGTGTTCAGTTTGTATGTTGTAACTTGTATCTAGTGGGGAAAAAACCCCTTATGTCTGTCTTTCTTTTCTCCATCCTTAACATACAATATTTTTTCCTGCTGATTTTCATACCACATTCATATACCACTCTCCCACCTTACTCCATTCCCCCTTCCCTTCATTACTTGAATTTACTGAATTTCCCTAGCCAGGATATTAGTATTCCTGTTTTGAAACTTTACAGGGACCACAAGTCAAGAGCACAGTATCTTGCAGCTAACACTGGGCCTTCCATCAAACTGTCATAGTTGACAGAACAGTCAACTTCCACACTGAACATAAATCCAGAGAAAATGACTCATCAGGATAACTCACATGAAGCAAAAGAAATAAAAATAGTGAGAAAATGGGAACGCTCCAAACTAGAGGACACACACCCCCAGGAAGTCTATAATACACAGAGAGGAAGCTCAAAACTCATAGGAAAATTCTGCTGAGACATCCCTGAAAGCTGGTATCTTCTCAATGTCAGAAAATATTTTCAGAGTCCTACTTCTAAAATGAATTAGTGACCAAACGAAGAACTCATACAGGTGAAGAATATAATTTATGACCTGGACAAAAAAGTGACAAGAATTAACTCAATTCAAGACAGGCAAAACAACTACCAAAGTAGATGACAGATATCTGTAACTTGGAGGAAAAATTAAATATGGATGAAAAGTTCTGCAGGGATATTGAGACACTGAAAAATAACCCAACAGAAATTCTGTTGGGAAATGAAACAATCAATGAATCAGATAAAAAACAGTGTAGAAAGAATTATCAACAGACAAGACCATGCAGAAAAATGATTCTCAAGAATGGATAACAGTGTCGACACAGTAATACACACAAACATTTATAAAGAAAAATAACCAATATGGCCCCAACATCAAAGAGGTCTGTGATACACTTAAGAGACCAAATCTAAGAACTCATGGGATAGAAAGAAAGAAAGCCAAGGTAAAATCAAATGGCATAGACAACATATAGAACAAAACTATAGTTGAGCATTTTCTAAAGGCAGAGAAAGAAATAGACATCTAAACATTGGAAAAAGTGTTTAGAAATTCAAATAGAATGAACAGATAAAATCCTTTGTATGACATCAAAGTCAAGACTTAAAAAAAACAAATCAAGTGAAAATATTAAAAGCTATAAAGGAATCAAAACATGACTAACATAAAGAGGCAGAAGCATCAACCAATCATCAGATCTACCCTTAGCAATCTGAAAAGACAATAAGTCTTGAACTAATATATTTCAAGCCTTGAAAGCAATTAAATGTCAACCGAGACTGCTGTATCCAACAAAATTATTTAAAATGATGGAGAAATAAGAATATTTCAAGACAGACACAAATTACGGCAATTTATCACTAAACCAACACAGGAGAAAATTCTTAAAGGAACACCACATAAAGAAGATGAAGGAGGAGGAAGAGGAAGAGGATGAGAAAGACTTGTTTACATACAAGGACATGGGAAAGAATGCATTTCATGAAAGCAGCAGATAATCAGATGAGAGGTAGGAAGGAATTAATAATGTCTAAAGCAGCAAACCAGTAAACATGTAACACATTCTGACAGCATTTACTGTCATTTGTTTGCTTCATGATACTCATTCTCATTGGGGTGAGATAAAATCTCAATGTAAGTTTAATTTTCGTTTACGTTTTTCACATGATTAATATTTTTTAATATCAAATAATGGAGAACCTCTTACTACTATTCTGCTAAATGAACATATAATCAAATCGACACCTAAGGACTCATTGTTATATTCATAGAGTAATGCATCTCACGAGTTGAAGCTTTTTTTTAATTTTATTTATTTTTGTATGTGTATGAATGTACTGTCTGCATGCAAGTTTGTGCACCCGTGTCGTGCAATGCCGCGGAGGTCAGAAGAGGGTCTCGGATTCCCCTGGAACTGGAGTTCTCCTGGAATTGGAGTTTCAGACGGTTCTCGGCCGCCATGTGGGTGCTGGGGATCGAACCCGGGTCCTCTGTAAGAGCGGTCGGCGCTCTTAACCGCTAGGCCATCCCACCAGCCCCGACTTGAAGCTTCTTATACCACATGGTAATTCATACAGAAACTCACAACTGGTTAGCATGCAGAGAATGAGACTACAAAGTGCTTAGAACTTTGAGTGAGACACTTGTATCACCCCCTCCCCTCCCCTCCCCTCCGAAGGTCAGGGATCTTTGCAGAAGAAGGGCCAGAAAGATTGTAAGAGCCAGAAGTGGTGAGTGACTACAAGGAAAATTTTTTTTTCAGGAAGAAGGGCAGTTACTCACATTAATTCCCAGTAATTGTGCCATCATAAAAAGACCTATGTATGTTCAAATCCGACAAACTCCCAGCATGGGGCGAGGTTTGTAAGAAGCCCCAACCCTAGGGGAGGAACTATTGGCAGCTGATAACTGCTGGGAGAGGGAGAGTCAGTTTTCTTTAAGGAAGTGACACTGGGTAGGTTGACTAGGGTCCAGGAGATGGACCTACACTGAAGGGCATTTTGGGACCCAAATTAGACTTGATAGGCAATAATAATAATAATAATAATAATAATAAAGTACATGAATTTGGGCAGGGGGGTGGATAAACAGTGATTCAGATAGGACAGTCTGAATGTGACCCAAATACATTGTACAAAATTCTCAAAAATTCAATAAAAAATAGAGAGAAGAAATACAAATATTGGATATTTGAAAAATATTAATCATGTGAAAAACGAAAATTAAACTTACATTGAGATTTTTATCTCACCCCAATGAGAATGAGTATCATGAAGCAAATAAATGACAGTAAATGCTGGCAGAAGGAGTGGAAAAAGACTCCTTGTACTGTTGATGGGAGTGTAAACTGCTGTAGCCAGTGTGAAAATCAGTGTGGATCTTTCCCAAAAAAAACTGAAACTAGAACTAAGATATGATTCAGCTGTACCACTTCTGAGCGTGCATCCATGTCACAGCTCCACACACTTGTTTCCTGGTTCTGTTTTCACAATAAAAGGAAACAATATTGGACTAGACATCCAGCAACAGATGAATGAATAACCAAAATCTGGTACTGATGAAGAAAAAGGAATTTAGGGAGTTTTGGAGGCAAATCAGTGGCACTCGGAATTATATTAAATCATGTAATCTAGGCTCAGAAAGACAAATAATGCATGATCACTCTCAAATACAGATCTAGATTATGAATGATAACAATGTGTATGTTGGTAGGAACAAGTATGGTTAGAGACCAGGAAACAAGAAAGGGGCCCATGAGAAAAAAGTAAAAAGAGGTACTTAGGGAAGCAAAGGTTGTGGACCCCATAACACAGATAGAAGGAAGGGCAAGGGGAAATTACTGGAGGATGAATGCTATGTGGGAGAAGGTAGGCAGACAGATGAGGAGAGGACAATTATATAGGAACTGAACATAAGCATTTTTTGACATTAGCGCCTCACTAGTATATTCATGTAATATTTACATTTACATTGTACTAGATACTAAAATAGTTTTTTGCCTTTTTGAGACAGAGTCTTCCTGTAGCTCCAGCTGGCCTAGCACTCACTATGTAGACGAGGCTGGCCTTGAACTCACCTTCCTCTGCCTTCCGAGTGCTGGGATTAAAGGCATGCGGCACCAAGCCTGGCATTACAGATACTAGTTTAGAAATAATTGCCAAAGAAACTATAAACCGAAGCTCCAAAAACCCATAAAATAGCATCAGGAATCCATGAAATGGTAATTATAAGTATGATAAAAATGTATCCAGTGGCTTTATATTGAAAACTAAAAGAGATTGATGAAATAAATACTTAACCTGGAAGAAACGTGACATGTTCATGGATTAGAATATTCATTCATGAATGTTGATACTTTCTAAACTGATCTATAAATTCAATGGAACCTCCAGCCAAATTCTAGAAGGTGCATTTAATGATAATCAGAAAAATAATTTCTAGAAGTTATATGGAAAGCCAAAAATTAGAGTGGTCAAAATACTTTTTAAAAAATGTGTAGCCATTTCGACGGAGCAAAGTAACAAAGAATAGTGACCGAAGCAGCAGCTCAGGTGGTCCCTGCTTCTCCCACTTTCCTTTTCTGAGGACCTGCTCTCCTCAGTCCTGATCCTGGCGTATCCCAGAAGCAGGAAGAGAACGCTGTGGAGGAAGTCAATTCGGAGAAGGAGGGGACCCAGGAGAAAGAAATGTATTCCTTCTGAGAAAGCTGAGAAGGCAGAACTAAAGGCCAAACATCCAAGACTAGGACAAAAGCTGGAGGCTCGGACTGACTCACCCACTTGTGTCCCTTTTCTAAAGCCTAGAGAACAACCTGCGGAAAAGGGGGCATAGTAGAATGTAAGGGCTGCGATTGGGGTGAACTACGAAACTACAGAAACATAGACTGGACTCTTATTTGATCAACATGATAGTACATATAAGCTCCCCCAGCTGGACAATGGGGGCCTCGGGTTGTATAAGTTTGGGCATAGCTACTTGAAAATTGGTTTTACATGAAGGATGCCTGTATTCATTACTTAAGACCTATTATTAAAAAAAAAAAAAAGAGATTCCAAAAAGGACAAAAGTTCTTTGGTCCAGGAGACTACAACACAGGCCAAAGCTAAGATACAAAAGAAGCAGCTGCAAGTGCAGTATCAGATAAGGACCTGGGGAGTGCTGAGAACATCTCTACCCCCAGAGGATTTTCCTAAGAGAAAGTTTGTCCTTGTCACCAGCAAGTTTATGAGGCAATCTGGGCCTCTTTCTCCTTCCACTTCTTACCTACTAGACTTTTACATACATATCCTAAGCAGTGAATGGGCTCCTAGTCAGAGCTCAACCTGATGCCAGGGAAGACATTTTGCTGGGCCTGTAGGTTGAAGAGGGGCTTTGACTTAATTTCTTCAGAGAAATTGAAACCTCCGTACCCTCACCGTAATCCAGGTAGGAACCCAGAAATAGGAAGACTGGGGTTGAATAACTCTGTACTTTTGCTTTTATAATGTCTCCAAATTGCTTAGGCTGAGACTTGGAGTACTGTAGTGGCTGTCATGTCCCAAGGCTAAGCTGATATCCTGGGAAAAGTACAGTGAAAAGGATCAGCTTTCGGGCTGGAGAGATGGCCTAGCGGTTAAGAGCGCCGACCATTCTTACAGAGGACCCGGGTTCGATCCCCAGCACCCACATGGCGGCCAAGAACTGTCTGAAACTCCAATTCCGGGAGAAATCCAGTTCCACGGGAATCTGACACCCTCTTCTGACCTGCGCAGCATTGCACGACACGGGTGCTTAGACCTGCACACAGACAGTACATTCATACACATACAGAAATAAATAAAATTTTAAAAAAATTTTAAAAAGGATCAGATTTCTGTGCATTTACATAGTTTTCCTTTAGGGTGCTGTACTTTTTGTTTCTGTTATGGCAGCTTTAGAGAACCCTCATAAATGAAAAGTGATTTGCTTGAGTGTCCATCTAACCTCCTTTGCCTGAGTACCTCTTATAATTTGCCCCAGACTTCAAAGGATATAAACCTTGATGAACATTATTTCTTTTAAAAGGCACGTTTTCTCTTCTAGCCTGTTGCTCTTGAAATTATTATTTGATTGTGGAAAAAACACTGGTTTAGGAGTCAAAATAAGCCAGGCATGGTAGCACATGCCTTTAATCCCAGCACTGGTGAGGCAGAGGCAGGCAGATCTTTGTGAGTTCAAGGCCATCCTGGTCTACATAGTGAGTTCCAGAACAGCTGGAGCTACAGAGAGACACTGTCTCAAAAAGACCAAAAAAAAAAAAAAAAAGGAGTCAAAATATCTGTGCTCTAGTTCTATTCAGTCTTAGAAGTACTGACATCTAAACTTGGTTCATTTGGCCTCTCTGGTTTTCTGTTTCCTCATCTGTAAAGTAGAATGAAATATGTGCAAGATAAAAATTAATAAGCTATGACTCATACAACTTGAATTAAGAATTCGGGGCTGGAGAGATAGCCTAGCGGTTAAGAGCACTAACTGCTCTTGCAGAGGACCCGGGTTCTATCCCCAGCACCCACATGGCGGCTGAGAACCATCTGTAACTCCAATTCCAGGAGAACTCCAGATCCAGGGGAATCCGAGACCCTCTTCTGACCTCCGCGGCATTGCACGACACGGGTGCACAAACCTACATGCAGACAGTACGTTCATACACATTCAAAAATAAATAAAAATAAAATAAAGAATTCATCGTCAGATGATAGTATTCAAGGTAATTTGATATTTGTGGAAAAACAGACATGAATTGATCAAACAAAATACAGAGTTCAGACAGTAAAATATTATTTCTATGGAGAAACAAGAAACTTTTCAATAAATAGTGATAGAAATGATTAGATATCCATGTTGAAAATAATTAAATTGCATTTTATGAAATATAGTTTCTTTCTCTATTGTTGACCAAGCTGGCTGGCAACCCCTGAGCTGAAGCCAGCCTCTTACCTTAGCTTTCAAATTAGCAAAAGGAGAATATCATAAACTGACTCCCCAAATTTCTTTAACTGGGTCAATAATAAACTATCTTTGCCCCACCTATACAATGGAATAGCTTCCAGCAATAAAAGATTCAGATGCATGCAACATCTTAGATGTTGTACGATAACTGAAATAGCCAAACTCAAAGTTTACATATTCTATTGATGTGACTTTTGAAATAAGAAAATTAATAATAATGACAGAGGACAAATCAGTGATTGCCAGCAGCTGGAGTTGGGGAGAGGGACTATCTGTAACAGCATAGATTGTGCTGGTGCCCAAACAGGCACAGTACGTGAATATTTAATACCACATAAAACTATATCACAAAGTACTGAATTTTATTTTATCTAAACTATAATTCAATAAACAGTATGAAAGAAATTAAACTCAAAATCATCTGTGGCTATAGAATTCCTAAACCTCCCTCTTGTTCTCTGAGGTGTTCATCCAAAGGAAATGTATCATTTGTAAATGATTGGTCAGCTTCCAAAGAAGATCTTATATCCACTCCAGATGTATGTCTTATGTACTCATAGAATAGAGCAATCTCATTGAAACTGCAAAAGATCAAACCTGGGGAATATAGAGGAAAGAAATGAAAGAATCATCACCAGAGAACAGAATTAGGGGCTTCTGATGGAATTTACTTCAAGACTGAGGTAAAACCATCATTATCATGCCTTTAGGGGATTTGATGACTGGTATAAGGCAATAACTACCACATGCCATGATTCTTCCTTTGCTCAAATGGCAGCTTTTTATTGTATTTTTATCTTGGGTTCAATCGATCATTTTGCATTTGAGAACAGTACACATTTATTGAATTTTTATGTGATCCCCAAACTACTAATATTTTAAGTATATTAAAAAATATGGTGATTGCTTTGACAACATATATCCTAAAATTGGAACGAAGCAGATATCAGCATAGCCCCTGTGCAAGCACGACACACAAATTTGTGAAGAATTCCATTTTTTTTTCTTTTTCGAGACGGTCTCCCTGTAGCCCTAGCTGTCCTGGAACTCGCTCTGTAGACCAAGCTGGCCTTGAACTCACAAAGATCCACCTGCCTTTGCCTCCCAAGTGCTAGGATTAAAGGCATGCACCACCACACCAGGCTAGAATTCCATATTTTTTACATAACAAGGTGACATGCCAATTTGGATGGGGAAAATTTCAAGGGATCGCACTTCAAGATGAAGAGCTACAGGCAATCAATGGATACTGAGGGAGGGAAAATCAGTTTTCGCTAGGGATAGCTCCCAGAGATACATGAGACATCTAATCCCAAGTGAGAAGCCCTAAATACAGGTATACAGGAGAACCACTAAATGGACTCAATGTATAATATATATATATA
>VZQC01003574.1:359376-405322 GCA_009823505.1 Rhizomys pruinosus
ATATATATATATATATATATAATATAAGAGCTAGGATCCACATATGAAAAAGAACACACAATATTTGTTTTTCTGAGTTTGTTACCTCATTTATTGTTTTAACTTCCAGACTGGTCTATTTTTTTCTGCAAATTTCATTTTTATTTATTAGTGCATACAATCTTACTGTATATATGAAGCACATTGACATTATCCATTTATATGCTGTTAGTCAACTAGGCTGATTCTATTGCCTTGATATTATGAAATATAGCAGCAATAGACATGGATATACAAGTATCTCTGTGGCAGAGTATAAAGTCCTTTGAGTACATGCCCAGGAGTGGAATAATTTTGTCTTTATGAGACAAAAAACAAATTATGTTTTATCCTTGACCAGACCACCAGACAATGCATTACAGTGTCAGAACTGAAAGTTGTACCAGAAACTGTATATGCCTCCCAAAGTCCAAAGTATCTATTATATGGTCATTTACAGAAAAGTTTTAGTAATCCCTATGTTATATTTTTTCTTTTTTTCCTTAATTTTTATTGAGCTTTTGTGCATTTCATACAATATTTCTTAATCAAGTTTATGCCCTTCCCCCATCCATGTCCCACCCCCCTACTCATGCATTCTGCCTTACATGTTAAGTCCTGTCTTGTATCTTTTTCTCAAGTCTTTTTTTTTACTTTTTTTGATGCAGAAGTTTACTGTTTGGGTAAGTTCTTTGAGCAAGTCTTTTTGTTGCTGTTGTTCCCTTAAATTTTTTTTTCTTCAAAAAGTTCTGGGATTACCAGTTCCATCTCTCAGCATCTTGTGTGCTGGAATCACCAACTCCATCTTAGAATCTTGAGTGCTGGAGTCACAGGCTCCAAAAAGTTCTGAGATCACCAGCTCCATCTCAGATTCTTGAGTCCTGGGATCCCGAGTTCCATCTCAGCGTCTTGAGTGCTGGGATCACAGGCTCCATCTCTGTGTCTTGAGTCCTGGGATCACGGGCTCCATCTAGGCATATTGAGTTCTGGGATCACAGGCTCCAAAATGTTCTGAGATCACCAGTTCCATCTCAGCATCTTAGAAGCTATAATTAAAATGTATAGTTCGGGGCTGGAGAGATAGCCTAGCAGTTAACAGCACCGACTGCTCTTGCAGAGCACCCGGGTTTGATCCCCAGCTCCCACATAGTGGCTAAGAACCATCTGTAACTCCAATTCCAAGAGAACTCCAGTTCCAGGGGAATCCGACACCCTCTTCTGACCTCCGCAGCATTGCGTGACATGGGTGCACAGACCTGCATGCATTCAGTACATTCATACACATACAAAAATTGGTGGCGCACGCCTTTAGTCCTAGCACTTGGGAGGCAGAGGCAGGCGGATCTTTGTGAGTTCAAGGCCAGCCTGGTCTACAGAGCGAATTGCAGGACAGCTGGGGCTACAGGGAGACCCTGTCTCAAAAAGACCAAAAAATAAAATAAAATAAAATAAATAAAATAAGTAAAATTAAAACAAAATAAAATGAAGTGTATAGTTCAAGTTGCTTCTAAAATATATTTTTTATTTATTGTGTGTATGAATGTACTGTCTGCATGTAGGTTTGTGCACCCATGTTGTGCAATGCAGCGAGGTCAGAAGAGGGTGTCAGATTCCCCTGGAACTGGAGTTAAAGATGGTTCTCAGCAGCCATGTGGGTGCTGGGGATCGAACCCAGCACCTATGTTATAATTTTTAAGTTCTGTTATTTAAGTAATTTAAAGCATACAGAAAGAATATCATTATAATGTTAAAAATTAATTTCTTGAGATGGTAAAAAATATCAGTTCAAGTGATGGAGTAATTTCATGTAGAAAAAAAGAACCATACCATACCACAGCACCATTAAGACTCAATTATGCTAATATCAATATTCATTCATTAAGGTATATATTCACTAATTAGATAAATGTGCATTAAGCACTGTAATAAGTACAGAAAACTTTTAAATCATATTTATTGAATTAATTGATTATGAATATAGACTAAAGAAACAATTTTCAAGAAAGCCACAGTTTACCATTGAAGGAGGTAGGCCCATAAATATAACTGTTTAAAAAAACTCATGGAAATTAATTTTTATGCCAAAATTCATGGTTTTGAAATGTATATTATTAAAAATATAATACAATCAAGATAACTATATAGAATACAGCCCACTGCGTAATTTCATTGTATCACTGCCCCAAAGTGATATTTCTCACTTAATTACAAAGAAAAGTGAATTCCTAAAGAGGTAATAGGAAAAAGTTGACTCATCACAATATGCTTTCACACCTTGATAAACTGAGACCTAAAACACATAGACACTTTCAAATTGCTTTACGATGACCCTTCTTCTAATGCAGAAAGATAATATTACTGGTTTCAATAATTTTTTTTTTTTTTTGGTCTTTTCATGACAGGGTCTCCCTGTAGTCTCAGCTGTCCTGGAACTCACTCTGTAGACCAGGCTGGCCTTGAACTCACAAAAATCCACCTGCCTCTGCCTCCCGAGTGCTAGGATTAAAGGCCTGTGCCACCATGCTGGCTTGGTTTCAATAATATTTCAAGTATAATGGTAAAAACACTTATATTTAAATTTTTCTCATAAAATATGAGGCAATTAATAACGCCACAATTTTTAAAATTGCCTCTTGAAATCTGATCTTCAACCAGAAAGGAAATGAAGTTGATTAGAGACTTGATTTGTTTTTTACTAAAGACATAGTGTATCCAGTCATTTTGAATTAATTTTATGATCATCCATGGCTGGTCAATGTTAAAATGTTTTCTAAGCAAAAATATAACATTTTTTATACAAACAAATATATATAATTATTATTTCTAAATCTAATTATTATCCCCTTGAAATATTACTTTGTTATTTGTTGTTGTTGTTGTTGTTGTTCTTTTTGAGATAGGGTCTCTCTGTAGCCCCAGCTGACCTGGAACTCACTATGTAGACCAAGCTGGCCTTGAACTCACAGAGAGCCACCTACCTCGGCCTCCAGAGTGCTGGGATTAAAGGTATGCGCCACCACCCCCAGGTACTTTGTTATTTTTAACAAGATGGTAAAGTGTATCTTCAGACTTATCCTCCATCTGAAATAAATAATAACATGTAAGTCAAATATTTTTTTGAAAAATCGTTGTGTCTTTTATTATCTAAAGGGAGTGAAGATTCATTATGCCAATGATAAAGTTTTATGAATTTGATAATCCAGAAAGCTAGGTAGTGGGCTGAAACATTCAAGTTGATAACATTTACCAAACTAGATGAAATTCACTTTTTGGAGAATGAACACAGGGAATAGGAAGCCAAGTTCTGGGACTCCTCAAAATGAAGAATCAGTTTGAAGTCTTATATGCAAATCTGGAACTTCAAATGTTTAAATGTAATTCATACACACACACACACACACATGTATTTGCTTCAAATGTTTAAGTGTAATACACACACACACATATATATACATATATATATATATATGTGTGTGTGTGTGTGTGAATATATATATATATATATATATGCATATATATGTGTGTGTGTGTGTGTGTGTCCCCAGTACACCAAAAGGAAAATTAATTGTCTTGAGCCTAGATGCTGAGTATGATAAAAAATTATTACTGAAATTTAGAAACAGAATAAACTTTAAATTCAGAGGCTTCTAGTTTCTAAGTGTTCTTCACACTGATTTCCACAATACCAAACAAGTAGCTTAAATTTTGCAATTTTTGCTATTAAAAACAATTTCAGCCATCTTATATTTGACAAGGGGGCCAAGAAGCCACAATGGAGAAAAGACAGCATCTTCAGCAAGTGGTGTTGGCAAAACTGGATCACCACTTGTAGAAGAATGAAATTAAACCCCTACCTCTCGCCCTGTACAAAAGTGAACTCCAGATGGATCAAAGACCTCAACGTGAAACCACAAACTCTGAAGGTGATAGAAGAAAAAGTTGGCAGCAGACTACAAGACATAGGCGTAGGAAAAGACTTCCTAAATCAGACAGCAGCTGCACAAGAATTAAGGTCGACAATTGACAAATGGGACTTCATTAAACTCAAAAGCTTCTGTACATCAAAAGAAACAATCAAGGAAGTGAAGAGAAATCCCACAGAGTGAAAGGAAACCTTCACCACAAAAACATCTGACAAAGCATTGATTTCCAGAATATATAAACTACTCAAAAAACAAAGAAGAAAGAAAACAAATGACCCACTCAATAGATGGAGCAAAGAACTGAACAGAGACTTCACAATTGAGGAATTAGAGATGTCTGAGAAACACCTTAAGAAGTGTTCAACATCACTAATCATTAAGGAAATGCAAATCAAAACCACTTTAAGATATCATCTTACTCCAATAAGACTGGCTAGGATAAAGAAAACAAATGATACCAAGTGCTGGAGAGGTTGTGGGGAAAGGGGAACACTCATCCACTGCTGGTGGGAATGTAAACTCATACAGCCACTATGGAAAGCAGTGTGGAGAACCCTTGGAAGACTTGGAATGAACTTGCCACCCGACCCAGCCATACCACTCTTGGGCATGTACCCTCAAGACTCACCCCACCACAAAGATACATGCCCGGCCATGTTTATTGCAGCTCTCTTCACAATAGTAAGGAGCTGGAACCAACCTAAATGCCCCTCAACTGACGAGTGGATAGAGACAATGTGGTACATCTACACAATGGAGTTCTATGCAGCAGTAAAGAAAGACGACATCACGAGCTTTGCAGGAAAATGGCTGGAGCTAGAGGACATCATGCTGAGTGAAGTAACACAGTCCCAGAAAAACGAACGACGAATGGTATCCCTCATCTGTGGATGCTAGTGCCAATTTCCTAGTAAGTATTTCTTGTGTAGGACCCCCTGAGCTTTTGTCCAAAGCAGTTGGGCGTAATGCATATTGGAAACAACAACAACAACAACAACAACAACAACAACAACAACGATAACAACAGAAAGGACTGCATCAAAGAACTGACTGAAACAGTGAACTTCTGCTCAAAACAGTCAACTTCCTCATGGAGAATATTGAGAAAGACTGAGAAAGAGATGAAAAGCATGTTTGGCAGAATGCATGAGCTCTGGCGGGGTGGGGGAATGGGCAGGAACACGGGTCTAGATTTGTTAAAAAAATAAAAAAAATTTATGTGAAGAAAAAAACACTTTTATGAATATTTCAATGATGGAATACATTGGAAGAACATTGGACTGGTTCCATTTTCTGCTGTAGTAACAGCTCACAATCTTTTGGCAGTGCTATCCATAATTTATTTGATAACTCTCATTCAGATAAATAAATATTTTTGATACTTGAATCAGTATTCCCATAATTTCATTTTTCTGAATATTTCCTTTGGAAAAAATTCTAGTGTTCAGGTATTTGGTTACACTAGTTCCCTTGCATAGCTGAATATATTTTATCCTTAGCTATTACAAAACACTTGCTGTTCCTATCAGGGTAACACTAACTAGGGCTAGAGAGATGGCTCAGTGGATAAGAGCACTGGACACTTGCAAGAGGACCTCAGTTTGATTACCAGCACCCACATGGTGGCTAACAACCACCTGTAATTCTAGTTCCAGGGAAAACTGATGCCTTCTTCTGACCTCAATAGATCAAGAAAACAAATGACTTGATCAAAATATGAAAGAGCTGAATAGAGAATTCACAAATGAAGAAGTGAAGATGGCTCAGAAAGTGTTAAATGTCACTAATAATTAAGAAGATGCAAATTTCTCCTTACTCCAGTAAGACGGGCTAAGATTAGGAAAAGAAATGACACCAAATGCTGGAGAGCTTGTGGGGAAAAGTGAATACTCATTCACTGCTGGTAGGAATGCAAACTCTTGCATCCCCTATGGAAAGTGGTATATCTCAGTAGTAGATAACTTGCCTACCATATGCAAGATCCTGAGTTCAGTTCCTAGTATCACAAAAAATGGCGTCTATTTTGGTTGTTGTTTTTTTTCTGTTTTCTTTTTTCTTTTTTATTGTTATTAAACTCTTTCCATAAGTCTTACATCATTTCTCAATCGAATCTAGAGTCACTTCCCTTTCCATGCCCCCCACCCCACCTGAGTCACTGCACCGTGCCATGCATGTCCTGCATCTTTTTCTGAGACTTTCCAGAGTTTTTTCCAGTTCTTTTGTTGTTATTGTTCTCTACTACTTGTATTGCTTCAGTATATATACATATATACATAATTATATATGCATACATACATACATACATACATACATACACATATCACTTGAATTGGAGGACTTCTTTTTTCCTAAAAGATGTCATAATTTCCTTAAGGAAGTGCTCAAACATTCCTCCTTGGCAAGCCCAAACAACCTTCAATCATGCACTTGTGCTCCACATCGGGGTCTTTCCCTCCCATAGTCCCCCAAATGAAGTCCAGTAGGCACACATCCTGTCTTGATCCCCCTGCTCTGGCCTCCATGACACAGCTGAGGTAGTCCAACAATGACAGTCTATATTCTGATGAGGCTGAATTCCCATTATCTGCTTGGTTCACAAGCTGGGTGTCTCAGCAGTCCTCAGTCCACATTGGAAGGTTAAAAAGCTGTATCTCATGTCCTTGAGGAATGCCAAAAGCAGTGGCAGCCACAGAGCAGATGCACCTGCCTGTAAGAATTGAAGACAGGCTAAACAACAGTGCTCTCTTTTTTCTTTTTGTCTTTTTACTAAGATCTCAGGTTTTATGTCTGCATTACAATTTCTTTGGTCTTACTGATTATTTATTTCTCGTTGTATTTCCCTTTTGGATGCTTAAGGCCACACACAGTTAGCCCAGATTAATTAAGGTTTTGTTTTCTGGAGGTCAGTTGAGGATCTGGTCCTCAGGGGTCTCTCGAGGTTGTTTTTGGGGAGCCCCTTGCTCCTTTCAGCTCCTCATCCACCAGTTCCATCCACTTGAGGACAAAATCAGATCTTGCTAGACCGGGCTTCCTTTTCTGAAGCATGAGCAGACTTTCCTTCTTTATAGACTGGACACTGGCTGAAATCCCCTTAGTGGCTCTCCAAGACCTCTCTGTTTTTGTTTGTTACTAACATAAAGGTTTTATTTGTGTATATTTGACAGAGTTACTTGTCAGATAATCTACATTGCAAGTATATTTTGCAATCCTGCAGCTTGCGTTTTCATTAGTGGTTTGAATTTTATGTAGCCTTCCTGATACATAATTCACATGTCACACAATTTAGTCATTAAAGAGTACAATTTAGCAGCTTTTGAAGTTGTTTAAACATCAACACAAAAAATTGTGGAACATTTTCTTTCTTTTTTTTTTGTTGATAGAATGAGTATAATTTTAGCAAATAAACATGAATTAACAATCACCCAGTCACATGGCATCATCTTTAACTGGCAGCTAGTATAAAACTTGAACTTGGAGAGTCAGAGAGTTTGCATAGACATTGTTTGATGATATGAAGTCTTGGGGTTGTGGTATCAGAAAAGCAGAAAATTCTCCAAGGAATACAGTTGCTGTTTACTGGCCTGCTTAATCTGGCTTGCTCAGCTACTTTTCCTATAAAGCTCAAGTTCACGTGCCCAGAGATGGCACTGACTGCAAGAACATTTTCATCACCCCAGAAAAAAGAGACCTTTCCCATTAGCAGTCACTCTCCATTAACTTCTAATGCCTACTAATCTGCTTCCTGTTTCTATTAATCTGCCTATTCTGGTAATTTCATGTAAATGAAATCATTCAAAATGTAGTCTTTTTAAACTGGTTTCTTTCACTTGTAATAAACAAGATCCATTTGTGTTATCGCATATGTTAATATCTCATTACTTATTATGACTGAATAATGTTCCCTCAGGTAGGTATACCACTTTTGAGTATCTATTAATCCATTAAAGGCCATTTAACATGCTTCTTCCTTTTGATGACTAGGAGTAATACTGTTATGAAGATTCCTCTCAATTATATTTTAACTTATTTATTTTTATTTTATGTGTATGAGTGTTTCATCTACATGTATTTAAGTGCAGTACATATGTGCAATGGCCATGAAAGCCAGAAAGAATCCATCAGATAGTTTAGAACTGAAGATATAGACAGTTGTTGACTGTCACAACCAGCCATTGTTCTTAACCACTGAGCCATAACTCCAGCCCCCTTTACTTGATATTTTAGACATATGTTTTAATTTGTCATGATAATCTGTATAAGAATTACAGGATCCTATTTTGATGCGGTTTTAGAGTTCTCATTGTAGGAATGCTATATATCTTTCAATGAATTTAGTCATATTTGAAATTTTGTTATATA
This sequence comes from Rhizomys pruinosus, assembly GCA_009823505.1. Taxonomy (NCBI): domain Eukaryota; kingdom Metazoa; phylum Chordata; class Mammalia; order Rodentia; family Spalacidae; genus Rhizomys; species Rhizomys pruinosus. The sequence continues at coordinate 367,677 of VZQC01003574.1, forward strand.
TGGTATATGACATTTCAGTTTTTCGATATTTTTGTTTCTGTAATGTAGAAATAAAACTATTTTTATACATGGATCTTATGTCTAGCTACTTTCCTAACCTCTTACTTAATGATTCTCTTTAGTGTTAAAATTTTTGGTATAATGTATTGCCTGAGAATAGAAATGTCTATGCCCCTTCTTTTCTATTTCACATTTCTGTATTACATTTTATTTCAATTTCACATTTTACTTTATTGCTCTAGCCAGGTCCTGCAGTGTAATCACACACAAAAGTGATAATAATGAGCAACTTTGCCTTCTATAAGAACTGAAAGGGAATGGCTTCAATTTTTAATAAGTGTAGTCTTGCTAAAATATTTTTTAGATATCTTTTATCAGATAAGTTTTCTTATTCTTATAATTTTCTATTATTTTTCTTCTGAATAAACATTAACTTTTATGAAAAGAAGTTTTTACATCTATTAAGAGGTTCAATTGCTTTTTCCTTTAAAATATTTAATGTGTGATGTTCAATTTTTAAAATTCGTGTTCCTTGGCTGAATACGTTTTTACCCTGATATAGTATTTTTCTGACTCTCTGGATTTGGTTTGCTAATACATTTTTTATTGTTATTAAACTTTTTCCATAAATCATACATTTTTATCTTATAGTTCATGAATATTTCCTTAGAATAATTTATGTGAAATTGAATTATTGATATGTGTGTATGTGTGTGTATTGCATGAACAGATTTTATGCAGATGTGTTCACCCATTTGTGCTCACATGGAGGCCAGAAGCCAGAGGCTAATATCAAGTATCTTTGTCTAACATGCTTCATCTTATGTTGTGAACCTGGAGTCTTCCAATTGGCTATGCTGGTGGAATGGCAAGCCCCTGGGATCTGCTTGCCTCTGCTCCCCCAAGGACTGGAGTTACAGGCACATGCAGGCCCATTAGGTTTTTAAGTAGGTGCTGGAGATCTGAGCTCAGGTCCTTATGTTTGCACAAGTACTTTACCCACTGAAACATCCCTGCACCTATCTGTTTATTTTAAAAATATTATGCATTGTTTACTAGTATAACATTGGCATTCTGGGGTTTGCTCTATAGACACATTTTAAAATAATTATTCATTTACTTAAGGGTTATTAAATTATTCAAGTTATCTATTTACTTTTTGTTATTGCTCAGCTTTGATAAGCTGTTTATTTTCTTACATTATTATTTCTGGGTAGTTTGGCTTATGTTAATGCTTGCTTTGTTTACATTAGTGAAATTTTTTCTCATTAGTAATCTGTCTGTAAATCTTATACAGATTTATTTTACTCTTTCAAATAATTTATTTATGTTTATTTATTTACTTAGTATATGTGTGTGCGCGCACAGATATGTCACAGAATACAACTTGCAGAAGTCATTTCTCTCTTTTCACCATGGGGGTTCCAGGGAAGGAATTTGAATAGTCAGGCTTAGTGGCAAGTTTTTTACCCATTTAGCCATCTTGCCAGCCCCATTGTTTTCATGATTTTTGAATCACTTTTTTTAGTTCCATGTGTGGATATGTTTGTGTTTCCATGTATGTGCATGTGAGTGTGTATGCATGTGTCTCTGCATCTGTGTGCATGTATGTATGTGTATGCTCAACTAGATGTCAGAGAACTACTTGTGGGAGTCAGTATTTTTGCTTCCACTGTGTGGGTTCCAGGATCGAACCAAGGTCATCAGGCTTGGCATCAGAAACCTTTACCTGATGAACTATCTCATTGGCTGTTTTAATTTTCTAAATTAATTATGATTTCTTCCTTAACTGCAAGATATTTGGCAGGGTATTTCTTAATTTCCCACATGTGAGGTTTTTCTACCAATCATTTTGAAATTAATTTCTAAATCATATTCAGACTGGTCAAATAAAATCATGTGATACAAATCATTGGGTAGTTTATTGAATCATAATGCTACAATTGAATAGATGATTCTTTTTGTGGTTATATCTCTGTGTATGTACATTTATACACATATACATACACACACACACATATATATATATATATATATATATATCCTCAAAGTTATCTTTGATGTTCATATTTATCAAACTTTGATTTTGTTTCATTAAACAAGTTCTCTTTGACATTTTAATTTAATGAATTTATTCAATTTTCTGCTTTGTATGGATGTATCTCTTGATCTATCATTTTTTATTATTTTGTAGTACTGAGATGAAGAGGGAACCTGTTTACTGAGCTACCCCTCTGTCCTTTGATCTATTAATTATTGATAGAAGTCTGCTAACAGTTTTCATTATGATGGTATATTTCTCTATTATGTCCTGTATTTCTATAACGTTATACTTGGAGACCATGCTGCTAGAAAACTTACTTTTGGGCTGGAGAGATGGCCTAGCGGTTAAGAGCGCCGACCGCTCTTACAGAGGACCCGGGTTCGATCCCCAGCACCCACATGGCGGCCGAGAACCGTCTGAAACTCCAATTCCAGGAGAACTCCAGTTCCAGGGGAATCCGACACCCTCTTCTGACCTCCGCGGCATTGCACGACATGGGTGCACAGACCTGCAAGCATACAGTACATTCATACACATACAGAAATAAATAAAAATTAAAAAAAAAAAAAAGAAAACTTACTTTTATCATTGTTAGGTTTTCTTTAAGTATTAAAATGTTTAACATTAAAGAGTATACATTTGTAATGTTAGCATCATTGTTTACATGAAGATGCATACAGGTTGATATTGCAATAAATTTCACCCTTTATTTTAAATATTTTATTTTCAAATTTACTTTAATTTGCTTTCAAATTACATTTGAAATTGTATTTTAGATGTTGGTCCTTTAACATATAGCTGAGCATTTCTTTTTCTCTGACACACTTCAATTTTTAGGTTTTTAATACATCAAATTTTTCAATTTGAAATAACTACAAATTACATAAAAGTTGTAGAAGTGTCAGGGATTTCCACATACCCTTCCCCCAAATTGTCTAGTATTATATCCTTAACAAAGTATGTTCATATCCATTTATCTATAGATATAAAGTGTGGATAATAAGTATATTAAATATGAAAATACTTTGGAAACACAATGACTCTATTCCTAAGTATTTAAATGTGTTTCTTTTAGATTTAGCTGTTGTTTGTTATTGAGACATGGCTGCACCATGTAATCCAGGCTGATTTAAAACTCAAAATTCTCATCTCTGGTTCCTGAATACTTGGATTACAGATGTTTACCTCCAGGCTCAGCTTGGTGTGTTTCTTAAAATAATCTCTTTCATACACATAATTGATGTATTTGTTACTTTTGTTGCTGTAATCAAATACCTAACAAGAAACAACTTAAGAGAGGAAGGACTTATTTTGGCCCATGCTTTGAAGGTATAAGCTCATTATGGCAAGGAAGTTGTGGCAGCAGGATTATCTCACAGCTGGGGCAATAAGAGCTTATTCACATCTGGATTCATCAGGAAACAGAGAAATAAGAATGAGGTTACTCAAAAGATTTTCTCCTTTTTATTCAATTCAGGACCACAGCGATGGAATGGTGCTGCCTACATCTTCACTGTCCACATCCTTTCTGGAAAAGTCCCACAGGCACACCCAAAAGTGTGCCTTAAAAATTATCTAGGTGTTTTGTAATTTGATCAAATTGACAATCAAAATTAACCATCACAAAATTCTTAGAATCACCCAAATCAGGAAGTTAGCATAGATTTATTACTAAATTTTTATTTATGACCATCATTCAAAGTTTGCTAATTAATTTGGTAATGTTTACCAAGAATATTTTATATTCTTCTTAGTTTAGGAGCCAATTTAAGTTTGCATACCACAATTACATATTATGTACCTTTAGTCTCCTTTAATCTACAACAATTCATCTTTCTTTCTTTGCGCTTAATAACTTTGAAACATTTAAAGAGCTTAGACTCTATGAATCACAGGAATGACTGGCCAAGCAAATTTTCTCGATTGGTGTAATTAACAGCTGCCTAATTGGAAGTAAGACCCACTCAATGGGAGGGAAATTCTAACCTGGCACTGTAAACATAACCAAGCACACATAGCTGGAGAGGTCATACATCCTAGGGAAGAATATACATCTTCATTTCTGTAGACCAATGTAATTTCTTACTATATTTTAAATATGTATCCCTTGTTGTCCATGTCTTTGTGTCCTCTGTTGTCCTAGGAGACCCATAATATGGTCCCAGGTGTGTAATTTTTGCATCAGAATAAATAGGTATCTTATGTGTTATACTAAAATCATAAGTATTGGCATGTGTATACAGACAAGTATACCTCTCATAATTCATCAAAGAAGTTTCTTTTTGCAAGAGATGGAGACTCTTGCAAAGTTCTATCATTGGTTAAACACAGAGAATTAGTGACTGTGAGGTGCCCAGCCTTAAGTGATATATCTATAGTCTATACTCTACACCTAAGACTCATCTCTGGGGAGGGGGCAGAAAGACCATAAAAGCCAGAGGGGGAAGACTTCTGCTGCTAGTCAATAGCATTCTAGATATGATTGGGAAGCTATACCAATGAAAGCTCCACAGTATGGTAGTTTACAAGATCTGCATAATGGTCAAACCAACGTGAATGGGAAGAAGTTCAAGTGGTCTCACCTCAAGATGAAGAGCTATTGGCAATCATTAGATGATGAGGGAGGGAGAATCAGTTTTCTCCAGGGACTAGCACTCTGAAAGGTTATCTAATCCAAAACAGGAAGCCCTAAACACAGGAATGCACAAGCACCACTGAATGGAAGAATGGAATCAGTGCACTATATATACATATATAGTGTATTTATAAATGTGTGTGTGTATATATATATATATATATATATATATATATATGTATAAAATTAATAACCAAAGAAGACGACAAGAAATTGAGAGGGAGTGATATATAAAGAGGTTAGGCTTGACATCAATTGTGTTTATTTGATGTCTTTCCATAATAGATACAGGTATTTATTTTGGTGTCATTGCATTTTATTTTGAATTTTCCTGTTTCTGCTGATTTTAGTCATATGGTTTTAAATATGTGCAACTTTGGGGCTGGAGAGATGGCTCAGTGGCTCAGAGCACATACTGCTCTTCTAGAAGACTAGAATTTGGTTCCCAGCACCTACATCAGGCAGCCTACAGCTGCCTAAATTGCAGCTTCCAGGGGAATTGACACTTTTAGCCTCTGTGGGCACCTGAACTCATCCATATATATTCATATACATAAGCATAAGTTAAAATATTAAAAAACATGGGAAGGAGAGATGGTTCAGCAGTTAAGAGAAGTTTTACATTAATAAAAATAAATATTTCATATGTACTATATTAACATGGTTTGTTCATCAGAACTGTAAAGAAGGGGACCTTGATGCATTGCTTCTATCCCTTCCAATTCTGATCCCAATAGGTACTTATCCTTTCTTATTTTTCATCTGTATTTTAATTTTATTTGTGGAGTGACAGAGATGGAACCCAGGTAAACATTCTATTTCTGATCAACCTCAGTATTTCTGATTTTGCTTTCTCTTTTTGCTCTTTTTTATAATACCTTTATTGATGTTCTGTGTGTTTCAGACATCATTTTCCAGTTCAATTTAGACATATTTCCCTTTCCCTTCCCCCAACCCCACCCCAGATCATGCATTCTGCCATACATGTCCTGCATCTTTCTCTCAGTCTCTTTAAAGTTTTTCTCTGTAAAGGTTTAGTGTTTTGGGCAGAATTTAACTATATCAGTATGTTCTTTAGCCCAGCCCTTATGTTAATGTGGTTCCCTCCCCATTGCATTGCTCCAAAATATGCCTATATAAATATCATATATGTACCAGAATTATGTCCTCCAGGAATAAACTGTAAGTTTAACTCCAATATATGTTTAGGAGTTCACATTTTTCCCTTTATTTTTTTGTTTGAGAGTTGATTATTTATTTAATAATTTTGGTAATACTCATAGGTTTAAAACTATAATTAGTGCCGTAATCTGATTTTCCTCAACCTATTCTTTTTATTTTAAGTTGAACTTTAGAGTACACATAGCATCAAAGTAACACAAGTGAAACTTGTGATACCAAAAAAAATCATCAAAATATAGTGATACTTTAACATGGAAATTCCATTTTTTTCTCCAACTTGTATTGCATATATATATATATACATGCATACATATATAGATATATAAATATATAAATACATACACTGTGATGGTTAATCCTGGGTGTGAACTTGACTGGACTAAGGAACAAATAAGAGAAAAAGGATCTTCAGATTGGACTACCTCAACCCAGATGGCCCACCCCAAATGTGGGCATTACCTTCTGCCAGCAGGCAGTATTAAAGGCCATGGCAGAGGGAGCTGGTCCCTTTTTTTTTCCTGTGGCTTGCCTCTCTCTCACTGGTGAGTTTGTCTTGCTGCTGTGATCAACCCTTCGGATCCCAGCATGTACTGAGACCGGCAGATCTCCTGGAATCCATCGGGCCTTCAGCACCAGATTGGGAATACTGACACATCCAGCCTTGTGGACTGAGCAGTTCCCTGGATTCTCAGCCTCTACAGTGTGGCGTGGCTACTGTTGGACTCCTTGAACGAGAGCAAATCAATAAATTATATATAGCTATATATTCATCCTGTTGCTTCTGTTTCTTTTGAGAACCCTGACTAATACAGATTTTGGTACCAGGAGTGGTTCTAGAGAAACAGAATTGAAAGGATGAATTTCTTTAGTGAGCTTGGAAGTTTCTGGAGTCAGCTCTCCAACCCAATAAAGCCTAGAGTTACTGAAGGCTTTCCTGGCAGCATGAAGGAGGAATGATAATCCTTGGTGCAGACTATTTGATGTAATTATGAAGATAGATCCATTTGACTCACCTAACTCGCCTTTTGTGAGAAGCAAGGAATTTAGCGACTCTATATGCAAAACATTTGAGAAATTGCGCAAAAATAAGGAAAATAATGATGTTGCCTGGTTGCTCCTAGCATCTCTGGATAAAGTGATAGAGGAAAATAAGGAGCTCAGTGATAAAACTGACCAGCTCCAGATTCGAAACAACAGTTTAAAAGTTTCCAAGTGTGCTCTGGAAGAGCATCTTCTCTCTAGCAGCCAAAGAGCTAAAGCTGCAGAAAATCAAGCTGGAGCCCTTAATATACGTTTGGCTGATTTACAATGCAAATTTAATTCCCAGCCACGAAGAGTGTCAGCATTCAAAGTGTGAGCACTGGTGGGAAAAGGGTGGAACCCTGAAACTTGGGATGGAGATGTGTGGGAGAACCATGTTGATGAGGATTTTGAACCCTCGGATTCTGAGGGATTTTCTTTATCCGAGGAATTAATTTCCCCACCCTCAGCAGAGAACCCACACCCTGCATATCCCTCCTCTCCACCCTTGCCAAGGAAACTAATCTCCCCCTCCCAGTGGGAGCTAATGTCCCTCAGGGCCCAACAATTGTTGCCTCTAGACCTATAACCAGACTGAAGGCTAAGCAAGCCCCTCAAGGTGAGATAGAAAGTGTGGTCCATGAGAAGGTGTGCTACACCACTAAAGAAATTAATGAGTTTGCCAGCTCATTCTGGCAGAAGCCTAAGGAATATGTGTGGGAATGGATTTTAAGGGTGTGGGATAATGGTGGAAGGAATATAAAATTGGATCAGACTGAGTTTATTGATATGAGCCCACTGAGTAGAGAGTCTAGGTTTAACATGGAAGCTCGAGTGGTTAAAAAAGGTGTTAAAAGTTTATTTGAATGGTTGGCTGACGTATTTATTAAAACATGGCCTACTAACAGCGAGTTAGAGATGCCATTATTCCTTGGCTTAATATTGATGAAAGGATTGTAAGGGTCAGGCAGATGGGCATGCTCGAGTGGATTCGAAGCATAAAACCACATTCTCCACAATATGAGGATCCAGAGGACAGGCTTTTCACTGAGTTTATAAGATGGAAAGTACTGAGAGAGACACCAGAACATTTGAAGAGTTTTGTTTTTGCTCTATTTCCTATGCCAGATCCTACAGTTAGAGAAGTGGTTGCACGCTTGCATAAATTAAATGTACATGTAATAGATTTAACAGAACCTCGGGGTAGGCGTCAAGTGGCAGCACTGAATTGCCGAAGGCCAGATAAGCGTATTTTTATTTTTGAATGTGTATGAATGTATTTATTTTTGAATGTGTATGAATGTACTGTCTGCATGGAGGTTTGTGCACCCGTGTCGTGCAATGCCACGGAGGTCAGAAGAGGGTGTCGGATTCCCCTGGAACTGGAGTTCTCCTGGAATTGGAGTTACAGATGGTTCTCAGCTGCCATGTGGGTGCTGGGGATCGAACCAGGGTCCTCTGCAAGAGCAGTTGGTGCTCTTAACCACTAGGCCATCTCTCCAGCACCAATAAAAATGTGGTGGCGCACGCCTTTAATCCTAGCACTTGGGAGGCAGAGGCAGGCGGATCTTGTGAGTCTACAGAGTGAGTTCCAGGACAGCTGGGACTACAGGGAGACCCTGTCTCAAGAAAAAAAAAAAAAAAAAAAAAAAAAACACTTTTTATCATTCTCCTAAAATTGATAATGAAGTGCTAAATATTTCCGGTTTTCTTGCTTAAGACAGTTTACACAGCTAAATTACTTTTCTATCATCGTCTCCAAAATTATTTTCTATCTGTTCTACTCCCTAGTTTCTATTTTGAGCACTAGAAATCTCATTATACAAAAGTGGCCATTTGTTTTGTGCAAAGCTCACTTATAATTTTCCTCCTGGTGAACTGCTCATCCCCTATATTTCTGGGTAACTAAAGGCTTACGAGATATGGGCACTACCTAAATTATATACATGAAGAAAGTTACCTAGTGTTTCTGAAGTTTACTATAATAACTATTGGCTACTAAAATTATTAGCCAGTCTTACTTTTCAAAAATTATTTCTATCTACTCACAAAATTTCCGTTGCTCTTTCCTTGTCTAATTTTATATTTATAATATATATTTGAATATATATATTTAACCCCATACATAATGCAGAATAGAATTGGCTCTCTGAATCTGCCTCATTGGGGAACTCAACCAACTGCAGTTTTAAAGTATGCATTGGTACTCAACATGTAGAATTTCTTTTTCTTGTCATCCTCCACTGATATTACAACATATAATTTACATTGTATCAGGTATTATAAGTAACCCAGAGATCATTTAAAATATGAAGGAGAATGGACTTAAGTAACATGCAGATACTACAATATTTTATACTAGGAACTTTAACATCCAGTGACTTTGGTACCCACAGTACACAAGGACAACTATTATTTATTTATCCACTCTTGTGGAGTCTGTATGCAACCTGGCATTCTAAATGGCTTGTTTTTCTCGTACTAGACTGCTTCACAACTTCTTATATATCCTCCCTACATGCTGGCCTACATTTTGATTGAGCTACTTTTCCTTTAAAACTTCCAGGAAAAGCACAAAACTATATGTTTTTACATTGTATTCTTACTTATTTTTAGTTACTCCCTGCATATGTCAATTGTTCATTTAAGAAATTGTCATCATAGCCTGCCCCCAATTTTCTTTGTACCACCTTCGTGGCTCTGACCCAGTTTCTATGCCTTTCTTCATTTTCTTTTACTCTAGTGGTATCTATACCAGTCTGCTTTTTCTCCTAGATTGCTTTATTGATTTTCTTTTTTTTTAAATAAATAGGAGATTCAGAGTGACATTTTGTTCAAGAGAGGCCTTCCCTTTCTGTGTCACCTTCAATTGTAAGAGTTCTTTGGGTTTTGGAGAATTTGAATTGTCCACTCTTTTTTCCTGCATGGGACAAGTAATATTCTAGAAAACATTATCATGCAGATTTTGGCTTTCACTTTCTGAGTGGAGGATCATTTTTTGTCTTTTCAATTGTAATTTTCTTATGTCTTCATATTCAAATGTACATTGACCCTTGTATTTTTGGACTGCCATTTCTTGATGCTGGCCTAGCAGACATAAGATGGTCACTATGTAGCTTTGTTATACTATATGGGTCCCATTTTTATCACATATATAGATAGACGTGATTGTCTATACTGTACAATCTATGGTCACACCTTCTAACATTTAATCTATCAATGCCATTTATTACTAATGCATCCCAGTAATGTATTCTCTCTCTCTCTCTCTCTCTCTCTCTCTCTCTTGGACTTCATGGCATCACAGTGATGCTTAAATCTCATTAAACAATGTTTTCAATTTTAATGTTTTAATTTTTCAGATTTGTTTATTTTATGTGTATGAGTGTTATGCCCATATGTGTATAAGTGCACCCATGTCATGCAGTGCTCCCCAGAAGACAGAAGAAGGCATGGGATCCCCAGGAGCTGTAGATACAGATGGTTGTCAGCTGCAATATGGGTGCTGGGGTTTGAACCCAGATCTTCTGCAAGAACAGCCAGTGCTCTTACCTGCTGAGCCACCTCTCCAGCTCATGTTTTCATATTTTAGCCCACCATTTTCGACATCTTGGTTGGTTAGCCTTAGCCTTTAATGTCTGATCTATCTCTTTAGCCCTAGCACACCATTTTTAAAGCTTTATCTTTTGAGCATCACAATGACTACAATTATGTAAATGGGAATATTCCATTGTAATGTAGAATCTATTATATTTGACACTTTTTTCTTTCTGCAACTTCTGTTGTGTTTATTCATAGGAAATGAACTTAATTGTAAGATAGCCAAAAGCTATGGCTGACGTTTTTAAACTTGAAGATAGCAGGGCATAATAAACAGAGTGGTGTTCAGAATCTGAAGCTCTGCCTTTAAGTAGTACTTTCAATTAATTACACATTATTGGGAATGTTGTTTAAAGCATTTGAGCCTTTTCTACCTTACCCATTTATTAAAAGATTAAATTAATTAATGTATCCAATTGCTTTACATTTTTCTAGACTTTACTTAGATATTATAAATGCATAAAACATTAGATATAGCCATGCGTGCTGGAGCATGCCTTTAATCCCAGCACAAGATAGGCAGAGCCAGATGGATCTCTGTTTAGTTCAAGACCATAGACAGATGTAAAGACAGACTGACAGATCATTTAATGCAAGAATGTATTATATATATATATATTATATATATATATATATATTTACAAATGACTAGTCACAGTCCCCTCAAAAGGTTGAGAAAGTTGTTCAAGTTCACTATAGCTAGTAGGACAAACCACAGGTAGAATGTGTGTGATCTTGATCTACTTGTCTGCCCTTTGTATTTCCTCTGGACACTTGATACTATAGATTCTGTCTTGGAAAAATGTTTGTGTAATAGCTAGTGTTTGTTAATATTACTGTGTGCTCCATAGTCTCCTGAATTTTTTAAGTATTTACACATCTAATTACAATGAGGACCTTAAGATATAAGTGTTATTTTAGGCCCCATTTTTACCCTTAGAATTGACTATCAGAAGATTAAAGTGTCACAACTGAATAACATTATGATGTGAAGTGTTGAACAGAAGTGGTACTGTGGTGTCTAAAAATAGAATCCAGCTGCCACCTAAGGAAATCTCCCCCAGAGCCCATGATGCTATTACTAAATCTTCTGTTGCCTCTCATCTATCTTGTTCTCTTTTCCTTTAAAACTCTCATAGACCTAGCTCTTCAAAGCTTTCTTCCTTGAGGAGTTTCTTGTGCTCCCGTTGGTACTCTAGAATCTATTGTTCTTACCTCTGTTTGATTGATAATCTTAGGTTACCACTTCGTGTCATTATATTTTCTTCAGGAACAAGTCATTACTCCAAATTGGTCAACAAATCCTTCCCCTGTACTCAAGTTTCCCTGGAATCTGAGCTCTCTTGGTAATCTGATATTGTCCAGTATTCATCAACATGAATGTTTTGCTTTAATCAGGTGATTGTTTGGTCAAAACATGATCTCATTTTTACCTTTATATTATTGCAAACTCTAGGGGTGTTCTTCTGTCAGATAGGATTCTCTGTTATAAACACTGAGAAAAATCAACTTAAGCTATCTCTAACAATAAAAAATTAAGTCATTGAAGTGAAAATCATCAGATAAAAGAGCTTTAGGCCAGAAATGATCTTGTGGTTTAGTTATGTCAACAAGGATCCAGATTCACGTTGAATCTTTTTCACTCTAGTTTCAGTGCAGTCCATAAGTACCACATAGGATTCTAGGCTGCCTCCATTACACAAATGTGATTTGGTTTAAAATGGCTATAGAGATTTAAATCCTCATACTACATTATCCACTAAGATAGACTATTCTGTGTCTTAGCAGTTTTGGAGAATATATAGAGGTTTCCTTGGACAGAATCCTTATCTACTTCAAATTAATTACTGGGCCTGGAGGAATAAGATATGGTAATTGGCTTAGGCTTGGATTACATGCCCATCCTTAAGTCAGTCACTAATGCCAGTAGGATAGAATATCCTGATTGACTTCAGACAATTACATTGCACACCTGGAGCTAGAGTTGTCTCTGCTATGGGCAGTTGGCTGAGAATTGTGGATGCAATGATTTCTCAAACAAGAATTAAGTGCTAGATCCAATTGAAGCAAGAAAACATTTTGTTTGGCTTTGGTGAGGCTCTTAGTAAACAAGGACTACAGATCTTCCTTTTTTCTATTCCAACAATTCAAATCTTTGATAACCAACTTAATTTTGTTCACTGTGTTTCATATTGGTCTCTGAAGCCATATTGTAAGCATGATTGCTGTGCATCCTACACTCATATTTATGATTTTATACTTTATATGAATAGAACTTGTGACCCCAAGATTACTAGCATAGATTGTGTCTTCCAACTCATTGTAGCCCCCACAGCATTTAAAATCATTTTGGGTATCTAGCCAGTGCCACAGAAGCTATGCTTCCTTCCATCATTCAATTCTGTACATCAATCATGAAGATATAAAAGCAAATGGGTTGGTTAGGCTTCGGTTCATTCACTGTGCACTTACAAATAGATGCAGCCTTGCTGAGAAATAATATTTGTTACATGTACCAAAATCATGTTCCATAGTTTTGTCTATGTTTTTGAAGACATGTCTTTTTGTTTAGCTGTGTCTATCATTAAAACCATTTCTATGGAAAACATTCCCTAGTAATTGGTTACATTTGACTTACTGGAAAGGGCCTTCCATTTTGTAGTGTTTTACTTGTATTGACTATTGTACCCTATTTGGTGTGCATCTACCTTAACCATTTTCTACTTTGTTTTATTATCTTTTTCATGTCCCATAATCAAACTTCTGGAAAACAGCATTAACCACATTGAGTGCAGCTCTTATTGTACAAACAATCCACTATCCATCTGATTTCCCCTAAGTGAAGCACTCAAGTTTTTCTCTAGATCTATGGGACTTTTACTTTGTCTGTTAAGAAAAATTAAATGGATCCTGAAGAGTCCTTTCTTTTCTTCTTAAGATGAAAGTTTCAAAAGCTAATGAAAATATGATGTTTGTAGTTGAATACCACTGGGGTGATTGGTATGATAAGGAAAGCAATGGAATAGATAATGCTTCAGGGTTGGGAATCTTTGTGGGCCCAGAGGATTGATTCACACTGCAGGTCATTGGCAGACATCCATCATACTCTATAGGCAACATTATATATGTAAACTAGTACATCCAAATGGGGGGGGTCAGTGAGTGGAGATGCACAAAGAGGACGGGTTCTAAATACTATCATACTACATTGTATGAAAATTTCAAAAATTCAATAAAAAACAAAATAATCAACAACAAAAGATTTAGAGTCAAGAGAAGTCAGCAAATGTCCTGCTTATGCCTCTAACCTCACTAAGTTCATTTAACATTTAGTGAACTTTGATTTTCACCTAACAGAAAAACATGGTATCTACTCAACAAGATGGAGAGAGATAATATATGTAGACAAGATCTGAAATTTTTCAAATATCCACAGAAAATTTACTGGTTATAATTATAGCAAAGGGAGTTTTGGAATGTGACCTTTATTAAAAAGTAAATTGATTATATTATCCCCTCCAGTGGATTCTTATTAAGATAGAGTGTTATTAAGCCTGCAAAGCCTTGTGTGTTCTAGCTGCAGTCTCTCCATCTTCATTTTCTTTCACACGCCTATACTCCCTTTGCTGTAGTTGAGATTCTTCTGCATGGCCAAATCTCCAAGTACTCCAGGCTTGATTTAGTAGCTAGAAGCTTGCACAAGCTAGTCCCTCTTTCTGTAATAGTATATTCCTCGAATTCTTCATCTGTGATTAGTTCTGTTTATTTTTCTGGTCTTGACTAAAAATTTAACTTGATGCAAAGGTCTAAAGTCCTTTTTGTTCACTGCCTATTTTCCAATGAATTTTTATTTATAGTCTATCTATAAATGAATGTATTGATCCTTCCTTTGTTGAATTTTTCTGAATTTCATATAATGTACTTTTGTCTTTTTGAGACAGGGTCTCCCTGTAGTCCCAGCTGTCCTGGAACTCACTCTGTAGACCAGGCTGGCCTTGAACTCACAAAGATCCGCCTGCCTCTGCCTCACAAATGCTAGGATTAAAGGCGTGCGCCACCACGCCCGGCTAATGTACTTTGATTGTATCTACATTCCCTCCCCTATCTGTATTCCCTTCACCCAATTTCATCTATCTATCTATCTATCTATCTATCTATCTATCTATCTATCTCTCTCTCTATATATATATATATAGAGAGAGAGAGAGATATATACATATATATATATGGAGAGAGAGAGAGAGAGAGAGAGAGAGAAATGTGTGACCCCAAATGCACAATGAACTTTGGTGTGTGGCTTCACTACTGGAGTCTCAACAAACTACCAAGAGTCTCACACTTAAACGAAACTGACTCTCCCCTTCCCAGCAGCCACCAGGTGTCAATACTTCTTCAGGTAGTGCTGGGAATTCCTACCCACTTCCCCATATCCTGGGGTTTTGTCTGGATTGAGCTTAGGTGTGACTTGTACATGCTATCGTCATTGCTGTGAGTTCACATGAGTTTCCTTGTGCTCATTCACTACCTCTGGCTCTTGCAGTCATTCTGCCCCCTCCTCCACAATGATCCTTGAGCCTTGCAACACTGACACAAGGTTTTGATATAGGCGTCCTATTCAAGACTAAGCAGTCTGCAGGCTCTTATTCTCTGCATATCGGCCAGTGGCCAGTTGTGTTTTTGTGAGTTAGTCACCAATAAGAATCATTTTCAAGTCAATATAATGTATAACATAGAAACCATAGGGGCTGAAGAGATGGCTCAGTGAATAAGAGGATAAGAAATGGCTGTATTTTTTGCAGAGGAATCAGTTTTTACTCCCAGCATCCACATGGTGGATAATGTGTCCATAACTCCAGTTATAGGGGAATTCAATGGACTGTTCTGATCTCCATAGGCATTGTATGACATGGCTGCACTTACATACATGTAGGCAATACACTAATGCTTATAAAATAAAAATAGCAAATAAAAATATTTAAAAAGAAATTTTAAAAAAGAAACCAATTTTGTCATATATATATATATATNAAAAAACCACATCCCAAACACCATTATCCTCTTTCTCCTAGACACCATTAGGATAGTGGAAAAGCATACATTTGCGTGTGTGAATAATATATATATATATATATATATATATATATATCCATAAATTAATTCTAGTATTTTGGGGTTACATATTTTTTAATGGTATTGAAGTCCCAAGACATAAAAATATTTGAGTTTTTAAAATTTATTATTATTATTATTATTATTATTATTATTATTATTTATTTGTATGTGTATGAATGTACTGTCTGCATGTAGGTTTGTGCACCCGTATCATGCAATGCAGTGCCGCAGAGGTCAGAAGAGGGTGTCGGATTTCCCTGGAACTGGAGTTAAAGACGGTTCTCTGCTGCGGTGTGGGTGCTGGGGATCAAACCAGGGTCTTCTCCAAGAGCAGTTGGCGCTCTTAACTGCTAGGCCATCTTTCCAGCCCCAAGTTTTTAATTTTTAAAGGTATGATTATGTATATATTGGGGGGGAGTGTGTTCCATGGAGCATATGTAAATGGTGGAAGGCAGCTTGCAGGAGTCTGTTCTCTCCTTCAACCATGTGGGTCCCATGGATTAAACTCAGGTCTTCCATCTTGCTGTAAGTGCTTTTATGCACGGAGCCATCTCCTTGGCCCTAAATCTTTGATTTTATTACTCTTAATCATATAAGAGTTTCTCTTTCTAATCCTGTACTTTCATGCCTCAAATATTCATTAATTTTGACTTAAATATTTTTAAAAATTAAAAAAGAAAACATGGCATGTATAGATAATAAAATAAAGAAGTAAAATAAAATAACTGATAATCACCTAGCATTAAACTCAGATTTCTATTTAGTGCTTAGTCAAGTGGACTTTTAGTGGATATTTACCTTTCTTTGTAGGTACAAAGTGGGATTGTATAATAAATAATTATTTGTGATCCTCTCTTCCATTGTGGTAAATATGCATAATCTCAGGTGCATCATATTAAGCGTATAGTGTTTGCTGGCCAATAGTATGCTCATAATGTTGACAAACATTACCAGTTTTCACTATCAGAATATTTATATAACCCCAAACAAAACTGTATCCAATAAATACTAAGTCCTCATGCCTCCCCCAGACCCTGAGGAAATGTCTATTTTCTGTCTCTATCAACTAGCCTATTTTAGTCATCTCATGCAAGTGGAATCACAGATTGGCCCTTCTATATTGAGCTTATTTCATTCAGCATAATGTTTTTAAGTGTCATCCATATTGTGACATATATGTGGTCTATGTTTTGATTACTTAAAAGATGCATTGTGGGCTGGAGAGATAGCCTAGCGGTTAAGAGCACCAACTGCTCTTGCAGAGGACCCGGGTTCAATCCCCAGCACCCACATGGCGGCTAAGAACCGTCTGTAACTCCAATGCCAGGAGAACTCCAGTTCCAGGGGAATCCGAGACCCTCTTCTGACCTCCACAGCATTGCACGACACGGGTGCACAAACCTACATGCAGACAGTACATTCATACACATACAAAAATAAAAATAAAAAATAAATAAAAATAAAAAAGAAGTTATTAAAAAAAAAGATGCATTGTGACTGTGTATGATTAAAATAAAATGAATTTTAATGGAAGCATATCATTCCTTTATAACGTAGAATTACTATAATTTAGCCAACTGACATTGAGCTTATTTCCAACACCTTAACATTAGGACCAGCTTATGTGGGACTTTAAAATTATTCAAATTAGAATACAAAATAACAGGTTTCACTGTGACACTTTCATACTGACTTTGTTTTTGTTGAATCTCCTACCCCACTTTCCTCCCTTTCCCCCTGACCTCTTCACTTGCTTGAGTCTTTCCTCCTAGTACCCATATACTATTTTTCTCTATTCTAATTTTTTGGAATATGTATTCTATTATTGTTTTTTATTCTTGATCCACTTTTTTAAGACCTCAGTTTCTCCTCTTATGGTCTCTTTCCATGTCCCCCTACTCCCTCACAATTTATTGCCCTCTTCTTTGAATACTATTCTTACATGTAAATACATACATTTGTCAATACATATACACACACATATCCAATACACTGAGTCCATTGAGTGGTGGTCCAGTATACATGATTTTGAGGGCTGGCCACTGGGGATTAGACAGACACTCAGGGAGTGAGTCTCTAGAGAAAACTGATTCTCCCTCCTTCAGGATCCATTGATGGCCTGTAGCTCTTCATTCTGAAATAAGACCCCATGAAATTTTCCCCAAATGACATGTCAACAAGTTCTGTCATTATGTAGCTCTTGTTAGGCTACTCTACTGTGGAGATACTTTCACTTTCAGAACAACATAATTTCTTACTATATTCTAAATATGTATCCTTATATTTACAGATGTGTGCAGCTCTCACCACTCATCAAAGGAGCTTCTTCTTACAAGACATGGAGACTACAACAAAGTTGCACAACTGGTCGAATGGAGAGAATAAGTGGCAGTGAAGTGCCCAGAACTAAGTGAGACATCTAAAATGTTACCTCTACTCCTAGGAGTCGGGGAACATTGTGTAAGAAGAGGCAAAACGATTATAAAACCAGAGACAAGAGACTTCCTTATTCTTAATGCATTATACACATGATAGGGGAAATTATCTCCTTTTTAATGTCAAATTTTCCCAACATGTCCTTTTGTTTTGATTTTTTTAAAGTTTGTGTTTTTTTTTTATTTTATTTATTTTTGTATGTGTATGAATGTACACTCTGCATGCAGGTCTGGGCACCCGTGTCATGCAATGCCGCGGAGGTCAGAAGAGGGTCTCGGATTCCCCTGGAAGTGGAGTTCTCCTGGAATTGGAGTTACAGATGGTTCTTAGCCGCCATGTGGGTGCTCGGGATCGAACCCGCGTCCTCTGCAAGAGCAGTCGGTGCTCTTAACCGCTAGGCTATCTCTCCAGCCCCTCAACATTTCCTTTTGAAAATATGTTAAACTTACAGAAAAGATGCAGGAGTAAATTTCAAGGCTTATGTGTGCCAGGGAATCGCTCTACCACTAAGGTAAACTTTTTTCAATTATTTTTAAACAAGTATCATTATGTAGCCCAGTCTAGGCTTTAATTCATAATCCTTCCACCTCAAGCTCTTGAGACCTGGAATTATAGGTGTATACCACCATGCCTGGCTTTTCTAGGTTTGTTTTATATTTCTTAATTTCCCTCCTCCAACCCCCATCCCTGCTCAGTAAAACTAAAAGGACACAAACTAATTAAAGATTTAGAAATTTCACACTTGCATGCTTGTAATCCTAGTATTCAGGAGGTCGAGGCAGGTGGGGTGTCAGTCTGAGGACAGTTGGGAATACACTGAAAGACCCATTTAAAAAATCCAAGAGGTGTGGATGTAGCTATGCGGTAACATGTTTGTTCTGGGACTTCATCCCCGGCACAACCAAAGAAATTTTACTCTCAAGTATTTATCATATATAAAGTCACATTTGAGTGAAATAATCACTGAAGCCTTATTTGTAATGGCACCAGCTTGAAAACAGCCACACAGAAGAAGGCAAATTATGATGCATCTATATAATGGAACACTATGCAGTTATTGAAAGGAATGAGGCAGCTCAACATGTAGTTACAGGGGTGGCTATCCCAGACACACACACACACACACACACACACACACACACGCATGCATGCACATACACTACACACATGCACACACACACAGCGTGTGTGTGTGTGTGTGTGTGTGTGTTATGTGTGTGTGTGTATACTGAGACATGTTCTCCCTGTGGCTCCCGCTGGCTTGGAACTTACTATGTAGACCAGGATAGCCTTGAATTCATAGAGATCTGCCTAGTTCTGCCTCCTGAGTGCTGGGATTAAAGGCATGGCCACCACGCTTGGCCCCCAGATATATTTTTAAGTGAAAAACTTAAGATGTGAAACAATATGGTATCAATATAACATCTTTGAAAATGCAGCTACTATCACAGCCAGGATGCATGAGAAATTAGTAAGATTCCCAAAAGATATAATTCGCATAGAAAATAAGGTTTAGTTCTCTCTGCATTGTTTGTTGATTAATTGAGTACCACCTCGCAGAAGCTCATCCAAAATGTCTGTTTTATTGTGTATTTAGTGCTTCTATACAGTCGGGCACTAATCAGGATGTTGTGTTCTATTCTATGTATATGCCACTCCAACTTCTCTCCAGTACTATACAAATTTAAGTATGCATTATTTAGTTTATAACACTTGAAAAATATATACAAAGGAAAATTATTCTCTTTAATATTATTTCTCTTAAGGTCAGTTGAGAATTTATCTAGTCCTCAAGGGTCTCTCAGGGTTTTTTTGGGGGGAGGATGGGAGCCTCTGGCTCTTTTCAGCTTTTCATTTACCAGTTCCATCCACTCGAAAACAAAATAAGGTCTTGCTAGACCAGGCTTCCCTTTTTGAAGCATGAGCAGACATTCCTCTTTATAGACTGGACACTGGATGAAGTCCCATTAGTGGATCTCCGAGAACTCTCTGCACAGGAAGACTGGTAACTCACATTTACAGCACATTTCAAGAGGTGCCCCAATGCATATTTCCCTAAGGCCTGGTTGACCTCTGAGGGCAAGGAACAAAGTTATCCCTTATGTTCCTCAGCCAAATTGGTATGGGCATTAAGTATGGTCATTAAATATGGTTGTTAAGCACCCAGAAAGGCTAAGTTACACCAGCCTGATACAATGCACCTATATTAAAATTGTATCGTTTGAAAACTGTATGTTATTTCCATATCATATTTCTTGATTCACATTTTTCCATTTTATTTTTTTAGCCAATGTTTTATTGAAGCTCCGTGCATTTCACATAATCATTTTAATTTTATATTACTCCAAAAGATGCATACCTACCCACCATCATATACCAAAAATCCAAACTCTGAAAATAAATGGTAGGTTAGTTCTAGAGCTTGACTAGGGAGTCACAATATAAGAGCACAGTTGTTTTCAGATCACGAGGAATATAACATAAATGTTGTTCAGTTTGCCTTACAACTAGGTACTTGGTACTAGCATCCACAGATGAGGGATACCATTTGTCTTTTGTTTTTCTGGGACTGTGTTACTTCACTCAACATAAAATCTAGTTCCATCCATTTACCTACAACGTTCATAATGCTATCTTTCTTTACTGCTGAATAGTACTCCATTGTGTAGATGTACCACATTTTTGCCATCCACTCCTCTGTTGAGGGGCACTTGGGCTGGTTCCAGCTCTTTGCTATTGTGAAGAGAGCTGCAATATACATGGCTGTACATGTATCTCTGTGGTACGAAGATTCTGGGGGATATATACCCAGAAGTGGTATGGCTGGGTCAGGTGGTAGACTCATTTTGAGTCTTTTAAGGGTTCTCCACACTGCTTTCCATAGTGGTTGTACAACTTTGTATTCCCACCAGCAGTGGATGAGTGTTCCCCTTTACCCACAACCTCTCCAACATTTGGTATCATTTGTTTTCTTGATCCTAGCCAGGCTTATTGGAGTGAGATATCTTTTTTTTTAAGTTGATGTTAATCTTTTTTTTATGTTTATTGCAGCTCTAATTCACAATAGTGAAGAGCTGGAACCAACCCAAATGCCGCTCAACAGAGGAGTGGGTGGCAAAAATGTGATACATCTACACAATGGAGTACTATTCAGCAGTAAAGAAAGATGGCATTATGAACTTTGTAGGTAAATGGATGGAACTCGAAGCCATTATGCTGAGTGAACTAACAGTCCCAGAAAGACAAAGGGAGTGAGATATCTTAAAGTGGTTTTAATTTGCATTTCCTTAATTATTAGCAATATTGAACACTTTTTAAGATGTTTCTAAGCCATCTCTATTTCCTCACTTGTGAAGTCTCTGTTCAGATCTTTATGCCATCTTTTGAGTGAGTCATTTGTTTTCCTCCCCCCCCCTTTTTTTGAGTAGTTTATATATTCTGGAAGTTAATGCTCTGTCAGATGTGTTGGCGGTAGTGAGGGTTTCCTCCCACTCTGTGGGTTTTCTCTTCACTTCCCTGATTGGTTCTTTTGATGTACAGAAACTGTTGAGTTTAATAAGGTCCCACTTGTCAATCGTCGACCTTATTTCTCTGCAGCTGCTGTCTGATTTAGAAAGTCTTTTCCTATGCCTATGTCTTGTAAGCTGCTGCCAACTTTTGCTTCTATCACCTTCAGAGTTTTGGGTTTCACATTGAGGTCTTTGATCCATTTGGAGTTGATTTTTGTACAGAATGAGAGGTAAGGGTTTAATTTTGTTCTTCTACAAGTGGTGAGCCAGTTTTGCCAACAATATTTGCTGAAGATGCTGTCTTTCCTCCGTTGAGTCTTCTTGTCCCCCTTGTCAAATATGAGGTGGCTGAAATTTTATGTGCTGAAGTTTGGATCTTCAGTTTTGTTCCATTGGTCTACAGGTCTGTTCTTGTGCCAGTTCCATGCTATTTTTATGACTATAGCCTTGTAGTATAGTTTGAAGTCTGGCGTAGAACTCCCCCCTGTATTGTTCTTTTCATTCAGGGTTGCTTTTTTTTAATTACTTCTTTATGTTTTTTCATTTTTAACAATAAGTAATAATTTATGAGTATAAGCATCCTTCATGTAATACCAATTTGCAAGCAGTTGTGCCCAAACCCACACAGCCCATGGGTCCCACCATCCAGCTGGGGCGGGGGGGGGGCTTGTATGTTCAATCAAGTTGATCAGATGAGTGTCCAGACTATATTGCTGTAGTTTCTCCATTCACCCCAATCGCAGCCCTTACATTCTACCCCACCCCTTCTTCCGCAGATTGTTCCCTAGGCTTAGAAAAGGGGCACAGGTGGATGAGAAGCAAAACAGTCTACTTTCTCTGGAGCTGTTGTCTTGGACTCTGGTCAGTTATGGCTGTTTCCTTTCATGGGCTGAATAACCTTTCAATCCTACTAATGAAGCACAAGCAATTAGATATATAGGTATTTAAACAGTACTAATTGTTATGGTAGGTTACTTTGGTATAGACACAGATGTTTGGATGGTATGTTAATCCATGAATTATGTTTTTTTCTGTAAAATATGACAGGGTCTTACTGTGGCTTATAACATCTCCTAACCACTAGAGGATGTAAGCTTGTGGCATCAGCCATGGGTTATTCCTCCAAGGAGAGAGCTAATAGCCAATTAGATTTGGGATATACAGGCATATGGCTGCCACTGCTGCACAGTATTTCCAGGCAGGTGAGGTATAGCTGGTGCTAACGGAGGAGTCTTGAGGATTTTAATTGGAACTGAATTGAATCGGCATATTAATTTGTGTAGAATGGACATTTTTACTATATTAAATTTTCCAATCCATGAACATGGGAGGTCTTTCCATCTTCTGATGTCTTCTTCAATCTCCTTCTTCAGGAGTTTATAATTTTTGTTATAGAGATCTTTGGTGTCTTTGGCTGGGTTTGTTCCTAGGTGTTTTATTGTTTTTGAGGCTATTGTGATTGGGAACATCTCCTTGTTTTCAAAAAAAGATACAATTTTAATATAGGTGCGGATGTATCCGGCTGGTGTAACTTAGCTTTTCTGGGTGCTTAATGATCATACTTAATGTCCATACTGATTTTGCTGAGGGACCTAAGGGATAACTTTGTTCTTTCCCCTCAGAGGTCAAGGAACAGGGGACTATTCATGGGGGCATCTCTTGAAATGTCCTGCAAATGTGACTCACCAGTCTTCCTGTGCAGGGAGGTCTTGGAGATCCACTAATGGGACTTCAGCCAGTGTCCAGTCTATAAAGAGGAAAGTCTGCTCATGCTTCAAAAAGGGAAGCCTGGTCTAGGAAGACCTGATTTTATCCTTTAGAGGGTGGAACTGGTAAATGAAAAACTGAAAAGAGCCAGGGGCTCCCATTTTCCCTCCCCCCCAAAAAAAAACCCCTGAGAGACCCATGAGGACCAGATCTTCAACTGACCTTAAGAAAGCAAAAACCTTGGTTAATCTGGGGTAACTGTGTGGCCTTAATCATCCAAAAGGAAAGTAAAACCGGAAATAAATAATCAGTAAGGCCTGAGAAATTGTACTTCAGATATAAAACTTGAGATCTTAGTAAAAAAACAAAAAGAAAAAAGAGAGAACACTGTTGTTTGGCCTGTCTTCAATTCTTACTGGCATGTGCATCTACTCTGAGGCTGCCACTGTTTTTGTCATTCTTCAAAGACATGAGGCACAGCTTTTTAACCCTCCAGTATGGACTGAAGACTCATGTCTCTCCAAGAATCCTTCAAACCTTCAGTTCCAGATGGGGACTACTGAGATACCCAGCTTGCGGACTGAACAGCTATGGGGACTTCAGCCTTGCCAGAGTATAGACTGCCATTTTTGGACTACCCGGGCTGTATCATGGAGACCAGTACAGGAAGATCAAGACAGGACTCGTGATTTCTGGACTACATTTGGGGGACCATGGGAGGGAAAGACCCCATTGTGGAACACAAGAGCAAGATTGATGTTTGTTTGGGCTTGCCAAGGAGCAACCTTCAAATACTTCCTTAAGGAAATCATGACATCTTTTAGGAATAAAAAGAAAAGAAAAGAAAAGAAAAGAAAAGAAAAGAAAAGAAAATCCTCCAATTCAGGTGATATGTGTATGTATATATTTATGCTTATATAACTATATATGTATATATATATATATATGTATATATTGAAGCAATACAAGTTAGAGAGAACAACAACAAAAGAACTGGAAAAAAACCCTGGAAAGACTCAGAAAAAGATGCAAGACATGTATGACAGAGTGCAGGAACTCAGGTGGGGTGGGGGGCATGGAAAGGGAAGTGACTCTAAATTCGATTGAGAAATAATGTATGATGTATAGAAAAAGTTTAATAACAATAAAAAGATTTTCAAAAAGAAAGATGACATCATGAAATTTGCAGATAAATGGATCCAACTCAAAGCCATTGTGCTAAGTGAAGTAACACAGTCCTAGAAAAAACAAGCAGCAAATGGATTCCCTCATTTGTGGATGCTAAGACCAAATCCCCAGATGAAAAGCAAGCTGAACAACATTATTGTTGTATTTCTGTTTACCTGAAAGCAACTATGTTTTTATAATGTAAATCTCTCAATGGTCTCTAGAATCCACCAACCACTTATTTTCAGACACTGTAATTACTATATATGGGTGGCAAATATGTATACATATTTTAGAGTAATATATAATTAAAGGGGGAAAATGTGAATTCCTAAACATAAAAAAAGACTGAGATAAAGATCCAGGACATTTATGGCAGAATGCATGGTCTGGGGTGAGGTGGAGGAAGGGAAAGGGAACATGTCTAAATTGAACCGAAAAATGATGTCTGAAATACACAAAACATCAATAAAAGCATTATAAAAAATAACTATATTAAATAAAAATATTATTTCTCAAATTTTTCTTGATATTCCATTTATTTTCCCAGATGATTTAATAATATCTTTATTAACGATGCCCTTCCCCCAATACTATTTAGATATTATTCAAATGAGTTAAAAGTGATATATTAGTCTCCTATTTATTCATTCTGTAAGTATTTATTGAATGTGTTCTATGTGTCAGACACTATTTACATGCTGAGGATAAGTTAACAAGCTAGTGAACAAGATAAAAATAATTACTACTCTTGAAGAGTTTACATTTTAGCATTATATTCATTTACATTTAGCATTTCATAAGGGTGATGATGGGACCATAATTCACAAGTAAATAGCTACCCAAGCAGAATGCATTCAGATAGTAACAGATGTCATGAAATCATTTTTATAGGGTAATGTGAAATTACTTTCTCAGTACATGAGAAGGGTTAGTTTAGATCATGTGGCTACCCAAAGAAGTCACACTTGAACTGAGATTTGAATGCTTAAAAGACCCTAATGATCATTCAGAGGGAAAGTGTCCTAAGCTGGTTAGAAGTTAACAGCCCAATATTTGTCCTTTGAAATTTGATATGCCTAAGATTTATTAGTGTGACATGTTGTACATATGATTCTGACACTTTGGAGAAAGGCAAGGGCTGAAGTCATCAACAAATAGATGGTATTCGGAATCAGAAGACCAGTTGAATTCATTTAGAAATATAAGTGGAGACAAGATGATGGTTTAAGACAAAAATCCTTCCTATATTCCTTGGAGATTAAGAATTGCGGAAAGGAGATTGGGAAGGAGCAGGTCATGAGGTCAAAAACAAAACAGGGATGGCCATTATGTGAATGTTACAAGACAAGCATGATGAAAAAAGAGAGGCAGTGCTCCCATATTTATTGTTGGCTCTTTTAGATAAAAGGTCTGCGTCTCCAGTTTAAGCATTCTCATGCCTTTTTCTATCTCTAAAGTTTCATAGTTTATCATAGATTTTCTCTATACACTCACACAATGTTTAGTTTTTTTTTCTTTATCACTTAACTTTTTCTTTCAAAATAATTTTCATGTTATATGGGATGAAGAGATGGCTCCATGATGAAAAGCACTTGGTGCTCTTGCAGATGACTGAGGTTCAGTTTGCAACATGCATATGGAAGCTTAACTGTATGTATCTTGTGTTTTGTGAGATCCTACCCCATTTTCTGGCCTCCATGGGAATCAGACACACACATAGTGCGCACACATACATATATGCAAGCACTGATACACATAAATTAAAAATAAATCTTAAAAATTATTTCATATCAAATTGACAGTTTATAGATGTGTGTATTAATAAAGTTCAAAATGAATAAAGTTTTTTTTTATCTGACAGTGAAGAATTCCTTGTAGGCAGTTAGCTTCTTTTGGCATGTTGAATATGTCCTATCCAGTCTGTCCTGGTCTGTAAGGCTTCCAAGACATATGCTGAAAGTAACATTGATATTCCCCATATGTGATGTTTCTTCTTTCCTGCTGATCTTGGTATATTTTCTTTAATTTTTGATCACTTGATTAAATTTTGTCTTGATAAACTCCTCTTTTTTTTAGTGTAATATAAATATTTAAATTTTTATCTTATTTTATTTTTTTAATATTTATTTTTATTGATGCTTTGTGTATTTCATACATCATTTTCCAATTCAGTTCAGTCATATATCCCCTTCCCTTCCCCCCACCCCACCCCTACTCATCCCAGATCATGCACTCTGCCATAACTTTTCTGCTCTTAGAATGGATTTTGGAGTTTGCTGTACTCCTTAAACATGGACACTGGCATCTTTATCCAGATTCCTGATGAGTTCAGTCATGATTTCTCTCAATGTACTCTCTGGCTCCTTTTCACTATTCTCCTTATACTAATGTTAGGTCTTTAGGTGGTAAGCTGTAATTACCACAGGATATCTTATAATTGCCATAGACCTTCACTTTTTGACCATTTTTCTTTTCTTTTCTTTTGGTCTTTTTGAGACGGGGTCTCCCTGTAGCCCCAGCTGTCCTGGAACTCACTCTGTAGAGCAGGCTGGCCTTGAACTCACAAAGATCTGCCTGCCTCTGTCTCCCAAGTGCTAGGATTAAAGGCATGCGCCACCACACCCAGCTGACCATTTTTCTTTTTATTCCTATGATTGGATAATACCAAATATTGTCTCTTCAAGTTCATTCAAGTTTTTTCTTTGATAGAGTCTGCTGATGAACTTTTTTTTGGTCTTATTGAGACAGGGTCTCCCTGTAGCCCCAGATGGCCTGGAACTTGCTCTGCAGACCAGGCTGGCCTTGAACTCACAGAGACCCACCTGCCTCTGCCTCCCGAGTGCTGGGATTAGAGGTGTGTGCCACTATGCCCAGCAGCTGATGAACTTTTAAATTTTAATTTTAACTTTAATCTTATATCTAAGATTTATATTTATTAATTAAAAACATCTGTTTTCTTGTTTGTATATTATTTCCTTTTAATTTATATTTTTATTGTTTACTGAACTTCTATATCATGATTATGCTGAATTCCTTTCTGTCATTTCAAAGATCTTTGTTTCTTTAGGGTCTATTATGGGAGCTTTACTATTTTCTTTTGATGCTGCCTAATCCTCTGATTCTTTGCAATCCTTGTATTTATATCTCTATGTGGGGAGAGACACTATCTCTTCTTGCTTTTAGAAGTGTTCTTCGGTAGGTATTAATCTTGATTACTGAGTCCAGTTTAAGATTAAGGATGCACGTGCTCCTAGAAGGAAGTGCTTATTCTTGGGTTTTCTAGTTGGACAGGCTGCTACTTCTGAATTAGGATGGAAATAATAAATAGGCTTTTAGTCCAGTGAATCTGCTGGCTGTGCTTGAAATCTTGGAACTCTCCTAGCTAGGTCTTGCAATCACTTCATTTCAGTCAGAGTTAATGAGTCTATCCTGTTGAGGGCCCATATCGGTTTTGGGGGGTTCTAAAGTCTTAGAATTTCGGTCTGCATTCGGTGATAACACTCATGATTTGCACAACCAGAAACTGTGCTGCATGGAAACACACACTTAACACTTGACTCATCTGTGTATTAATTCACTTTCAACTTCAAAATAATGAGTAATCTATACTTTCAGAGCATGACAATATATTTCTGTTCATCACTAATTTCCCCCAAATTTAGCATCCATTGATGATTCCTACCTGAAAGAATCTTTATCATAATGATTTCAGAATGATATTTCAATTCTGTCTCTCCCTTTATAGTCACAGTTTGACCTTAAACATTGTTGATAAACAAATACATCTATTTTTCCTAGTTTGTGTACTGTATCTGTCAGCATAGGCTTAAAATAATATTTTTCAATATTTTAAAATTAATATTTTCAACTTTTATTTGTATATATTAATCATATATAATGGGTTTCCTTGTGACATTATATAGAATGAGATTTGATCATATGTATAGAATAAGATTTGATCATATGTATAGAATGAGATTTGATCATATGTATAGAATGAGATTTGATCATACTCAATTTCTGTTATCCGTTTTCCTTGCCTCATCTCACATGGTGGTCCCCTTCCTCTTTCCAACTAGCTTCCCTAATGCTTTCATAGTTTTTTTTTTTGATGCCCCATTAAGTTGCATCAGAGTTACTTATAGAAGAATGGGTGAGGGGCTATTTTCTGGAGCATAGATATTTTAACAATAATTTATTTTTTCATTCAGACATCTAAGGAAGGAACTGACCAACATGAAAAGTTCTGGTGTAACAATAATTTATTTTTAATTCAATTTCTTTCAGTATATAGGAGCCACTTCAAATTGAGGAGCAGAGAAGAGGAATAATCATAAGGACATTTGTTGTATTTTTTGCAATACAGAAATATATTTAAATTTGAGATATTGACTTATAATTCCAAGGCCATGGAACCAATTTATTTATGAAACTTTGTGTCTAGAAATTGTCTGATCCCTTGTGTTTTGAGCCAGTATGTAATCCAAAGACTTACTTATTTTCCATTCCTCCTCCTCCAGTAACCATTATCAGCACAACAATTAGGCCATGGGAGTGTTGATGATACATAACTTTAAAAACAGCTAATAATTCATAAACGTGGCTGATAATGAGATGGGTTCCATAATTTATAAGCTTTGGGGGAAATTTATGCTTGTACAATATGAACTTCACTTTCGTAATTAGGACTGAGAAAAAGTAAAATATTTCATGGTTTGTAGCTTATTCGAGGAGTTGCGGAAGGGAATATATACACATAAATTGTCGGATTGACATATGGAATTATTTATGACTTTTAGTGACTACCAATAGATATTCATAGAAATAAGAATTGGACTTCTCCAGTATCTGGAAAGTTTTAAGCAAAATTCCCTTCTGGTTCAGAATTAAAGAGAAATAATACAATTTTCCTTTACAACATTCTGAGGGGTGGCAAGTATACTTCATGCTCCCTCATTTAGACTTGAAGAATTATTCTACCACTGGAATGCTAACTATAAAATAGCCCAGTCTTTATGATTTTTCAAATAAATTAGATTTTGAAGAGTTAGAAGTGGTTCAATTAAGTCAGATGAATACCTCTCAACTCCATGCCTTCAAATTATTCTCTTAAGGATATTGATTGAAAATCACAAAAAAAAATAAAATAAAATAAAGCAAAATATCATTCTCTTAGGTGACTCATACTCTTGGAAGAGACTGAATCATTTCCTAGATTACATTACATGGTTCAGTTCTGCTGACAGAGGAATGCAAGACAAAGTAATTTCTCTCCCAAATAGGCTTGATATTCTTCTTCACAAGTAAGAAAGCTTTAGGTAGCAGGCATTCACAGCAGAAGGTGTCCCCTTTATGAACCTGGCTCAGAAAGCCTTTCTTTCCTTGCAGATCAGAATTCCTTCCATTTCTAGGGGACAATTAAGAAGATGGGTCACCTTGGCAAGAGAAACCTCACCACAAAAAGCAGCCATGCCTGGAGTCATGAAAGTGTTGTGTTCTACAGGGAAATGAATACCTGGTTCAGCACATAAGTAGAGTAGAGATGACAAAGGACATAGTGAACTTGAAGATAAACTTATAAAATAAAATCCAATCTGAAATATAGAGTACATTAGACCAGAAGGAAAGAAATGAACAAAAGAAAGAAATGAACAAAAGGAAGGAAGGGAGAAAGGGAGGAAGGAAGGAAAAAAGGAAGGAAATTCAGCAACCTGTAGAACAATGACAAAAGTTCTAAAGTTTGTATCTGCATAATCACAGAATGATCAGACAAGGTAGAGTTTAAAGAGTATACAAAAAATGATGGCTGACAGTTTCTCAAATTTGACAAAAGGAACAAATCTATAGATTCAACAAGTTGAATGAATCCCAAACAAGATAAAACAAGATCAGTCCATGTCAAGAAGTTTCACAGTTAAATTTCTGAAAAGTGAATTAGGGATAATAGAGTTATTATGAGGATTAAAATTGTGTCATTGAAAGTTTCTGAGCCATAGAAGGTGGTTAAATATGATTTTTCTCTATAAACTTCTCTATTGTCTTGATAGATTTCATTATGTCCAGTAGCACAGACTCCTTTGTGCATTTTTTTTTGTCTTTTTGAGACAGGGTTTCCCTGTAGCCCCATCTGCCCTGGAACACAGTATCTAGAACATGCTGGCCTAGATCTCACAAAGATCCGCCTGCATCTGCCTCCTGAGTGCTGGGATTAAAGGTGTGCACCATCAGGACCAGCTTTTCTTTGTCCATTTAATTTGGGTTTTGTAACATTTCATAACAGGGCTGTGAATTTTCTGTATGTAAAAAAATACCTGCAGGAAGAGACCAAGTACCCAAACAGGATCTTAGTAGGAAAGAGATGGCATATTTAAATCTGGTCAATAAGAAAACTTTACTAAACATACTGTGGTGGTTTGAATGAGTGTCCCCAATAGGCTGTAAGTATTCAGACATTTGTCTCCAGTTGGTGGCACTGTTTTTGGAGGTCTTAGAAGGTGTGGCCGGGCTGGAGGAAGTACGTTATTGGGGGCAGGCTTAGTGAGTTTAACAAGCCTCGTGGTCTACAGTTGCTCCCTCTCTGCTTCCTGTGCTCATTGCAAGATGTGACCCTCGGCTTCCTGCTCCAGTATCCCGCCACCATGCCTCCCGCCACAATGGACTCTAATTTCCTGGAACCAGCAATCGTAAGCTCAAACAAACTCTTCCTTTTACAAGTTCCTTGGTCATGGTGTTTTATCACAGCAACAGAAAAGTGACTGATACAGTTATTGATACCAGAGAGTAGGCTGTTGGCTGTGAAGAACCTGACCATGTGGATGTTTGGAGAAATGTGGAAGACTTTGGAACTTTGGGCTAGAAAATCTGTTGACTACTGTAAGCAGAGCTTAACAGGCCATTCTAGTAGAAGCCTGAAAGAAAGCATGGCTGCAAAAAATGTAGTTCCAGAGGAAAATAGAGACTTAGGCAGCAACTGGGATATTTTGATAAAGAGTCTGGCAGCAATTTGCCCACAGCCCAAATGCTTGCCTCATGCTAAGTTGAAAAGGAATTGACTGATGTCTTTGGTGGAGGATATTTCAAGACAGCCTAATGTAGAAATGGTGGCATGGCTTTTAATGGTGAATATTGTGCAGATCTACAGTGAAGAAGAGCAGATGGGGCAGAAATAAATACAGAATGTACAGTTTGGATCTGATAAATGCACTAGGAAGATTAAAGGTGGGGCCAAGGCATGTGAAGGAGAGGCTCTCTTTCTTAAGGAGACTAAAGTGATTAAGGAGAGGCCTGGAGATTTACAAGTAAACAAAAGAATCAGTACCTTCAGGGAAAGACCACACCCAGCTAATCCTCCAACAAGTCCAGGGCAGAGAAAAATTGCAAATGTGGTTGAAATAGGCCAGGGTCCATCCCAAAATTGCAGCCAGATTCGGCAATTTCATTCACGTGGTGCTGGCTTTAGAGGCATGAAGGATGCAAGAGTGAAAGGGTCATCAGTTCTTCCTCCATGGTTTCAGAGAGCCACAGAGGCCAGGCAGAGTGGAGCAGGGGTGTTCCTGAATAAAGAAGGCCCTGATAGGCCATTGCGTGAAGCTGTGAATATGAAGCCTGGTTGGCAGCGGAGACCCCAAGAAGACATTCGAGATGCCAGACCTGTGAGATATTTGCCAAGGAGAGCTGCATACAGGGAGTGGTACCGACCTAAGAAAGAGATGTATGTTGCAAGCAAAGCTGGAAGAGCTGAGCCATCTAAGCCCTTTGGAAGTCAAGTCCCAGAAGTTGCATGTGGAGCTACTGGACTTGGTTTTTGCCCTGCTGGTTTTCAGTCTTGTTTTGGTCCAGTATTTCCTCACTATGCCTCTATTCCTCCCTTTTGTAATGGGAATGTGTATTCGGTTCCACCGTGCATTGGGAGTATGTAATTTGTCCTTTGATTTTATAGGAGCTTACAGTTAAGAGATTGGCCTGAGTCTCAGAAGAGTCTTTGGACTGTAGACTCTTGAATGGCATTGAAACTGGTAAAGACTATGGGGACTTCTAAGGTTGGACTAAATGCATTTTGCATTTTATGTGGTCAGGAGCCTATGGGGGCCAGGGAATGGAATATGGTGGTTTGAATGAGTGTCCCCCATAGGCTGTAAGTATTCAGACATTTGTCTCCAGTTGGTGGCACTGTTTTTGGAGGTCTTAGAAGGTGTGGCCGTGCTGGAGGAAGTACGTTATTGGGGGCAGGCTTAGTGAGTTTAACAAGCCTCGTAGTCTACAGTTGCTCCCTCTCTGCTTCCTGTGCTCATTGCTAGATATGATCCTCGGCTTCCTGCTCCATTCTCTAGCCGCCACGCCTCCCACCGCAATGGACTCTAATTCCCTGGAACTGGCAATCGTAAGCTCAAATAAACTCTTCCTTTTATAAATTCCTTGGTCATGGTGTTTTATCACAGCAGCAGAAAAGTGACTAATACATGTACCCATTAGCAAAGTGCGTATAACTTAATCCAAAAAAACTGAAACAAAACTCTAAGAAAAAAAAAATAGTGGGAAACTATCCCAATTTGCCTTATATTTCTATGATAAAACACTCTGACCAAAAACAACTTAGAGAAGAAAGGGTTTATTTGGCTTACATGTTCTGATCACAGTTCATCACTGAGGGAATACAGGGCAGGAACCTGGAGGCAGGAGCTAAAGCAGAGACTACCAGGGAATGCTTCTTACCAGCATATTCCTTAGCTTGTGCTCAGGCTGTTTTCTTATACAACCCAAACTGTCTACCCAGGTGTAACACCACCAGAGTGGACTGGGCACTCCCACGTTACTCAACAATAAAGAAAATGTCTCACAGACGTGCCTAGAGGCCTACCTGTTAGAGGAAGTTCCCCAACTGAAGTTCCCTCTTTTCAGGTGTGTCAGGGTGACAACCAAAACCAACCATGGCAGGAGCCTCATGGCACAACTACTAGAATTCATAAGTTGCATGAGAAGGCTGACAGAATCTATGTACTTTGACAGCCTCAGCTACTTGGTGATGGTGCAGCAGAGCAGGAAGTTAGGAAATGAAAACCCTGATTTCACTGTGTTGTCCTTTTATCATCTGCTAGTACCTCCCATTGGCCCAACATAATGGGCTCATTAGGACAAGAGGACCATTTGTGCAGCCCAAGAAACCATTTTCCAAGCCACTGAATTGGATGGAAAAGGGTAGATATGGATCTAAGTAAACTAACAAAAAACTAGCTAGCATAGAATGATTGACTGTGTCAATTATTCATGCTTGAGAGAAGATGCTGGGAGATGAAGAAGAAGGAACATTTCTTTTAGTGTAAATAAACCTTATTCTTAACAATAAAATTTTCACATTTATTTGTTTAGCTTACTTATAGCATGGTGGGGCACACATCTACCACTGTGCACGTGTGTAGGTCAGAGGACAACTTGCAGAGTTGTTTCTTTCCTTCCATCTTGTGGATTCCAGGGAGTAGACTCAGATCATGAAGCTTGAAAGCCAGCACCTTTACCCACTGAGTCATCTCACTGGCCCTATAAATTCCTTTTGCAGAAGGCATCCTGGGTTACTTTGGATTTACGGAGGGCATTAGGTGCACAAGATGCTGTGTAATGATGAAGAGAGTCTAACTGGAGCTGAGAGTATCAGAAAAAGAAATGAGAAGTATCCAAACCTATTTAGGATACTCTAGTTTTGCTTGTAATCCCAGTGATTATCAAAACGTCTCTTATTTCCTCTGCAACTCCTTAACTGATATGCCAGACAAAATGAATAGGGCTAGCCATCTGAGTCTAAGCTTAAAGCTTTCAAATTTTAGCAGTGTCTTAAGAAAGATGGATTAATGTCTGGGCTTTCAGAATTTTGAAAAAGACTTACTTAACATTTGCCAAAGCAAATGTAAATAAGAGTTTCATTTATACATAGATTATCAAAGCTTGATATTCCTAATAAATTCACTTGATCACTGATATCCTAATAAGCAAATAATTAGAACTTCATTATAGTCTCTGAAAGGACAGTTTCTCTCATGTTCAGTACTCCTGTTAAGTGATTCTAAAGTCATACTTGGAGCCATCATTAACCAAAACAGCTGCATGTCCTGTAGTACTTGTAATTGGTATTCTAATACAGAAACTACAAGTGCCTAAAAGAGGTACCTGCAACTGTAGACAGGTTGTGAGATCTCTAGTAGTTCTCCTATAATAGCTTATTAAAATGGCACATCGATAGCTATTGATAGAGAAACTGACTCTTAATATTTCACAGGTTGTGAGATCTCTAGTAGTTCTCCTATAATATCTTATTAAAATGGTACATTGATAGCTATTGATAGAGAAACTGACTCTTAATATTTTTCCTTATTTACAAGTTTCAAATTATCCTAGGAACCTTTGCTGTTGTGTGGCAGTGAAAGTGAAGGAAATTACAATTCCTCTACATATGCATTGATTTAAATTTCTCACTAATGGTTTACTGAAAATCATGGGTAGGATGGCATTGCTAGGTTTATGCTTTTAAATAAGAAATCACTGTCTGTTCCCTCAGTTTTCATAGGGAAAGGAAGTGTTTTTCCCTCTCAGGTTTATTTTGTGTTTTATAGTAGATGACAGACAAAAAAGAATTGTCAACACTATGGATTTTCTTATGACAGCATAAGCTAGTCAATGTACTAAATTCACCTCTTTTAATGGGCAATCAAATACAAATAACATTTGTATAATGAACAAGTGAAAATGCAGCAATTAAATGTTTTCTGAAACTTAGTTTTTTAGAATTACATTTAAGATGAGAGGAAAAAGACCTGAGCATATTGTGACATGGCTGTCATCCTAGCCCTCAGATTGAAGCAAGAGGATCCTGAGTTTGAGAGTAGCATGGGTGGTGCAAGGAGACTCTCTATTAAAAAAATGAGAAAGGAGAGTGAGAGGGAGAGAGGGGGAAGGAAGAAGGAAAGGGAAGGAGGAGAGTAAGAGAGAGACAGACAGACAGAGGCAGAGACAGAGAGACACAGAGAGAATATTTCTGTATAAAGATCTTCAATGTAGGTAGACTTTCTTATTAAAGTCTTATGATCTTTATCACTGATCTGACTCATGGAAAAGTAATTGTTGCAGCCACTTTAAGAAAGAGTATGCAAGCCAGGCGAAGTGGTGCATGCCATTAGTCTCAGCACTCCAGAGGCAGAGGCAGGCAGATCTCTAAGAGTTCAAGACCAGCCTGGTATACATAGTGAGTTCCAGGCCAACTGGTCTACAGAGAGACCCTGTTTCGAAAAGAACAAAAAACAGAAAGAAAGAAAGAAAGAAAGAAAGAAAGAAAGAAAGAAAGAAAACAAAGAATACATTTTTGTAGGCATTTATAATTGTATATACAGTGGTTGTGTTTGCAATCTCTCCAGAGTAGAAGAAATCCAAATGTTCATCATTTGTAAGCAGATGAAGAAACTGTTCCATCAGTGCATACAACAGTACTCAATACATCAATATAAAGGAGGAAACATTTGAAAGGTATAATAATATAGATGAATCTCAGATATGTATTGCTAACTGAAACAAGCCAGATCTGGAGGGCTACCTATTGTTTTATTTCATTTATATAATATTCTAGGAAAAGAAACTCCCTAATGACATAAATATGACTAGTGATTGGCAGTAGATAAAGGAAGGGGAAAAGCATTGACTACCAAAGGGCAGAAGATAACTTTTTTCCAAAGCCAATTTTTATTGAAGCTTTGTGCATTTCATGCAAAATTTCAAAGCAAATCTAGACCCATGCCCTCCTCTCTGCCCCCCCCCACCCCACCAGAACTCATTCATTCTGCCAAACATGTTTTTCATCTTTTTCTCAGTCTCTCAAAATTCTTGATGCAGAAGTTTACTGTTTTGGGGGCGCTCCCAAGACCACCTGAAGCACAGGAGGGTCCAAGTAGATTCTTTGGAGAACCTTCAGAACAGAAAGGGAAGAGTGAGTTAGACTTCCAATAGAAAGTCTAAAGTTTAGAGAAGTCAACACTCCATAAGCAAGGAGTAAAGGAGAAAAACAAATCAATCAAACAAACAACTAAGGGATCTGAAGAAGGCAAGCAAAGCAAGCCTTCAACACACTGAAGAGGCATTTGGGATTCACATTGGAATGCAGGCAAGGAGAAACCCACATGCCAGGGACACGAAGAAGAGACAACATGGGAAAGGTGCAAGATAATTCCACACCAAGCTCTACCAACCCTGTGGAAGATTCCTACAGTGGTATCCCCCTAGGGATGGCCCAGGACACAGATAATAGAAGTACAATTGTGAACATACTTAAAGAAGTACAAGATTATAGAGAACAAATCAAAGAATTAAGAAAAGAGAATGAAAAACTCAAGAAGGACCTAGAGAGAGAGAGAATGACAAACTCTGGAAAAAAGTGGAAACACTGAAAAGATCCCATGTTGAAAAGATAAGTAAACCAACCAGTGAAGCAAAGAGCTACAGGAAGAGATTGAGAAGCTCCAAAAGGAAGTGGAAATACTAAAGAAATCAGAAGAGGAAATGAAAAAGGAAATCAAACACTCATCCAATCCAAGAGGAAAGGAATGGAAAAAGTCTCAGAAGCAGAATGAAGAAAGCAGAACAAAGAATATCAGACCTGGAAGATAACACAGAACAACTAAAATCCTCAAGTAAAGATTATGAAAAATTTAAAAATACACAAAAGTGGAAAACCAATAACTGTGGGACACTATGAAAAGATCAAACCTCTGCATCATAGGAATAGAGGAAGAAGAAGAATCCGAAGAGAATGGTATTGATCAGATCTTCAACAGAATAATAGATGAAAAATTCCCCAAACTAAAAACAAAAACAAACCAATATAAACACAAGGAGCACATAGAACTGCAAACAGACAAGATCAGAAAAGAAACTCTCCATGCCATATCATAGTTAAAATCCTAGATGACCAAAACAAAGACAAAATTGTTAAAACCACAAGAGAAAAACAACAAGTGACCTATAAGGGGAAACCTATCAGAATTACAACTGACTTCTCAGTGCAAACTATGAAAGCAAGAAAAATGTGGAGCAAAGCAATCCCAGTATTAAAGGACTATAGATGCCAACCCAGGTTACTATGCCCAGCAAAAATGTCGATTATAGTTGAAGGAGAGAGAAAAATCTACCATGACATAAACAAGATGAAAGAATACATGTCCAGAAAATCAACCATTCAGAGAATACTTGAAGCAAT